>CM061119.1:9338877-9713182 GCA_030770115.1 Daphnia galeata
AAGAGAAAAAGATTTTCAGTTGGGCACAGCAGTAGCTGGAAATGGGTAATCCCGGGATAAAGTATTTTAGCACCTGTTTAACCCCGTCCGTAAAACAACGTTTTGACCCAAATTCCTTTGTCAATCTCTCATTTCATCGCCAATTTCAAGCCCAGCGTGAAAAATGTTTCTCTACTCTTTTTATGATTATTTGACATATCTCTCTCTCCTTAAGTTCCTTTTCAAGAGATACACTGACACATTATAAATACAAAATCCGTGTAAAAATACGCTTTAGAAAATATAACAAAATAAAAAAACAGAATCTGTATACTATCACGAGATATGTAAAAATATACAACTCACTCTTTCTTTCTGGTCCGTCTGATCTTTTCTCAGTCCCTTTTTGGACGCTATTTTCGGGATATAGAAGAGGAAGTGATTCAATTCCACTGGACTCTACTACCTCTACCACTAAATGTGTGTGTGCTCGACTGCCTCAGACTATCGGTTATTCTCCAGTAGTTCTTTATTCCCCATTTTCTTGCCGACATCCAAATAGGCATGTTGACGAAACTACGACGGTGCACACTTTGCTTTTCACCAGGGAGAAGCCACAACACCAGAGTCATCTGGGTTGCTTCTCGTTTCTGGGTTGCTGTGTTGAGGAAGTTCCGTAAGGGGGGGGGGGGGGAGGGGTCTTGTATGATGGGCCTTATCGGACGTGTTCGGAACTAAAACTACATGGATGGGGCGTACTTAAAATCACATGATTAAAGTAGCAAATCACCATGCCTCAGACGTCATACCCTCATACCTGAGTTGCCCGGTCAGAGCTAAAGCACCTACATACCTATATTTCAAATTCAAACGCGGATGCTGTATACTCATCTTTTTCCCGTAATTCCTAAACGACCTCATTTTTCTTGAAACGTCGTAAAGAAAAAGGGCGTAATTTGAACTCTTTCCGTTCATCTATAATTATTCACAAACCAATTTCTATTTCGGTCTCGGATACAAAAAACTTTCCCCCCTTTTTTTGCCCTCGAGGGTGACGTGCTCGAGTGCGTTAGTGACGAAGGGTGTGTGTAAGATGGCGTGGGGAAGACTGAAAACACAAAATGTTTCCAATCTTCGGAGGGCTACCAAGACTTTAATTTTAGAAAAACACTCGGCGAACTTTTAAAGGGATTTAAACGGAGATGTTAAAAAGACAACCCAATCTAGATAATCGCCTTAAAAAAGCAATAAAATCAAAAAAATGGGACACCCAAATACAACACCCTTAATACACACCATTCCATTTTTTCAATGTGTCAATGGCATGCCAAAACACGGTGTTAATAATGGCAAACTGAAACCCTTTAGTATAGAGAAATATGATGAAAGGAATGCCCAAATACTATGTCTAGAATTTCCCTTCCTTTAGTCTTTCGTCCCAATATCACCTTGGAAAACGATTGGACATTATCTAATGGTTTATTTATTCCCTCACTACATGTTTGAAAAAAGTGCGTTTGAATTTTTTTTAGGATACTGTAAATAAATCGCAAAGTCAAGGTGTGTCTATGAGCAATAGAAGGACGTTACATAAAAGTTTGAAAGTTGCTGGAATGCTTCTTAATCCGAGTGAATAAGAGCCCAGCTACCTATGAATATCTTCGAATAAACAACATGTTCCCTCTACCTTAAAGGGATGTTCTGAGAAAAATTAAAAGTAGCTTGTCATCTGAATTTGGTTTCAATTATTTTGCATTTTAGTTTATTAAAAAGAATTTGAGAAACAAATCACTGTCAGAAAGAAACGGTTCCCTCAGGTGGGGCGAAATGGCTATCATCCAAGATTTACATTTTGACAAACATACTTCAAGTATAAACGATTTAGTTACCTGTACGAAGGCAAAAAACAAAGTGAGAATGATCCTGATAATTTATCCATATTTAACGAAGAATGGCACGAAGAAGACAGTGATGATAAAGAAGAACAACAGGATATCAAGCTACTAAAAACCTGGATTATTAGCAGATCATGCGTAGTTCTTAATTTTTGGCCATAAAAGCAAAAGGTGATTCAACTGATTGCCGTGTTTGCATAAAAAATGCTGCTTCAGGAGACCAACTACAAAAAGTTATATTGAAAGCAAGGATTTTCCCATCCGGCGGGATAGATGTGCGTGTTTATCTCCAAATTCTCTTTCTGTGCGGGTGTTTGTCTGTGCACCCACGACGGAGCTCGTGAGTGTCAGTAGCTGGGCAGCTTCCATCCTGTTCAATTCACATTCTCAGTCACTCTGACGTTAGATCCAAGTTTATTTTCATTCCCTCCATACACTCACACAAAATATTTGTCTCTCTATGTTGATTTATTGGTAGGTTAATTGGGAGAACTGAAATTCAGAAGAAACAAAAAAGAAAGAGTAAAATTGCTGAAAAAGTAAAATTGCGTTTCCCATTTTACTCCTATTGGTTGCCTGGCAATGATTTTTGACGATGTGGCAGGCCAATTCTTCAACAGCATAACAATGATTCACGAATTGCGTGCGATTTATGAGGTAAAATATTTAAAAATTAAATAAATTTAAGTAATAAATTTCTCTTTTTTAATTAGGTGTTACCTGAAGAAGGAAAAATGATAACCGAATTAATGTCGTTGGCATCTGCAATAGATGCTCACATGAGAAAAAAAATTATTCTTCGACAAATTAAAATCAACTTTGCCGAAGAAAAAATATACTTGGTAAAATTAAAATAACAACTATAAATATTTTTTTATTGTAGGTATTTTTTATTAAGCTTAAAGAAAAGACAATTTTTGTCCAATGAAGAAAAGAGCTATGTAAAACCAGTCCATTATCGCAGTTTCAAAGGGAAATAGGGAAAAATTAAAATGTATCTCGGTCGTTTCTGCGAATACTGTTTTGAAGAAATAACAAGCAAAAGAGCCTCAAGCGACTTAATTAAACATCTTCATTCAAAACACCAAAAGGAATTTCAGAATTCTCAAAAAAATATATACCAATGGCAACTAAAATTGCGAACCCTGAAATTCAAAATGCATTAAATGCAATAAGAAGTGAAACAGTTGGATTATCAGATTTTCAAGTCATGCTGAAACCGCGGTTGATGGAACTTTTGAATAAGAAAATAACTGAGCAGCAACAACAACAACAGCTGCAACAATCACAGCCCCCTGTAGCAGCTGCACTTGGAATCAACCCACAGCAGGCAGAAACTGTGGCTGGAGTGGCTCGTCCTACTCGTGAAAGACAAGTAATATGGCAAGGTGTACTGGAGTGGCAAGAGAAGAACCAGCAACTGCTGGATACGCTAATTTGAACAATACGAATTTCCCGAAACAGTACGACCCCCAAAACCAACCAGTCGACATTCGAAAAGATGGCGCTGTTCCTCTCAGAGGTATGGGGTGAACGAGGGGGGGGGGGGGGGGTTCGTTGTTAATTTATACGTTTTTTTCGTTGTTTAATAATAAGAAAAATAATTAATTCTAGGTTGTAGAAGAGATGACGACGGATGGCAACGTCATAGTGCCAATTAGATTTGAGTCGCTATTAGCTTAGTTTTAATTGATTAAAGTGAGAGTAGCGGAAAAAGCAGTTTGGGTAGTAAATTTTTATTCCGCTAGATGTCTTTCCTGCTTGTACTACAAACTCTTTCTTTAAGGCCGTAAAAGTTCTAGAATTTTTTTTAAAGGCCGTAAATGAGTAATTAGCTGTATGTGTGACTTGTGAGACCGTTGACAGTTGACATTAACGTGTAAAGAAGTAAACAATTCTTTGATTGAAATTCTTTGAAAGTGGCCCACTCTTCTTATGCTAAAGACTTATAATGTTGAAAAAAAAAATCAACAAGAAGTCTAAGGTTTATGTTCCACCAACAAGTCTCCAACCAACACATTCCGTTGTGGGGGGCAATTGTGTCTGCCTCAAAACTGGGTCTGTGATGGAATGGCAGGTTGCTGTGATGGGAACCCTGACTGGCATTGTAATACAACAATAGTAAGATTTGACCTTATTTGTGATGGAATAATGTTATTAATTTTGGATCTTTTTTAACGGAAATTTTCAGTGTTTTAAACTGCATCATCTATAACCAGTTGGTTTGTGATGGTGTTACAGACCATGCTGATGGGTCTGATGAAATAGAAGGTGGTAGGTTAAATACTTAACATTGAAATTACTGGGTAACTTTATTTTGAAATATCAGGTCCTGAAGCCTTTACAGCTGTTTACCCGAACATGATTCATTTGACTCACTGGGTCTGTTATTATGGAATGGAAGATTCCTCTGATGGGAGCGATAAGTTGCATTGTAGCACTACAATAGTAAGGTCTTGCCTTATTTGTGATGGAATAAAGTTATTAATTTTTGGATCATTTTTATTTACAATAGAAGAGCTAGAACGGAAAATTACAGTGTTGAAAACTGTGAAAAATCTATAACCAGTTTCTTTTAAAAGCAAAAGGCCGGCAAAATCCAGCCTCCGTTTCGTGTCCGCTCCAGGATTGGCTCCTCAATATATGACGACGTGAAGCATATAATATGTATATAGATAATAGATATAGACGTCTTTATAAGTTTGTGTTCATTGAAAGTGCTGATTCCGGCATCCGTGCTGCTGGTAGGTTATGCCTATGCCTTTAATTAGAATAAAACGAAATTTACAGTCAACGCGCCTCCCGGCGTGAATAGTGCTTATACTCAGGCAACGACTATGGGTGTACCAGCTGGTGCTTATCCCTCCAGCATTCAGACAAGTATGTGCTATCCTGAAAATGACCTATTTTTTCGTCATCAACATTATTTTAATATCGATATCTACTTTGAAGGTGGTGTGTAAAGTAACAGTTCATCAAACTGTGGATATCAAGGTGCTAGCAGTCAAACCGCTTACGGATCTTAAACCAGCAACAGCAATCTAGCTACCAGACGTATAACAACAAGAGGGTACTATGACAATGGGCTATCAGTCGCTCACTAGTTTAGGCGGATGCAGGATGCCGCGACGGAACTCTGGCCTCGTTGGCCTACGCTACTGGTACCGACGCTAAGTTCTCGCGTAATAAAAAATTATTCAGTTCCTACCTCGCTATCTCAGGTTACTTATTTGTTTTTTTTTTGGTTTTTTTGTAAATTCCAGTAAATTCTAATATTATTTCCGTCTTACTTCTTTCTCATCTTTGAACAGAATGCTGCTCAAAGTCATGGCGAAGCGTTTATTACAGCACCGGCCGCAGTGGCAACTCCTCTTACTCCGGTCTATGCTATAGTCTTATATTTCAATTTGAACCGTAAGAATATAACAGTTCACAATGTAGAAATTAATGCCACCAATAAATTAATCATTAAGCGACACGATTTGGGATCAATTGTGTTGGAAAACACATTTACTTGCGGATTGTGCATTGTGGTAGGCGCATCGTCCTTTGATATTTTTATGTTACCATTAATCTGTTCTGTTGTCTCAGATTAGGTTTGAATCAGGAAATCTTTAGGACCTGATATTTGAAAATTAAATTTCCCAGATATTTCAATGTTTACTATTTAACTTAACCCATTCTATTTCGTGACATCCATCAGAACGGTGTGTAACAGATTTTTGTAGACTTTGACTTCGAAAACGAAAAACAAGAATTCAGTTTTACGTAGGATACACGGTTGAAAGTTTGAAATTTCCAAAAGTTTGGTAATGGGCTAAGATACGTTTTTTGGTATCTAGTCCTTTGGTTTCTTGTTTTCAGTACCTTCTTGGATATTCTCCTCCTCTAATTTTCTTTTATCCGCCAAACTTTTTTTGCTGCTTTCGATGTCGGCCATGAATTCTTGATAAAGAGTAGATGATTTCAATAAGACCTAAATGTGAATGGAAAGATTTAGTTAAAATTTTATGATATTTTACACTACATCTTACCTCTACGTTTGATTCTTGCTCATCGACGAACAGGAAGTCCCCTTCATCACTGGTGATTGGATTTGCCCGTGTAATCCGGATGATGACTGGTTCGTTTGAATCGTGGCTTAAAATTTTAGTTTGCGGAACAGCGTATCGCCTTTGATGGTCATCCCCACCTGTTAAAATTGAGACAATAGTAAGTGTAAAAGCACGTGGTGTAAACAGTTTTCAAGAAAATCACTTACTTGTTTGGATGCATCTTCAATCACGTAGTCTTGTTGGATGTTGTCGCATCAGGCTTCTGGGTCAGGTCCAACGGGATCGATACAGCTCACTACTTTACCGACGATATCTAAGGATAAAATCAATATGTTAGTAAATTTTTTGGTTCTCCTACTATCTAATGTCGCAAGAGTGTATACTTAAAAACGTTTGTTGTCCTCTATCCTCCCAAACGGCGCCTAATTTCGTGTACACTATGTCCAGAATTGTGATCGCGGTTCTCGTATTTCTAATCTTCTGTAAAATAAGAGAAGTAAACCAAAAAATATTACATGAGATCAATAGCTTTTTTAAGGATTTAGAGACTTACTTTCGCCTCAAAGTTGAAGTTGAGATTGGCATAGCAGACTCCTTTAATTTCCTTGGTTCCATCTTTCAAAACCATTCTCACCATAGGAGTTTTTCTGGCGTTTTTGATTAGGAGAGAAACGTAGATTACACGTCCTATGAATCTTATTCTATTAATTAAAACGAAAAGGAAGTTGAATTATTATAAATTCAATGAATACGCCAATAAAAATAAAGTCCTCGACACGTTAGATGATTACCTTTCGCTGTAGATTGATGTTTGATCCAATTTCACCAGCGGGAAGTTCCGGTTGGTAAAGGTAGACGGAATGGGTCCTCTTGATTTAGACATTTCAATACAGAAAACAGCAATAGTTTTTGAAGACAAAAAGTTGCTCTTTACTTGATGCTTGTCCTGTGAGGAATGGCCAAGTCACTATTCACTATTGCCTATTTGTAGTTTGTGTACATCCTCCGAGTTTGTTGCTTTTCTTGGAAACTCGATGGCAGGGTCTCCTTTTGGTTTTTCCCTACTTGAACTTGGGAAACGTCGATTAGTAAGTGGAAGGGTGTCGTCATTACAAGCGATGATTCTCAAAAGCGATTTGCAAACTTAGCCGTTGATTAGGAATCAGACTTTTTTTTCCAATTCGTTATTTTGTGGAATCGGCCAAGGGCAAGAATTAATTGGGAATATCGGTGTATCTGTTGGTTATTTTTCCTTGTAAAATAACAAATAAAAGAAGAATTGATTTCTACCGAAACGAAGATTAATACACTTGGTCGACGTGAGAAACAATGGCAACGAAAAACAGTTGGATTTTTCTACAGTTGTGTGTTATTCAACAAACGTACTCATAGTTTTGAAATAGTTTTTAGGTTGTTGCTGGAATGAGTCAAGGTCATTGATTGACTTGTTTTTAAAACTAATCTATTCCGTGAAGAGCGAGTCTAACTTACGTGGGCAATGTCATAGTGGCAAAAATTACGTTTTACTACGTATTACTTGAGAATTAAAAGAGAACGTTGATTTATAAAACATTTGTAAAGGTATATAATGGCTTCATTTTGAATGTTTGTCATTTATTCTTGTTCCTCTCAGCACGAAGAGATCACAAATGAAACACTCCGGTCATTTAAATTTCAGCAGCGTTCGCCCAGGAACGAAGAGGTAAGTTTCAAAAATTTTCTGCTGCGCTATTGTCTTTGACATGTTTCATTATATTTCATTCCCAGTTTCGGACTGCACGCGCGGTTAAGCTTCAAGTGGTTTTTTGAAAATATGTACGGCGTTCCATCCCTCACGACATCTTGGGTGGACACAGACGGAGTAGAATTCCGAGGACGTGATGACAACGGAGCGGGCCACCATTTCACCAGTTATTGGAGGTAATATAAGCAAGGTATGTGTTTTTTCTCAAAATGATTTCATATTTAGTATAAATTTATTTTGTAGATTACGGCAGTTGAGAGCAAGACACATGGTTTACCTTCATTTCTTATTTTGTACTATAATTACGCCACGTTTCCATTGGCAGTGGAGGTTGTGGAAGCCAATCACCGATTAACCATAGGTTTTTAATTTTAAATTATGTTGGTTGGCATTTTTGATTCCATTTTTGCATCGTACAGATGTTTTCGAAGATTTTTACGGCTGGAAAAATTAATCAAAAAACTATGAGATTGATGACCCACGAGACCGAGGTTTTTTTTGTGATTTGAGACTCTATTTCATAGCATTTCATTATGTTATTTCCTTTTAGGTTTTTGAGGTAGATGTCGAAAACGCGATCGACCAAATTGGTGTCGTTTCAATTTTGAATCCATGCCAAACCGTGGTCAGTTTCAAAGGAGTTCGAGTGGAATTAAAGGGAGCAAATATGTTTTATTACAGTTGTTGTTCTCACACCATTCTAACGGTAATCAAGCATTTTTTTTAAAGAGACGTGTTAATGTTTTTTTTTAAATTGTTCATCAGGTTGGTCAAAACTGTCCAAAGAGTGAGTTGCGCGATCTGACAGAAGAGTGGATCAGGATGAATAACGAGTGTTGCGATGAGCCGATAGCTGAATATGTGGGAGTAAGTGTTCATTTCCTTTTTTGAAATTCCGATTCATCACATATTATTTAAGGATGCTTTTCTGACGTTTCCTTAACAATAAATGATAATACAATTTTTTTTCGACATTCCGATGCATTTCATATCATTAGAGTCCGATTTGGGCAAACACTTTTGAATAAGGGAAATAGACATTTTACGGCTATTGTTTGTTTCAAGATATGATAGATGGGTTTAGCTGTTAGTTAATTGGAATAAGATAATTCATTGTATTGTTATTTAGCGTGCAATCAGGCGATTCACACGTAACGTGTGTAAACGGCTCAGCGGAAATGGTGATTCACGTTGCTTGTCAATGAATTTCAAGGTCACAAACAACCCATTGAAGCCCCGTTCTGAGAACTCCGGCTCAACCTTCAGACATGTAAGGGCAAGGGGGTGACAGAGGGTGACTCACTTTGTGTCATGAAAGATTACTAGAAAACCCAATGACATTTTTTTCATTTTTGAAGACTTCTTTGGTTTGCTCTGGTAGTTGTGGTTGTGGCTCTGGTTTACTGGTTTGTGGCAGCAATTGTTTAGTCTTGTTGTGAGTCGTTATTTAAAATGCCACCGAAGAAAAGAATTCGCCTATCAAGTAAGAAAAAGGGACGTTCCAAAGAAAGTGTTAGCGAAAATATTGCGCTTTCCGATGAAGATGTGTCACCAGAAGTTAAAACAACGCAAGGCAAAAAACACAATTCAGTGAAAAAATTCTTGTTAGGAGCAGTGGAGAAAACAAAGAAAATAGTTGGAATTGGAAATAGCACCATTGCAAAGAAAACGTTTCAAACCAATAGAATGCCAACATCTACAGCAAATAGTAATCCGAAAGCGTCTCTTAATAAGAATGATGTCTTCGAAAATGACGAACATACTGAGAGGGATCGTCCATTGAAGAAAGTAGTTGATGACGCATGCTTGTCATCGTCAAGTAGCAAGAGCGGTGAATGTACACCCTAGCAGCGGTTTACGGTAAAGAACTTGTAAAAAACTGGTGAGAAAAACCGGTAAATGGTAATTTACGGGGGTGTTACACCGTAAGTTTACCCAAAGAGTGCGTTATATAGCCCGCGATACTTGGTAATTCAACCGTATTTTCTTACCCATAATTTTTTTCAAATTGGGAATTCAAAGGATGTTTTTACCTTTAATATACTAGTTTTTTCAACCGTAATTTTACCCCAAGAGTGTGTCTTTTCGCCCGAAATAAGTGGTAATCTTACCGTATCTATAATATTCGAATTGAGAAATAAATAGGTTTTAATTGTGGGTTTTTGCGGTCTACAAACTCCTAATTTTACCATTTTAATTAATTTTTACCATTCCACCGGGTGAAAACAACCCACCCACCCGTTTTTTTTAAATTCTTAACCGCCCACATCCCCATATTTTTATTTCCAAATTGCACATAACGCACAAAATGTTTCGACGCTTGCACCTGGCATCGAACTTGTGTGCCGATTTAGTTAAGAAGTCCATACGTCAGCTTGCTATCGACTGAGCCACTTGTGATTGATAAATGGAATTGTACGTGAATTATGTACCAACTAGGTAAGGAAAATAATGGGGACTTCGAAATATTTTCTTCTTTACACATCAAGTAATTGAAAATTACCTAACTAAACACAAAATAAATGAAATCAAATAGCAAAATTTACAGATTTACTGTAGCTATGTATTGCTATATATGGTTTTTTTAAACGAATAAACTATTGAATTTTCATTAAAAATTCAGTAAAAAATGATAAAATAGAAAAGGTTCAAGCGTTAGAAACGTGGTTTTTACGTGGTCTATTCTCACCCTAATCGAACTCCAAACAAATCCGGGTGGGTTTTTACCCACCCAAGAACCGCCCACTCCAAAACAACTCTAAACGAAACCAACCCCCCCCCCCCCCCCCCCCTTTCCGAAGAACCGCGGTTTTTGGACAACACCTCAGTATAAATAGTGCACAAAAGTGTAATATACCAATAGTTTTACTGAAAAAATACGGCGCTTTTCCCCCGGTTTCAACGGGAGTTCCTGCCGTAGTTTCTACCAAGTCAAGTTTTGGGTTTAATATACTCGTTATAGTCTTAAATTATTGGAAAAATATACCATATTCAAATGGAACAGTTTTATAACCGTAACATACCGACTGCCGTAACTGTGAATTTAAATGTGATATAATTTACTAATGAATGAAAAGAGAATTTAACAAATACCTTTCAGTTTCAACCTTATATTAAATTGGTAGAAAAAGCGATATATCATTGAAAATGAAAGTGCGTAAATATTACTCTCGGTCAACTCGATGAAAACGGATGAAAATATCCCTATCTGGTGTCAGTTCTAATTAAGTTTAAAATACCGGGAGAAAAAGAGGATTTTAGACTTGAATTTTACCGTGTCAGTGAAAATTTATTTTGGTAATAACTACTCTTGGTAAACGAGATGAAAACGGATAGAAATAACCTATTCTTGTGTCAGTTTTAAGTAAGTTTAAAAAAGGGGAGAAAAAAGAGTCATTTAGACTTGAATTTTACCGTTTCATAGAAAATGTAAGTCTGTGGAAATTACATTTTGCCAACCCGATAAATACCGATTTAAAAAACCTTTTCTGATGACGGTTATGAATTGGTCTATTATACGAAGAAAAAAAGAGTTTTATTAGCCTGAAATTTTCTGATTTAAGAGTTTTGGGTAAAAGTCTATTTTACCTGACCAAGATTTACTTATACCTAACTTATACTTAACTTAACTAGACTAGTATACTAAGCTTATAGTTATGTAAGGAAACCAAGCGGGATTAACCAGAGAAAAGTATAGTATAAAGTGGTAAAGTATTGAGTTCAGTTTAGTATTAGTTATTTGATTACTAAACTTTACTAATCTATACTATACTTTTACTTCAATTTACTTGTGTTTCCTCGTTTCTTTCTGGTTAATCACGTTTGGTTTCAATACTTAACTATCAGTTTAGTATACTATTCTAGTTAAGTTAAGTATAAGTTAGGTACTAATTTAACTCAGCATCGACTTAATTACCTTAGTCCAATTAGTTTTAGATAGGGGAGACTGGGGTTATTTGGACCGGTTTTTGTTTTTATCGTGTAGGCCGTTTCCTAATCATCCGATTTGTAAAATAAATGTTTTATTATATTCGTCTTACTTTTGTCTATCTCCAGTATTTTTTATTTTATGTTTGAGTCGTTAGTTTACCCTCTACCGATTTATAAAGTTGCGAAAAAAAAAAGTGGGCGTGGACAAAATCGGGGTTTATATGGGACAGGGGGGTGTACTATGTGAAACACACTAAATTCTCCACTTTAGAATAAAGATAAATTAATTTTAAAAATATCGTGAAATAGAATTTTTCGTATAGTATTTGTATTTCGCTAAGGTTTTTGGTATACTCGTATAATTAAAAACATTTCTTATAAAAAAACAAAAAGTTCTCTTGAAGGAGAAAAGTTCTCTGAATTGCCACTGGCAGCACTGAGCTCCGCCTATCGGCTATTCCGTATTAGTACCAATTCACCCCACAAAACCGTACCAAATAACCCACAAAAAATGTTTTTGGGGAAACTTTTATAACTAGCTCATTTTTCAACTCAAAAATTTTATTTTTGTGGGGAATTATTGACAAAAGACCAAACTATCATTCTGCTATCTCACTTTTCTAAAAAAACATAGTTACTTCGAGAAATTCTTAGAAAAACAACTTTTTTTTTTAAGAATATTTTGGGGCTTTTTTTATTTCTTAAAAAACTAAAAAACTTAATGTACAAAAGTAATGATTTTTTAGAGAACAAAGTAGATACCTTTGAACAACATCATGTATTAATTTTAGAATTTAAAAACTACATTAAGTATTTTTTAACTCACTGTTTCACATAGTACAGCGTACCATATAACCCCAGTCTCCCCTAACACAAAAAAAAACCCTAACATCGTAACAGTAGCAGTATAATTGTTTAAACTTACTTGAAAAGATAATAATCCAATTTCACTAAAATTAATGAACTAAATTTTCAGACGTCTGAACTCCATAAAATTATTGAAAGACTAAAATTAGTTGTCTGCTACAGATGCTCACCGATTAAAAAGCCCTCTTCTGGTGCGATGTCTCTTATTTTAACTAATTAATATATATATATTTTGACTAAAAAGCCATTAATCAATGTCGAAATCACTTATAAACGATAAAAATCCTTATTTTAATTTTTACTTTGATTAACATACAGTTTCCTGTTCCTGTTATTACTATTAGTACTATTCTATTACTTTACTATACTTTATACTATTACTTTACTTTACTATAAAATGTTTTTTTTTATATATATATTTAATTAGGGGCTATTAATATTTTTTTTCTGGGGGGGGGGACCCCCCCCAACCCCCCCCTTTTTTTCTTCTGGGGGGGGGGGGACCCCCCCCCCAACCAACCCAACTATATTATACTTATCACTTATTTGAGGAAATTTTATTTCAAGAAGTATTAGTTAAGTAACAGTAACAAGGCGATAGAGAAATATTTCAGAGAACTAAACTTAAATTAAAGAAAAAGGTTTAACAAGTCGTCGATTTCAATATAATCTATATAGGATTTAATGAGATTTGAACCGTTAACTTCTGCCGTACCTTTCTATCACTCAACTATCTAAGCTACCGACTGCTGACATTTGCAACAAAATCAAAACTAATAAATTAATAAACGTGTATAAGTATGATATAGTAAAGTTCATCAGTATAGTATAGTGTAGAAATATAGTATAGTAATAAGTACAGTATACTATCCTAATAACCCCTTAAACATGTTTCATTTATCTATTAGACAATGTTGCAAACTAAAAGTTATTGACAATTTATAGAAAATCACAAAAACATTTATTTCACAGCAATTACTTACAAAATGTAACAATGTTAAGTTAAGAAACAGAAAAATTAAAACAAGTTTAGTAAAGTATTAGTTAAATATCAGTTTACTAAATCTTGGTCAGGTAAAATAGACTTTAGCCGAGTTTTGAAATTTGGTTAAAATTACGAGTCTAAAACTAGTGAAAAACAGGTGGAATAGCGCTTCATTATTCATAGTATTTTTTACCTGTTTGCAACGAGTTATTTCAACTCTTTTTCCAAGAATGTTCTATAGGATTTAAAATACCAGTAAAAACCTAAGATAAACTTGGAAATATTGCCATCCACTCTGCTTTTTGTCAGAGTCCTTCACGCGTTTTGGTGAACGTAATTTAGCCCTTAAAATTACCAAAAACTGGAGGTAAAAACAGGGTAATTCTAACTGTTACCGACTAGCTACCGAGAACCGCTGCTAGGGCACCTGTAAACACATCCCTTATTTCAAGTTCAAGGGAATTTTCTATAGTAAAGGAACCAATGAATAATTTTTTGAAACTTAAAATCTCAACTGAAATGTCACTAACAGAAATTAGTTCTGAATGGAGCAGTTGTGAGGAAGTTGATGCTATAAAAAACGGAAATTCAAAATTGGTTTGCGCATCGATGGAAAATATATGCTCTAATCACAGATCCGACATAACAAAGCAACTTGCAGCCTATCAGTGGAGTAGTGTTGACGAAGATGGAGAACAATACTTTATTGACATAGAAATACAGAGCTCAACCGACGAGGATCATTTAGACGGGAAAAACAAATCAGAAAAAGAGACATTGGTACAGCATGTACGTCAACGTTTACAATCAACGGTTCAAAAGATTTATAGCAAACAGTTAAGAAGAGGGAAAACTGACCTGCATGAAAATCAGCTGAATTGCGAAATTTTACAACACGTAAATATATATCTCATGTTTCACATGTCACATTGAAAATGTTGATGACAAATTATGTTAACAGACCGCAACCGCTGCAGATGGAAAAGAATTGGAGCAAGACATTTTAAATCTTGAAGATGGCGCACTGCTGAGCCACAGGTAAAATAAAAATTTCTTGTTGATAAGTTCAAAAAGTTTGTTGTAAGGCTAAATTTATGTCGGTGGTCGTATCAGATATTAGCTCACACGGGGATTTATGCGAAGATTTATGTACAGTTTGCCAATGTTTCCAATTCCTTTTCATGTGAAAGTTTTAGTGCAAGCGAATTTGGTTGGGGGTCAGTTTAATTTCGGATTTCCTACACGAGCTTCTTCTCAATTAATGCAAAATGTAACGGGTTTACGGTGCGTTTCTACAAGCTTTTCCTTTTCACTGTTGTTCGACCGTTGAGTGGTCTTCTTGTCCTAGCATTTCAAACAGGATAGTCATGTAACGCTATATGGCGCATACGAATATTTGGGGAGTGGAACCGACGACAGTTCATGTTCCTACAACATTTAAAATGAAATCGGGAGAAATGGGGACAGATTTCCAACTTATTATCAGAATTAATTCATTTACATGTAAAAATTCAAAACTTACTATAACATTTTATGAAATGTTTTGTTATTATAGATCAAATGGAGACATGTGTGGTGATGGCAGTTCACCTGTTCACGTTTTACAAATAACCAAAACAAAAACGTTGGAAAACCGTCACATTGAATGTTCCCCAAAACAATATTTCAAGAAGGTTAGATTCGTAGAAAACACTACAAACGAGAAGTCGGATAGCAATAGAAGGATTGAAAGTGTAGATTATACAGTAAAACGGGAACAAATTAATCGTAATGAACATGACAACGAAGTAGGATTAGAAAAAAGCAACCCATTCAATAGGGGGAAGAAATATATGGCTTGGTAGGGGAAAAAAAAGAAAGAAAAAAATAGATTCTTGTTTTAATGACAAGGAATTATCAGAACTTGACAAAAAGGGCATTCCATATCCGCAGTCTGAAGAGAAATTGGCCGAAATTACTAATGATATTTATCAAAAATATCACAAAGAAGTAGTCACTTGCGCAGTATGCAACCAATTTACAAATGTTTCACACACGAAATTGTTGGCTGTTCAACAGTTTCAAAAAAAAAATTTATGCGATACTAAAAACACCAGACGGGAGTGGTTGGGCGAAAAAATTACACCCCACACTAGCAAAGCAATATGATGTTTCAGAATTCTTCCCGGAACATTTAGAAGTGAAAAATATTCTTCTTTCTCCAAACGGTGTAGTGCGTCATGTTCAAAGCTGTGTTTCAGGCAAAAACTGCCAATGTATTCCAAATGTATTCCAATGCGCCAAATGTATTTTTGCAATCAAACTCGTAGCTCTTGTTTGCAACGCTTACAAATGGGGAAATTACCAAAATTTTCTATTGCTAATGGAAACTGAGTTGGGGAGCTTCCGACTGAGCTGCGTAAAATTTCTTATGGTTCATTAAGCTTAATGAGACCCGTATAATCTTACGGAAGAATAGCAAATTTCAGTGGAACGTCCGGTCCCGGTGGTAGTTGTTTGAAAGGACACATATATTCAAACAGGCTAGACACGGCCTTTGTAAGTAAAACAGTTCCCATAATTTCCGGCCAAAGTCCAGTTCGCGTCCTTCTGGTATCTCCATTCACAAACGATGCCTCGGCTTTGAATAAGGGGAAAATAGCTGCAACTAAAACCGATTATATTATCGAACCACTTAAAATGAAACAACTCTATCAATTTTGAAACGATGTCGAGAACGAGTTTATGACCAAAGTAGGATTTGATGAAGAGTCATTTCGTGTCCTTCCAAACAACGCTGTGTCGCCAGAAGTTTATTTCCTGGATAATGACAAACTCGAAAATTAAATGAAGTGAATTCTAAAGACAAAAAGAAAAACAAAACACCTACTACTAGGGGAGATTCTTTGTTGAGATCAACTAACGAAGAAATCAGTTCGACAATGATATCGTGTACTATAACAATTAAAGAAAAAGATAACGGGGAATTCGTACACGAAGAAATTTTAGATGCACTGCCGACACAAACATCAAATAAGCCACAAACATTCGTTGTAAGATCGGCAGAAGATTTTGTCTCTGATTCCGATCCCAATTATCTCGAACTAGGTTATCCTGACTTATTACCATTTGGGCGAGGAGGATTCGGTGAAAAAAGAAAAATCCCGATCTCCAAGAAGAGACTCGTTGCTTATTACGCCAATCTAAGTACGAGAAAATTTCGTTTTGCCTCTGTACGATTACATAGTTCGGACACTATCTTACAACAAAGCTATGGTTAGGGCGAAATTACCCTCGCGAATGGTGGACAAAGACGGAAGCATAATGCCTCAAGCTGTAGCTTATTCCAAAATATCAAGGGAAGATATGAGGAAATCCGTTGAATATCAAATCGAATGTATAAAAAGAAAAAAGTTAGGTCAACGTGCGCCACGTCCTCCAGAAAGTGTAAGTGGCCTTGCATCTTCGTTCTTCACGGATCAAAAAATAGCGAATCAAACAATACAACATTCGCAAGTTGCAGCCAACCGCAACAAACAAGAAGTGTATGCAGCTCATGCCAACAACGGCAAAGCACACATTTGGCTTACTATAAGTCCAGATGACGCAAAAGCGTCATGTGGTTGCTTGTTAAGTTATGATTGCTTTGGGTCCCGAGGAAGCCATTCCACATGCCAATGCAATGCCATCACATTCCAATGCCAATGCCAACGCAGCAGCGTTACATTTCCAACGCGTTCTTGATATTATTATTGAAGACATCATTGGCTGGTGTTCGAAGAAAGGAAAAACATACAAGCGCGGGGGTCTTTTTTAGTGGCAGAAAAATAGCGAAAAAGGGGCATTTTGCTCCAACTCCTTGTAAACAGCTTTTTTTTAAATGTAGAGAATTTTGCGGAGAATCTACAGTTAAAACCCTGCTCAAAAATTTTAACGGAAAAGTTATTAAAACTTAATTTTAATTTTTTCATCGTTTTTCATGTATTTAAAATGGTATTAATTTTAATAAAATTGCAATTTTAAAACATGAGCTTTGTTTCTTTATACTTGTTTTATATTCAAACTTATTTTCATCAAAATATGTTATAAAACGATCAAAATAAACCCAAAATACGAAGTTTACTGCCCTTTTTCCGAGTTCCGTGTTTAACACGGCGCTTACGGGGAAAGTACCTTCATTTAACTAGCTATATCTACTAAACTATTATCCCCTTCCACTTAATTTTTAGTATTTATAAAGTCAAGATAGTAATGCAATTATCTAAAAAAAATTCTCGAGAAGGGACATTTCCTTCCATTAGAAAAATTCGATTCAATTTTATCCATTTCTAGGATTTTCATCAAAAATTTGCCGTTCAGTTGTGGTATTGATCACACCCGCTGCAGCAAAAAGCGCCCTTGGTGCTCACACTTTTCTTCACAACAAAGCAGACGATTTTTATTTTATTATTATGTTTTAAAATTTTTGATTTTCTGAAGTTTGTTTACATTCGTTTACAAGTGCTTTTCGCGCGGGAATATTATGTGAGTGTAAAAATGAGTCGACAAAATACAGAATTAAAATGTATACTGTGCGATGAAAGCAATAAAACTGAAACGTTGAAAAGTGTTGGTGAAAAAGGAATGAAATCTTTACAAAGTGACAGATGTCACAGCAAACCATAACATTTTGTAAGTTAAAATGTTGTAAACACACCAAGTGAAACAAAGTAAAGTGATGTTGCAGTGAAAACACAAGTAATCAAATGTGTTATTGCATTAATTAGTGCACTGTTCATTTCATTACAATCATTCATCAGAGAATTTATCGTCAAATATTTCAGAAGAATTCTTGCAGCTCAGCCCTTTGCAGTTCTTACAAGCCACACTACAGTCTAATCCATTTTTCTTGCATGAACACCGAAGACTATCACAAATTCCTTTGCAACCACACCGAATTGACTTGAGGATATTTGCTGGTGCTGGAGGTAAGTCTGTTGTTTCTGGATACAGTAGTCCGTCTCTTGTTGTCCATCCCCATATCAATGGATCACAGTTTACTCCAAGCCATGATTGTATCTGCATGTTAGAAAACGTTATTGACATCAGACACAAAGCATTTGTAATTAAAACTAACCTGTAGATAAACTCGTCTACTATGGAATTTCAATTCTGCTTGTGTTGGTGGTAAATCTTGGGGTTTAACAGCGTAACTAACATTTTTTACTTGTGTCTCAATCACGTCGAATCTTAGTTTGTCAATTCCTTTTGTAGTTTCTCCTCCGTAAACTAAAATCATGGCTTTCTCACCAGTTTCATCAATTAAGGCCGTTTGACAGTCTTTATAAAGACAGAAGCGTAATTTTTGAAATCTGGTTTAGTACTTAGGAGCTTCAGCGTAACTGATTTTCCAATTCCAAAGGGCTTTGAGGTTGTATCACAACCAACGAAAGCATGCCCAAAGAGTATGTTGTCACAAATTTCATTTCCAAGAGACTCTTTAATAAATTTTATGTCCCATAGCCTTTTTTGGGCTCACTTTTCATAAACAGCGGGTATACTGATGCAGTACAGTAGTGCAACAGTAAAACAAGAATATCAGTATCATCTGCAATAATAATTGTTGTCCGCATTAAAGACAATTTGATTCCGGTTTTCCCTATAAGTAAGTCAGCATCTCCCGATGCTTTTAGAACAGATATTCCTTTCTGGGATAATAATTCTGCAAGTTGTTCAACAAATCTAGATTTGTTTACGATGACAAAAACTCTTCTTTGGAAGTGGTTATTTTCATTGATGGAACAAAAACAACTTCTCGACCCATTACTTTACTGTTCCTTTTCAAATGAGTCATATCCTTTGTTGTGGAAGTATTATATCCATTAAAAAAACTGTTGCATCTTCCATATTTTGTATAAACGTAATTGAAATATCTCTGAAATATTTCGTCAAATGTTTCATTTTTTGACCACGGCAGTTTGTGTATCAATGAACCACCGCCAAGTACATATTGTTTGTTCACTTCCAAATTGACTCCATTTTCAGGAATATATTTAGCACTTGCAGTTATAGCTTTTGCTAGCTCTGCCTTATCGCCGTTTCTCAACATACAGTTGTTGTCGAAGAGTGACAGTGGGTGGGTGCACAATTCAAACTTGAAGTAATTTGATGATTCTTCTTTTGACAGATTTTCGACGAGTATTATTCTTTGAAATAATAATGCAGCATCAACATTCCCATACTTGTTTTCTGGACCAGTGTTGGCCATTTTAGTTGTCATTGGAGTACACTGGTCTACTTTCCAAACAGTAAATTCTTTCCCTGAGACTCCTTTCATTTTTTTAAGAATTTTATCACCAACGACTAAGGCTTGGTCCACATTTACAATGTGTGGGGATGTTACACCTGTTGCAATGTTAACTAGTGCGCCGTCTGTTATGTCAAATGGATTACATTTAAGAAGATAGTCTATAATAAGTTGTGTGTCGGCACAATCTCTTTTCATTCTCGCTTTCCTAGTTTCTTGATGTTGGTTGCTAGTTTCCAGTTGAATATTGGTTAGGTTCATCATCATGGAGTTAACCATAGCACATATGGGACGTGACATCACCCACACCAATCTCTGTACTTCAGTAATCCCCGTACGCCTTGTAAAGCCACCTACAGTATAAATATAATCGTTTATATTTCAAATTGATTTGTAAAGTTCATTAAATGTCTAAAATATACCTGCAGATTTCATTGATCTCATCAATTCTTGTTCAATAACTAAATCTGCTGATAAAACAGCCCAAAAGCGATTGCTTCGTCGGATTACATGATGTCCTGATTTGAATAGGGAATGTAAAGTAGGATTAGTTGATGACAACTTGATAATCTTTTGGAGGTACAAGTGAGCTAATTTCAAATATTGATTGTGTCCAGCTGCAGCGAAAAAGGGCAACATTTTGTTAACTGTGGTCAAATGAAGGCTCCAGTTACCACATCTTTCCGCCTTGATGAACGTTCGAAGAAGAGATACCATCTCAATGTACTGGATCCACAGATTACCCGTTCGATACTTTTTTTTTCATCAATAGTTCTAGCAATTATATCTGTTACCTTTTTGAATGATACATTTGATTTCATGTCATTGACGTTAAGTGAACTTTTGCCATCAATCATAGTTCCGAAAAATTTTCAATTTGAGTAACATCTTCTGACGTTAATATTTCTTCGTTTACTGGGACACTCTATAGTGGAATTGTAAGATTAAAATTATATTACTTTAAAACAACGGTCTTTAATTTTAATAGATTCAACCTTACATTACATTTAAATGCATTTTCAAGCAATATGAAGTAAAGTGCAGATTCCAAAATAATATGCGCTCTTATAGCACGGGAAATTGCTTTTCCACTTAAAATGTGTGGAACGGTGTTGTTTGCGTATATAACATCAAAAATCTCTTGTCGACCAGATCCATCCATTAATTGCCCAATACAACCAACATAACTCATTAATAAATGAAATCCACCTAATTTCAAATTAATATTTCGTGTAGGGGTTGTTAATATTAATTTGGGGTTCCCAAAGCTTGGTTACGTATCGTCGAGGAGCAGTCTCGCCTTACTCTGCACACGCACATGCTCATCTGGTTATATGGCCATAGAAAAATAGAGTACCAGATGAATAATGCATTATTATCAGGGTTGTCATCATCGCGATATTTTCCGATCACGATCACGATAGTTGATTTGGATCTCGATCAAAATTAAAAATTGCGATCGGTATCGAGATCGATTATGAAATTTTCGGTCAATCTGTATCGATCACGCGCCAGTTTTCATTGGCTAAAAGTGTTAGTATTTAAAAAGCTTTGACAGCTCAAGTTTCGTTTACTTTCTTTTTGGAATATTGCCGATGTTTTTCTGAGTGCAAAATGGCTTCGAAAAGAAATTGGGAAGAAGTTAAGTTTATCGATTTTGGGCAGCATTAAAAATTTTCATGATCGAATATTTGCGATCTTGATCGGTATCGGTATCTCGATCACAATATTTTTTTGGTATCGAGATCGGGATCTCGATCAAGATTTTCTGAGTTCATCGGTATCGTTATCGCGATCACGAAAAACCGTGATCGATGACAAGCCTGATTATTATGCGATAATCAACAGCCCCTACCAGAAGATAATGTCAACCCACTAATAACAGAAACGGACCCCGTAAGTTGGCAAAATAACATAATTATAAAATATTAATTAACTTAAATATTCTTTTTATTTCATGGCAGGATACAACGGAAGAAATTAAAAGAAAGTATCTCCACGTTGACACGTTAACGAAAAAGTTAGCTGTAAACATAGAGAAGTTCATTCAAGGAGAATTAAAACTCCCCGGGGAAGAGAAGATCTTAGTTTTACAATGCAATACCTGCCCAAATGAAAAATTAGACATTTTCTCAGAAACAGCGTTGGAATCTATGCGATCCTGCGGAAGAGAGTACGGAGCGAAAATTCTGTTTTGTAAAGCTTGTCAGAAAAAAGTGACCATCACCAAAAAACTTCAGGCAGCTATCCAACACGGCTACGAGAGATTTAAAAAAAACAACCTACGGACGAGGAAATTGACAGTTTAATGTGGAAAGGTATGAGGCAACGGGATCCGTCGTTTACAGACATGGATTGTGATCTATGGCTCCTTGAGTTCGCATGCATTCAAATGCGTTTCAACTTGCACGACTGGCGGCACAAAAAAAGCTGCTTTAAGAATGGAAGAACAAAATGCAGATATTGTATAACACCAATGATTTGTGATTCAACAACAGTGAAAGCCCTTTTTAAGGGGAAAACATAAATACGGAATTGCCTGCAGCTGAAAGTAATCCTGAAACATTTACAAGCCTAGAAATCAATGTAAGAAAAAGGGCTTCTTTCCTTTTCTTTGCAGATTGCAATACGTCCATAATGTCGGTACTCAATTGCAACAACTGCACCAAGTATGTGAAGGACCAGAAGCTATCCATGTATTATGGAGCATACACTTCAAAGCATAACAGCGATTGCGAAAAAGCACTTGCAGAAACTCTCTTGGCCATTGAGAAACCCGGCGAAAAAACTCTCAAACAGCAAGAAATGGCCAGACAACAAGTTATTGAAAGTAAAAGACACGCGAATTCAAGACGAAAACGGGGAAAAATCATCAACAACCATAACTCAAACTCTTCCGAGATCAGAATATTCCATAGGACTAGAGAAGTTACTTTCAGCTATTCGAGCTTCGACCAATGGAGATACCATTGGTGGACCATTAGCCGCATTTGTCCTACTAGGAAATGAGATTTTTGCAATGTCCCATCAAACAGCAGTGCTCTTACTTACGCAAGCCATAGCGTACTTGGAAAAAGAAACAATTTACGCAAATATAACACGGTACGGAGAAGTAAAAGCTACAATCTATGATTATGTTTTCAGATCAGAACAAAATCCAATAATCGACAAGATGAATTTGTGGTCTTTCACACAAAAAATAGAATCATGCAAATTGAAGCCAAGAACAAGCAGCTGTGACGCTGAAACGGATTCCAACAGCGAAAATGAATCGAATTCATAACGAATCATACATAAATATTCTCCCGACCATCCACAACACCGGGACCGAAGGACACAGAGAAAGAATTGATGAACGCTGGCCAAAATACTTAGCGAAAAGACTTCCAGTTCTCAAGAGCCTTGAAGATAGCAGTGAACTCCTTCCAGAAGAAAGACAAGAGCGAAGAGAAGAGTACGCAAAAGGAGTTTTGACGATGTTTATTTCATTTAGAGAAAACACGGATTGGGTTGCTGTTGGAGAAACGTGGTGGGACGCTTATCAACGCCAGAAAAATACCATATATGCCGACGAATCGACGAAACAACGATAGACAGGATTCAAAATTACTACGAAAGTTTCTGCCGTTCGTCCTCAGATAGGGAGTCATTAGAATTCAGCAAGCCAGACATTGAAGACCTGGTCAGACAAGAAAAGGAAAGCCTTGAAATAAACGAAGTAAACGTAATTGACTTTAATGAAGCGGACGAGAACAACGTGGAGGCTGCTCAAGTGCTAACGGACGATCCCTACATTCGAGTGCTAGAATCTTTAAAGGAGAACCCGATGGATCTGCCTACAAGAACCTGGCCACCGACAACAACTCACTACGACGCTATGTTAGCCGTGCAGCAATTGCCATCAAAAAGTAAACAAAAATTCGTCTTGCCTGGTCGAGCCAGCCTGGGTTTCTCGATGGACGACAGCAACCCGACGCCAGAACACACACATATAAACACTAACTTGGACAAACCGTTTGGTAAATTTAAATTTAGTTTGGTTCACCAAAAGCAGCCCAAATAAAGACGTTTAATATTAAACCACATTTTCATTATTAGGTACGCGCGTCGATCTTCTGGAAAATTTGGAAAAGGCACTAGACGAACAAACAACAGCTCGACGCCTTCCTCTTCCGCAATGTTACAGCACATTCATTCCACCAAAAAACTAGCGGAAAGAGAAAAGAATTCAAGTATAACATCGAAAATCAAGAAACTAGACTCGTTTTTAGATGGTTATTTCCAACTAATCGTCACCTAGTAATGTTTCTGGCTGGGTCCGGTGGAATGGGGAAATCAAGAATAATTAAATGCTCCAAGGATTTCACACTGCCTTGGCATTCTGTGGCCGCAACCATTATATGTGCTTCTTCTGGTGTAGCAGCTATGCTTATTGAAGGATGCACGCTGCTTGCAGCATTGGGCAACGGAGTTAGAATGCACCCTCCACATCCAACTTTAGATCAAATCAGCGCTTGGTCAGAGGTTGGGATTCTAATTATAGACGAGTTCAGTATGGTGACACCTCAAATGCTGAGTTTGTTAGACGAACGCTTGCGACGACTCAATGGAGAGCCAAACAAGCTCTTCGGTGGAATACACATTGTTTTTTGTGGTGATTTTTTCCAACTACCTCCCGTGGGCAGCGGACCAATTTAAAGTAACCATATTCCAAATGCAAGCAGAAACAGCATCAGATCATCCAACGGACGACAGCTCTGGAAAACGTGTCTCAGTGATGTCATAGAACTGCAACAGAATCATCGTCAACAAGACGCTGAATGGGCGGAAGCGTTAGAAAATTTCAGAATAAATAAGCCAACGCAGGAAAATGTTGATTTGGTCTCAAGCCGTTTCATGTTTGACAACGCCACAACCATAAAAAGTCCACTAAAGTTCACAATGACGGCCGTTCCATTTTATGACATGCGAGAGAAGGCACTCCGCTATTGTGAGCGAAGGTTAATGGAAAAAATGCCAGATATTATGGATGCTCGTGATTGGCGTACCCATGGGGTCCTGTTAATTAAAGCGCAAATTCAGCCATTGAAAACGGACAAGGCCGTGATATCCGATCAACATAAGGAAACCATTCGAAACTTAAGATACAAAAAACTGGGACGCCCAGGAATCTTTACTGTGTAGTCGACGCACCATACATCATGACAGACAACTCGGACGTCGCAAAGGGAGTTGCAAATGGAACCTTGGCATACCTACAAGATGTCGTTTTGAAACCGTCGGCAACATTGACTTTGGAATTGCTCCCGACAGGGAAAAAAGTGGCGTCAGTGTGTGCGTCACAAGTCGATTGTGTTGAGAAAGACAAACATGTGAAAGTAAACTGATCACCAGATGGCACTGACCACCAGGTGGCACTGACTTGTGTGAGCTAACCACCCAGCCACCCAGCTACCGAAGTTTTGTTACGGCGTGGGACAGTGTCCCATTTGAAACCAGAACCATGGCATTGCTAACATCTCGTCTACTAAAAGAGGAAGAGATGGCGAAACGGTGGAGCACCGAGCTTCCAGATTCTCAGATTGCAGCTTTCTTCCCTCACCAAAACCCGTCTTATTCTCAAGCTTCCAGTTCCAACTCGTGTGGTCGCGATTGTTTCAGGCGCGGTGGTCATTACAGACAGCAACCATACAGATTCTGCAAGTATCGGCGATGCAACATGGCTGGACACACCATAGAGGTTTGTCGAAAAAGAATTCGAAATGAAGAAGATGCAAAGATGGAGAAGAACAACACAAGTACTGCCAAAGTCGCATCAACTCAAGAAAAAGAAGATACCGATAATCCTGAACAACGTCTCAATGACGACGCTTATTTTTCGTCTTCATGTTTCATTGTACGAAGCAATCTAGATTGGTTCGCAGACTCCGGTGCTACACAGCACATGAGTGATCAACGTTCTTTCTTCTGCACCTTCAAGCCTGTTGTGTCTGATTCATGGACTGTGAATGGAATCGGGCCTACTCGGCTATACGTACGTGGATACGGTAACATTGAATTCGTCGTTTCAGTAGGTACCATCAAACGAACAGTCACTATTGAAAATGTTCTTTATGTACCTAATCTTGGCACCAATTTAATTTCGATTGCTGCTGTTACAGCAATTTAAAGAATTTTTAATTTCTATTAAAAGAAGACTTTGTAACTCTCTCCACCCTCTCAGTCCATCTCTTCATTTTCTGGTAGTGGTAGGTAGTTTTCCCGCTCAGAACACCGACAACCAGAGGAAACATTAACATCGGTACCATATTCAATATCGTATTTGAGAATCTTCCAAACTCTATATCGTGACTTGCGTACGACATTTCTGTTTCTGACAACGAAACATTTTGACTTCCAACGTTATTGGTCAATTCCTCTTCTTTGTTGGCATTACTAAAACTTGAATTTTCATAAACATTGGTTCCAGGGGTTGGATGATCAAAAACTTTTTCGCTTGCATTAGGAGTTGAATTGTCTTCAAAAACCGTGGTGATTAAATCAATAATTTTTACATTATTATATAACAAGTCAAAGGTGGAACTCTAAATATCACCGGGAGACAGTTGGAGAGGACCAAAGGTCGAGGCAGATGTTCAACGAGTCAAAAAAATAAAAAAAAAAGAAACTTTTCTTGTGTCATGTCACTCACTTCATTAAAAAAACAAAAAAACACAAAAGAAATATGGGCTCTACAGGCTTTTTTTAATAAAAACAAAAACAACAGAAGTGTAAAAGGTGATGGTCCCCCCTCAGTTCCTTCTGTCTTTCAATGTGAAGGAGAACTAACACAAACCGGAAGACGCGTGCTGGTTGCCTTTCCGAAAACACACGTATACCCGTCTACCACGTGTTGTACATGTTGTTTGTTATTTTAGCGCTCTTATTTCTTACTTATAAGCGCAGTATAGAGTTTTTTCTTTCATTCGTTTAATATAAATAAATGCGTCTAGATTCATTAAAATTCGGTCATTATAGTCAAAACTATTCAAGCACTAAATGTACGTATAGATTTAATATAGAAACTTATTTGGTTAAACATCAAGAATTCAATATAGATATTGTATAGTCCAGCACGTACTAGTTTGCCTGCTGTCCGATATATTGAGCGGACTTGTTTGCCTCAAAGATTTACGACTCATCCGACGCTAAATTATGCATCAAATTCGAATGTAGGACACACTCTCCCGAGTCCGAGCGACAGTATATAGTATAGTTTCTTCTTCTTTATCTATATACGCAAGAGAGGAGGAGAAATATATGGCCTGTCTGATCGTCTGAGGATCTGCCGGACAAACTATATATATTAGTGGAAGGCCGTCATCATCATCATCATCGGAGACTATTCAAAATGATGAATTAGAGTGCAAGAGAGCAAATACACACACACGCAGAGAGAGACAAGCGAAACTTTGTTCCATCATCCATACATAGAGCATCCAGCACATCTCGAAACGAATATAGAGATAGTGAAATGCTGAAAGGTCCGTCCCACTTATAGAGTCGTCAAGTTTTGCCCTAGTTTTGTATCTCTCTCTACGCGGGGCTGCTTTGGCTCCTGTTTAAACTTCAATCGATTTATACATATACAAAGTTGTTGGGTAAACAGCTACCAGTTTATACAAGTCCACATTATCTCTTTCTTTTTAGCGGACCGCCTATATGTAACGAAACTTAAATACATTGGGTAAATCATTACGGCGAATTCAACAACAAACAAATCACAAAAGCAAAACAAGTGTGTGTACACACTTCTCTACACTAACACAGATGGATGATGATGATGCCCTATTTTTTTCTAATAATGATGCATCGGTGGAGTATTACAGAGAGACCTTCATCAGTGCAAAAATAACAAACAAAAAAAAAACTCATATATAGTTAGGTATATAGTTCGCCAAACTTGTTTATCCGATAGAATGTAAAGAAAAGTTGGTTTTTCCTCTCCTACGTCCCTCGATTCAAAAACTTAGTAGACTTACATATTGGGCACACACATTGTACACGATATATTACACTCTGTTTGTTATATTCACAATATATTTTAATGTATATAACCAGACGGGTCTATATTAGCGTTGGCCTGAATTGTACCCCTGCTGGTATAACCTTTTCGCATGTATTTTATAATATAGATGCAGATGATAGCGTAGATTCGAAATATTTTATATATGTGTCGCAAAGAGGAAAATAACGGACGGCTACCGTGCAAAAACCAGCCTAGCGTGACCGTTGCGCAATTTTCTTGTTGTTGTGGTGAAATTGAAGTGAAAAAGAGGCAAATAAAACTTGCATGGATCCACCCATCTTTGTATGTATACGAATAGCTGCTCTCTTGTCTTTTGCTCTGCCTCGTTGCTGCTGTCCTCTCTAAAAAAAGAGAACACCACAAATATACAACGACGACGACTATATACATACACACATTTCATGAGGATCTGATTACAATTTCCGCGAGTGATGCGGTGCTCTGCGTGCTGAGCTGCCGTGTTTTCTATACATGGCATATTCAGGAGGTCTTTCGTCTCTGGCTCACTATAATATACACATAGTGTATAATATTCTCTATATGCTGAGTTCTCAGGTGTTTTATATAAATAAAGACCGTGTACAAGCGTATATAGAATATTATACAATATGTGTATAGCTCATCCTATATCCTCTCGTTTTTTCCTATTTCTATTCAACAATTCAACAAGAGTTTTACATGAAATATTCAATTCTCATATCCAGACGGGGAGAGATAAGAACTGTCGCATATCGTCCCCACCAGCTCTTCTTCTTTCTCTCTCTATACACTCACATGGCAATCATTAACAAGCGTGACGCTGCAGGACCTCCCCCCATCCAGTGGCGGCCCGTTACACATGATTATTCCATTGTTGTATAAATTCAACTGTTGGCAATCATTAACAAGCGTGACGCTGCAGGACCTCCCCCCCATCCAGTGGCGACCCGTTACACATGATTATTCCATTGTTGTATAAATTCTCAATTCAGCGTGAAATAAACCAAACACGGCAACGAAAAACCACTGAAAGTATCGTCCGATGCGTATATGATATTGAGTTGATTATGTCATTCTACTATACCAAAGCGCATCGTTTTTAAATGAACTGCTGTTTTCGATGGTCAGATGCGAGGTATACAACAACAATATGCTCCCCTTGAAAGTCAAAGCAGCTGCTCCTACCTTGATCAGCATTTCCACGTTTACCTCACTGCTCTCACTGACGATGAGTCGCAGAAAACGTTGCCGACCCATTTGAACCTCCCCCTTCTCTTTCAGATTTTTGAAAAATTTGAAAAAAAGGAAAAAGCCGCAAAAACACAAGCGCGCGCTTCTATTCTACTTTTGAAATGAATAACAAGGAATCTGAACTGAAAAGAGCATCATGACACTTAACTTTTCCCTGCTGAGTTTGGCGATGTGAAAAGACGCCGCTTTTTCAATTTGAATTATCAGTTGTTTATTCCTTGTTATTATTGTTAGTAAAATATGAAAAAATAAAATTTTAAATCTTGGTGAAAGATAAAAAAATTGGGGTTATAAAACACCGATTTACAATTATAAGTGTGTATATGTAATGTTGGTCCTACTTGGCGTAGTGTGTCCCCCCTGTTGGTTTTTTATAGGTGAACCGAATTTATCTTTGGTTTTCGGTCCTCCCCCGTTGGACTGTCTGTGCATTTCATTGAAACCAAAGTCACTTTTGAAAAGAACAAAGCAGTTGTCATGATGGACGAAAGGATTGGAAAAACGCCTTATCATTTGTCCATCCTTCCAAAATTATCAGAGGTACAACAACAGACAGACACAGCACTTTTTTCAACACCACCATCTACAACAATCGACGTATGGCACCAAAGATTGTCGCATGTTAGCTACAAGACAATTCTAAAGATGTCATCCGAACAACTGGTAGAGGGACTTCAATTTCCGGCCAACAAAAGTATACCCAAACAACCGTGCCTTGGATGCGTTTTTGGAAAAATGCAGCGTTCCTCGTTTCCAGTTGGGAGTGAAAGAGCAAACAAGGTTGGCCAACTAATAAATTCCGACGTGTGCGGCCCAATGCACGTGTCAACACCAAGTGGAGCAAAGTTCTTTGCACCACCACTGATGACCTCAGTGGATGGCGAGCAGTTTATTTACTGAAGCAAAAATCACAAATAGCCGAGTCTTTCAAGGATTTTGTCAACTGGAACTTTGGGGAGAAGCCATTGCCTGCGCAGTATACTCACTCAATCGCGTCAGCAACAGCACATCCCCACTCACTCCCTATGAAAACTGGTACGGTAAGAAGCCTGATAATTCTCATCTTCGGATTTTTGGTTCCACTGCCTTCATTCATATTCCTAAAGCCGAAAGACGCAAGCTGGAATCGAAAAGTTTCAAATGCTATTTCGTTGAATATACACTCACACAAAAAGCGTATTGATTTTGGGATCCAGTCGGTAGAAAAATTATAATAAGTCGGGATGTAATTTTTGATGAGAATTGTAACGCTTACTCTCATTTTTCCTCCCAACTAGACAATTTTTGCGAGTTGTATCCTAGACCGATAAACCCTGATACAACACCTAATGAAACAGTTCAAACGGGAGATCCTTCACCTGACCATTCAGCAACTGCACATGGACATGATCTTCCTCCTAGTTCAACACCATCAGTTCGTCATTCGCCCTACCCGTTACGTGTGCGTATTCCAACACGTCAGTGGAATTCGATTCTCTCTACTGATGTCCAGACAACAGAAGTATATGAACCGACATCCTATTCTGATGCAATGAAGTGTGCGGATGCACATTTATGGAAAATAGCCATTCAGGAAGAATACGACTCAATCATGTCCAACAAAACTTGGCGTCTTTCGTCACTTTCAGCCAATCGTACGTCCATCAAATCTCGCTGGGTTTTTAAAGTCAAACCAGGTACCCAAGACTCTCCTCCACTATATAAAGCAAAATTGGTTGCAAAGGGTTTTTCACAACGAACCGGGAAAGATTTTGAAGAAACTTACTCACTTGTAGTTAAACATGACACTCTGCGAGTAATCTTATCTCTTGTTGCCACTCTCGATTTAGACATGTCACAACTGGATGTAAAGACTGCCTTCCTGTACGGCGAAATAGAAGAAGAAATTTATCTCGAACAACCCGAAGGATATGTCCAAGCCGGACAAGAAAACTCCGTATGTCCGTCTCCAAATGCTTGTATGGTCTCAAACAAGATTCACGAGTCTTGAACCGTCATTTTGATAGTTTCTTCAAACGTTTTGGTCTACAATCAAGTGACGCAGATCCATGTCTTTATTTTCACCGCAACAACAAAGAAGTTTTCTTCGTCCTAATCTGGGTTGATGATGGACTGGTTATTAGTGATGATGGAAATCTGGTAACACAAGTAATTGAATATTTGAAGAAATATTGCGGATGCGGTGCACCCATGCTAATCACTTCGTTGGCATATCAATCACTCGGATTAGAAGAGACAAAGCTCTTTACTTATCTCAACCCGATTACGTCAAGAAAATCCTTAAAAAGTTTTATATGGCAGACTGTCACCCTAAGGACCTTTCAGCTTCACCCGGATGTCGTCTTGTTCAAAATGTTGGTGAGGATCCCCTGGACCATGTACCATATAGAGAGACAATTGGTAGCCTGTTGTATTTGACAATGGTATCCGGGCCAGATATTGCATTCGCAGTTGGACAAGTGGCACAATTTTCTGAAAAACCTCAAAAACATCATTGGATCGCAGTTAAAAGAATCTTCGCATATCTCAAAGGGACACAAGAATACGGTATCCGCTTCGGCCCCGGTCATGATTGTCTGTGAGGATACTCAGATTCAGATTTTGCTGATTACCTGAATTCTCGAAGATCGACTAAAGCTTTCATCTTCATCCTGAATGGTGGACCATTAGCCTGGTCCAGTGGTAGACAGCCATGCGTTACATTGTCCTCAACGGAATCGGAATTTGTGGCCGCCTGTGAAGCCGCCAAAGAGGCAATTTGGCTAAAACGTTTGATGAAAGATGTCACACCGGAATGGGATAAAAGCATTCCTCTAATGTGCGACAACCAGTCTACTATACAGCTCATCAGGAATCCTGTTTTCCATCAACGGACCAAGCACATCGACGTTAAGTACTATTTTGTTCGTAGAAGACAAGAAGCCGAAGACATTGACGTTTCGTACATCTCAACAAATGATCAACTAGCAGATCCTCTCACAAAGATTCTACCTAATCCACGATTTTCTTCCTTACGTTGTTTAATGGGAAGGAGTTAATGGGAATTTTACCTGTCCCGCTCAAACACGACTAATTTTCTTCTTTCATTCTCTAGATTAAAAGGAAACTTATATCTGCTCAAAGATACTCAGACTGCCCTACATCCCGTTAGATGAAACAACGAGAAGAAAATTTGCAACAATAATTTATTAAATATTTATGTTTTGAATTGTTGTCCTTTGATTCCTTCTTCATATCTTCATACATGTTTGTGAGGGAGTGTTGAGAAAGACAAACATGTGAAAGTAAACTTATCACCAGATGGAACTGACCACCAGGTGGCACTGAGTTGTGTGAGCTAACTTGAGGTAATGAGGTATCTTCGGATCAGGCTTGTCATCGATCACGGTTTTTCGTGATCGCGATAACGATACCGATGAACTCAGAAAATCTTGATCGAGATCCCGATCTCGATACCAAAAAAATATTGTGATCGAGATACCGATACCGATCAAGATCGCAAATATTCGATCATGAAAATTTTTAATGCTGACCAAAATCGATAAACTTAACTTCTTCCCAATTTCTTTTCGAAGCCATTTTGCACTCAGAAAAACATCGGCAATATTCCAAGAAGAAAGTAAACCAAACTTGAGCTGTCAAAGCTTTTTCAATACTAACACTTTTAGCCAATGATAACTGGCGCGTGATCGATACAGATTGACCGAAAATTTCATAATCGATCTCGATACCGATCGCAATTTTTAATTTTGATCGAGATCCCGATCAACGATCGTGATCGTGCGATCGGTATCGGGATCGTGATCGGAAAATATCGCGATGATGACAACCCTGCTTCGGATACTGTTTAGCTATCTCTCTCTCTCTCGTCTCCTGTCTTTTGTCATTGCAACGACATAAGTCTGTTCTCTCATCTACACTAGTGTCACATCTATCTACATTTTCTGGTATCTGTCCTTGTCTTTATTAGTGCGCATTCTGGTAATTATAATTATTTACTTGATCACACAATTCAACCTATGTTTCATGTTGTTAGATAATATCCTGTATTAATATACAGAAGCCTCGTAATTATCCTTGTGCCAATTCTTAACAGATTGTCTCTTGTTCAAACATAAAAATTCAGCATGGACAAACGTGTCCCCGTTTAGCAATTTGCAGAAAGGGTTATTTCCAGTGATCCCGACAGCGAAATCAGTAGAATGCAAGTTCAATGCGTCGTACCAATTGAAAATAAAAGTGTTCCAATTCTCCTGCGTCCTTTCCCTGGTTTTAACGGGACACAAAATGCAAGGCATCTCAACAGATGCCATTATACTAGGGTCACTAGCGCCAAAAGATAAATCAGGAAACACCGGATCGTTATATGTATTACTATCCAGAGTAAGAACCATACAAGGGTTATTTCTCATGGGAAAAATTGAAAAGAACCACGCAAAATATATCATGAGAAGCGATGTTCAACGAGAGATGAATCGCTTACGGAAAATTTAAATGGAAACCATAAAACGTCTGGATGCAGCAAAATCATCAAAGAAATGATGATAAACAACTTAAAATTCATTCCTTAACATTTTAAAATTAGTAGCAATATGTATCTGTGCCTTATTGTATTCGTTGAAAATGCACAAAAATTAAGACAGATAAAAAATCTACCAACCTTATCATACCAACACAGCCGACACTTGTTACAGGATGGAAGACATTCCTTAAAACACCACTACTTACTTAAAAAAACAGGCACGAAAAGGAAACCACAGCGCCCTCTATTGGACAACATTAAGGAAAAAACAACGTACCGACATTTAGGAAAAGAGACGTCTTCATTGAAAAAAAGGGGTAAAAATGGTTCCTTCACCGACAGGACATAAAAATAAAAAATAAAAAAGTTGCAACATAGAACATCAACACTTTTCTTAAAATACAAAATAAGGACCTGATACGGAAAGCATAACAATCGTCAACAAACCATTTCATAGGGGACACATAAAAAGATTCAAAACATGAAGCCCATTCCATGACGCTTCCGTTAGAAAACAACATTTAAACTTGGCTGATGGGACGCTGATTTCGAATTCAATTCGAAATTCGCTGGAAACAAAAAAAACGACATGAAAAAAAACGATTGGATTGACCTAGAGGGAAAGTCGCGAGCGAAGTGAGGAGTCGGATTTTTTAAGATCTTTTTAAACCCAAGTGTTGAAAAAGATTCCGGTGACCTAGCTCACGAGCGCATCAACATTTTATTACCGGCTGTCTTATTCTCTCTGTTAATTATTCAATTTACGTTTTTTTATACGGCAATTACAGTAAGTCCTGCTATACATCCAGGGTAGTTATGCATAATAGGCCTCGTTGATAAAATCCAACTACACTGGGAGGAATTTTCATCAGCAAAGCGTTTCTTGAAGCAGATAATGTGCTTACCACAAAATCGTAAACACTGCACATTTTACTAGAAGGAAAAAACCTGTATTTGTATAGATTTTTTATAACCATTTAATGATACATTTTTCCTTATTGATTGCTATTTTATGTAAAACTATAACTGTAAATACTGTCGTTTGCGCCTTAACCGGAAGATTGATTGATAAAGAACGTTTAAAAGTTGTTCCCCAAACCATGTATGCGGTAGAAGCTTAACACTAAACTTATACAAAGTTAATAAACAAAAAATGATTTTTAAAATTAAGTGAGTTATATGGAGAAATCAAAAGCATCGCGTAGATTTTTGTTGTATTAAGGGGCATGCTGGTCAACAAGAAAATGAACTTTGTGATGATATTGGAAGTCTATTTTTTAGCTTCTATAGTACGTACAGTCAGAAAAAAAAATTTCAGGTAGATGCTGCTAGCATGTTTTGGTCAGCTCATCGCTTTTGGCTAATAACCTTCTTTAAGGAGTGCATTGGTTCTTTTTTAGAGGGAACACGGTCTTCAATGATTGAGATTCAATCCTACTGCTCAACAACTCCTGAAATGAAATTTCAGCAATTCCACTTCCGCCTGGGGCAAGTGGAATCAGCATGAGCGTCAAATTTTTTTTGTTTAGTTGTATAGGAATGATTTATCTATTGTTTAATTGTATTTAAGTAAATATTCAAATTTTAGACACTGGACCAAAATTTGTCGACTTTAAGTCATAGAGATAAATTTTAGTTCTCTTTTATGCAAGGCATTTGTATTTTTTTACATTATTTTTGCCAAAAAGCATTTCTGCAGCAAGGGCTTTTTGTAAGTGCCATTGGATTTACGCTCGCATGTTCAGCAGTATGAGAATCCACTAATATAGCCATCACTTTGTTCTCAACCACCCTAATAATCAGTTTAGCAAAATCACTGGCTACGGATGCATTATATAGCGGTTCACAGCAGCGTTTTCCCTGCTGAAAAGTTCTTTTCCAGTAGGTTAAAAGTACTGAACACGTTAAGTTGTTTGGCTTCCTATCTTAAAATCTAATTTGTCCAGAATCCTACTTGAAAAGAATACGTGTACGATTTCGCCTACTGAAAACGTATTTTTTCCTGCTTGAATAAATTTTTCCTACTTAACTTTTAATTTAACTGTGAGTTCAGTATAGGGAGAACTAGAAAATTAAGTGTGGTATTTCCCATCAGTTAAAAGAATCGTGTCAATCCTCCAAAATGTCGGCAATGATTCACAGCCAACCATATCTCTAAAAAACACGCTTCCCTTTTTACAAATTCTTCCGCTTACATTAAAGTTCTTTGCAGCAATTTTGAAACTTTCATAGTTTAATATATTCGACTCGTTCAAAGTTTTGACCAAAACGCCCGATTCGTTGCACTTTCTTTTTTTGTTTCTTTTTTTGTTTCAGTTTTTGTTATTTTAATCTTAAAATGAGAAAATTCATAAAAATCACCTTCCCCATTCTGTCTGACGTCCAGCCCCATCAGTTTTTGAACTTGATTTGCCATGGTAAAAGGAATATTACGAAAATTGCAAATTTTACGCATTGTTTTTTTAAGGGGGGCATTTTTCGACTCATATCGGACACACCAAAAGTATCTAGCTGGTCCATATAGTCTTATCTGGCTGGGCAAGTAAATCAATGCGAGCAATTTTGGAGTTATCGTTGGAAAGTCTACGTTATTATTTGGGTAAAGAGATATGAATGTTGTGTTATGCACCAATATATCGAATTCTAAAAATTTTAGTTCTACAATTTTAGTTTCTCTTCTGTAAAAGAATAACAACACCCACTTGCAGCAATTCTTACTAGTAACATATAGTTAGCATAATATGGATTGGATTCACATGAACAATATTCGGACCGCACAAAGGGTAAAATATCCGTTAAACTTTGCATTTCAGATGAAGAAAATGAAAGCTTCTTCTCATTTTTTATGTCATCAAAATTAATTTTAGGGGGTTTAGTGTACTCCCTGACTGCTACGAAATGTTTCTAATTTACAGTTAATCGTTTCAATATCTACAATGCCATCTATTAAAACGAGGCAATTCAATAGCAGCCGGGTTTCTAAGTTTAGCAATCCTTCATAAAAACGTGCATCACATCATGAGGAAAACATTTGGTTGGGTCGAAATAAGAGAGAGCACAAAAATTTACTTTCAGCTACTATTCCATACTCGACAGAAAAAGAGTTTTGTTCTTGTAAAGAATTGTTCAGCCTTTACTCTCACATTACAATCTCTTTCGGGCTGTTCTATAAAATCAAGTTCTTTCCTACCAACGAGACAAATTCTGCATGGCTTGTTTGCAAAACCTGAACCTTCTTTGAACCCACCAAGCATATTTGACGCAGGCATGTCTCCAACTATGTTCCCAAGCATTCCAAACCACAGACGAGAATCATTACGCACTCCAAGCTTGACGCCCAATTCTAATTTTGCGAGGTCGTTCAAAAAAGGTTTTAGAAAAGTTTTTACACCACACAGCTTCAGTAATTTTGAATTAATAATTCCCAAAAGATTTATGCTACGCAAGTTGGAACGAGCTTAAGGAGGCATTTAGTATTGTCCAATAAAATACTAATATTGTGCTGTCCTTTTTTGCTTCCTAGGCTTTTTTTCGCTGGCTCAACCTCGTCGTAATAGACTTGAATAGCTATTAAAGCTCCCTGCTGCTCAATGTAAAGAGGAGTAGACTGAATAAATGATCCTTCCCAGAAGTCATTTATTCCCTCATATGGATTGCCTTTTCTCTGTCTGTTCTCTTCAAAACTAGATAGCAAATGGTCATACACAAATTTTATGGACATTTGTTGCTTTAGCGATGCCAAAAATGGAACCAAATATCCTACTGGGCTTTCAATATCTTGTATAAGTTGCATTTATTGTAATGTTTTCTGTTTTTCACATTTTTAGTAATGGTTGCGTTAATGTTTTGTGCAACAACCTTCAATTTTTGTCAATAGAGAACGCGTGAATGGAATTGAAATCCATATTTTTTTTGAATATTTAATATTACTTTTCCCTTCTTACCTTTTTAATATTCTAGTATTCTAAAAGAAGTAGCCAAATTACGTCAAGTAGAGCATTTATAGTAAGTAGGGAGTAATATCAAGTATGAATTAAATGTTAAGTGTGTTACATTTATTAAGTACTTTGTCAGTTTAAGTAGGAAAAACCTGATATAGTAGTTTGGCACTATTAAGGGGTAGTAAGTAGGGAAATTGGTTCTATGTTAAGAAGTAAAAACGCTGCTGTGTTTAGCTTCTAAATTTTGGTTCTGTTTTTCCATATCGAGCATGGAGCAAGAGTTAATACACAAGATCAAGATGCCAGAAGATAAAATTGATGCCATCACTTCCTGAATCTTTCAGCAAACCTGGCTTGTTTTTTTTCCAAGTGCACTAGTGAAACACTTTATGTAACTCGTCGTTTAATTCAACCAGACTGAAGTATTTTTTTTTAAATTAATGTTTTGAAAACGATTCCACAGACATACGGAACAACACCTGAAACGATTTAGTTTTAAATTTTCGTTATTAAAAAAGGAAAAGTGGTTTAGCACTGAAAATTTGGCATTGTAAATAACTTAAAAATTAAAAAATAAATTTTCAGTGCTAAATGCTAAAAATTTACGCACCTTGAAGAACTGTATATATGCAATCATTTATCCAGTTTTCCATGATGTGGAAAAACTTCAATCGATTCAATAAACATAATTTCTTTATTCCTTTTATAGGTATTTGATGAGTGCTTGGAGATAGCAAATTTGCGATATCCAAATCCTATAGAACTTTGCTTCGGCAAACAAACTCCCGCTCAGTGAACTTGGTCTGGCTCTCTTCTCTTGATTAATAACAGAGTGGGCAGAAAAAATCATGACTAAAGCTTTCAGTCATCCCAAACACTTGATTGAGTGCTAGATTATCCCCTGTGAATTGACTGAGAACAACAAAAACCCGTCGCATTCCTTTTGATGGAATGTAAATTTAAAAACCTTTAGTTTCCAAGTCAGACAGGTCTTCAACAATTGCATTCAGTAAAATATCTAGTCCATTTTCTGATTTTAAGTTGTTGGAATTGCACATGGCAATCAAATGAATATGTGATAAATCAGCGTAGTAACTGGGAGGCAAATCAAACGCTTGCATAGTTTTTGAAATTGGCACGTACTGCCCGGTGTTGATGACCGACTTTATTGTGTTATTTTTTCCCTTTGAAAATACTGTTTCGACTCTTGTGCCAAAGGGGATCGATTGTGGGCACACAAACTTCGGATTCTTAAAATAAAGTTTGCAAATGCGGTACTCTGATTGAAAAGTTTCAAACACTCTCATAACACTGTCAACATCAGGAAACAAATAAGCTGGATCAAGATCACTGTTTTGAAATAAAAAGCGTAAAGTTCTTAACAAATACCACCATTTCGTTATTGGGGACATTTTATTTCGCACGCAACGCAAATATCATGCGAGATATTTCAGATTTCAACTTTTTTTTCAAATCACTAAAAACATTTGTTTCTTTCAAGGCCTTTGTCAGTGATGTCACCGAGAGAAAGATTAAGTCCTTCACTAACATTATCTTGATTCACGACGGAGTTTGATTGTGCTACAATGTTTAATTCTTCCAGGGAGTTTGATTCTGTTACGGAATTTTATTCTTCTACTGAATTTGATTGTACGAAGGAACTGCTGCTGACTGCAGATATCCAAAGTTGTGTTTTCGAATATGTGCTGCTCTCTAAGATGTCGAATGAAACTCGAAACGCCTTTCAATTCCGTGTTGCAATATACTTATCCGCACTTCAAAATCTTTGGAAAGGTGCCGTTGGTGCTGTCTGATGAGGTGCCTTCTCAGTTGAATGATAGATGTGTAATCCAGACTTAGACAAACAGGACATTTGATTTCTCTCCTATCGCTACTAAAGGACTATAAAAGAGAAAAAGTTAAATGTTGTAAAAAATGAACTGTGCAGATTAGCTACCTATATTTTAAATACGGCTAGTATTTGTGTCTGGACCGATCCACTGCTCCTTTCTGTCAAACTGACTGTTAAATGTTTTCTGTTTTTTAAAACTTGAAATTATATTCCTATGGGTGTCATTCACCTATTATGGTGAGAAAGTAAATACGCGGCGAAAAGTAAATATTTTATTGCCATGCCCCTACTCACTAACAAAAATGTTGCCGTTTTTGTGAATATTATATACATAAAATCATTTAAAATAAAAAAAAACGGAAAGGAGATATCATTTTCAACTCATATGCAATTTATGTTGGCTCTTTTAAGTTCAGAGTATCCCATAAACATTTTCGCCCAAGACTGCGATTCAATTTTCGTTAGAGGGGAAAATGACATACAGAAACACCCATTTTCAGGTATTCCTCTTCAGAAGGGATATAATAGACCAGAAGTTTGCTGTGATTCTGTTGATTTCTGCATGATTCTCTTTTATACTCTGTTCACCATTGGTTTATTAGGCAACTGCCTTGAAGAAGCTTGTTTAATAGGTTCGTCGAACAATCTTTCCTTTTAAAAATACCGCATCCTCTTTCTTCTTCTCCCTCTGCCCTGCTTTTTTTCCTTCACATTTCAGTTCTCTCACTTCTCCGTGAAGTTGTTTTTCAGTTTTTGAGTTATCCATAATCCATTGGTCCACACTGGAATAATAACTAAGAATAACACTAATAGATAATTACTTATGTAAGATACGTCTGACGTTTCTTTCCATTTTAAATCAGACGGCCATTAAAAAAAGAAAACAAAAAAAAACAATTGCCAACTCAAATGCGATCTTTCATTCGCTACTGCTAGAGATTAGAGAAACCGAGTTCAAAGGGGTTATGGCAGGCCAGATCGGACATAGTTCCGTTTTTCCCCGCAAAAATCTACGCTCTTTCCGCCTGGCCCGCCATAATATAAGTGCTTGTACTGCCTCTAGCGGATAAAGTACGAAGGGGGGTTGCAGACGAATGTTGTTTTCTCGCGCGCATTCACTTTCTGTAGACTTCAGAGAGAACTACAGTCTACAGAGTACTGGTCGTTCATTTTAGAAAATTTTAAGAAATTTAGATCTTTTCCCTTCTAATAAGACATGGGTGATTTGAACCCTTATCATATCCTGCTCAAGGAGCAGGATTTTGATTGCGATATTGAATTTGACGTGCAAGGGGAGCTTATGGGGGGCCACAGAGACATTATTGAACCGAGCAGCTCGGTCCTTGCTGCAATGATGCACTCGGACAAAAGAATAATAATTGAAGATGTAGAGCCAGAAGTTTTCTTACAAATCCTATATTTCGTTTATTGGAATCCATGACGATTCGGCAAAAACGATTCGGCAAATCGTGTTTTGTCGATTCGGCAACTCTTGCCGAATCGACTTGACAATTCGGCAACACACATCCGATTCGGCAACGCGGCAACTGGCGCCAAACCTAGCGATCTACATATTATATCAGTCTTCTTTAGTCTATACTTCTGTGACTATTGTCGTATACGGATATGGTTATTACCTATTGATATTATGTCTCAGCAAACCTGTGTTACGTGCAATACATCTGATGTTGGAAAAAGAGTATTCCAATTCGTTGCTTGTGTAGTTTGCAGAAATTCTGTGCATCTTGGATGTTTACATGGAAATAAACTTGGAAAAGGTACAATTTGTTAAATTTTAAAAAGTAGGATATGGTTAAAAACAAACTTTTGTTTTTAGTTCTTTCTAAGGCAGCCAGCCAATCGTTCACGTTCTTTTTCATCTTTTTCAAGATCTATGCGAAAATGGCATATCGAAATGGCGGCGGGAAAAAGGCAATGAAATTATTCATATTTTAGTTAACTTAGACTTCATAAAAAAATTTAAATTCTTTCCTTAGACGTCATCCGATGCTCATCGATGATAGCGAACGTGGACTAGGAAACCGGAACACACTCAAATGTGGAACGGTCATCTGGCGATGCAACTTCCGGCCTAAAATAAATAGCTGCCCAGGACTCGTCGCTCAGTCGGGCAACAAATTCGTCGAAAAGCGGCAACACACTTGCAACCCGAAGCAGCATCTAAAGATAAATACGATCCTGTCTGCCAAGGCTAAGGCCTACGCCTTAAACAACGTAAGAGAGCCACCTTTAAAAATAGTCGAACCGATGATTTTAGAAACGCTTGAAAAAAACCCCAGTTGGGACCCTATTGTGCCATCCGTTTTAGCTAAAGCGGTCTCAAGAGCGAAAGCACATTTATTTCCCAAAAACCCGAGCGAACTGTTTTTTTATATCAAGCATGAGAATCTTCCTGCTGATTTTTTCCGGGGGGAGGTGGTGGTAGGGCAAATGTAAAACAGGTCCCTCTATGTTTCGTTTTTATGTCTGGGCGTACAGAAAGGGACTATAGAAAAGTTTTTCAAAAAATAATTGAAATCATTGGTGGGGAAGCTGCTTGCAGTATAGAAGAACTAGTTACTGATTTTGAACGGGCTATTTGGCGAGGTGCAAGAAACGCATTTGAAGAGAAAAACATTAAAATTTTGGGCTGTGCTTTTCACTGGTGCGAAGCAGTTTACCGGAATCTCAAAAAAATTGGCCTGGTGAAAATGTACCGAACGAATGAGCATGCACATATTATATTAAAACGCGTTATGTCCCTTCACCTTATTCCGCATGAAAAAATTCATAAAATGTTTAAGTATTTAGAAAAAAATATGTCACGATTGTTTGAAAAGGACAATGTCTTACATGGGAAGAAGCACGACCAAGAAATGGTCAGACAATTTTTTTCGTACATGCGAGTAAACTGGATTGATGGAAATGTTTGGCCCCCCCCGAAAAATGGTCCGTTTTCAATCAGCACATTAGGACCAATAATGACGCCGAAGGCTGGCATAATAGAATAAATGAGAGGGAAAGGGCGAAACTCAATTTTTATGAACTCGTCCCTAAACTATTTGACGAAGCCAGACTAATTCCCTTACAAAAAAAATTACTGTGTAAAAACAAAATTTTGAAACGCTGCCGGAAGAATACGGCTAGTGTAAATGCAAATTTGTTGGCACTGTGGGATTCCTACCCCCAAACAATTACTTGTAAAAAGCTACTAAAAAGTGTGTCTGAAATTTATGTTAATTGTAACCAACTAAATGATGCTATATGCTGGGATGATGAGAAAGATGACCTTAGTGAGTAAGTGTGAAAAACAATTGTATTAAAAACTGTCCTGCATAATACACATTTTCAAATATTCAATCAAAATTTACTCACAAATACAAGTAATCAAAAATTCCAATGAGGGAAAAATCACATCCAATGAAGTCACAAAAAAGCCACCATCAGCCACGCTATTCATCAGCCAGGCTAGTCATCAGCCACGCTAGTCATCAGCCACATTTTAAAAAATTCAATCAAAAATTACTCACAAATACAAGTAATAAAATATTCCAATGAGGGAAGAATCACATCCAATGAAGTCACAAAAAGTCACCATCAGCCACGCCATTCATCAGCCACGCTACAAAAAAAAAATAAAAAAAAGTCAAGAGCTCTGCACTGAAGCTCGCCGAACACGCGACTAACAAGTAACAACGCGATCGTCTGTACGAACGATATAAGTCGCATGGTGGTGGCGCTGATTTCCGGAACCATACAGCCAGCGCCACTAGTGGCCTAAACAATTCGGAAAATTTTGCCGAATTGTATAGTCGATTCGGCAAACTGTCGTTTCGGCAAAAACCGATTCGGCAAATGGATTTTTTTGCCGAATCGACCTACACTCTATAATACCTAGTGAATTGAAAAAAAAATTGCACTTAAGGTCAGAACTAAATTAAAAGAAAAATGCGTGAATAGATTAATGTACCCTGTCTTATTGTTGAGGAGTAACCAACTTGTAACGTTTTCCTTTAACAACATCAAATAATTGTACGAGGGTCGGTCAAGCAAGGAATTAATTAAGGAGCTTGATTGAGGGTCCGTCAAGCAAGGAATTAATTAAGGAGCTTGATTGACCCTCGTACATGATTTCTTAAATAAGAGGTACTGGAAAAATCTAAAATAATATATTTTAAGAATACTTAATTGCATAATTGCAATCAAATTTCAACTTTAATAAAATTACAATATCCGACGAAAAGGCCATGGCAGTATCAGAGAGGGAAAGAAAATATATTTGGTTTATCCAGTTGCAGGAAAACGAAAAGGAAGAAAGAAAGACACGCGCGCCCTTCTTTTCCCATTTTTTTTCTGACAAATAAAGGAATAGGAATACAAAATTGAAATTTAAGTGGAAATATAGGTTGCCGGGTTGTGGCAATGTAGACAAAGGGTCTTTTCCATCCCATGGAAAAACTCCCATATACTTTGAACGACATGAAACTTTGGCAAAAGTTATTGACAGAAGTGTTTTGAAGTTGTATAGTCCAAAGCTTGTCTGAGGTTGGCTTTCCATTTATTTGAAATATGTCACTTTGTGCGTTTGAAGTTGGGTTTTTTGAGGAAGGTGTTCTTCCATTTCAAAATACGTTATTTGTAGTTCTCTCCAGGAACTTATAAACAAAGCCGCCGTTGAATTCTCTTTAACTGGCCCTTGCCAATTAGTCAATAAAAGTTATTGACTCTGATGAGGTTTTGATGTTTCTACAATCCACCGGCAAAATATCGTTTTATGTCCAAGAAAAAAAAGTTTGTTATCGAGTCGAACCTAGTGTTTGTGAATCTCCAGTACGTCTCTAATGATCGCATGGAAAATATTCGTCCTGTGTTGGTTCAAGAAAGTGATACGCCTGAAGAGACTCAAGCCAATGGCACAAATATTTCTGCTAATCAAGGAAATGTTGAATATTTTGAACCGGAAACTGAGATTAACGTTTCGTCTGAATTGGAAGACTAATCAACTCTTGTCAAGTCAGACTCCGAAAAATTATGGAATGGCGAAACTATTTTTGATCAAAAAGAAAATCTGAAGGTAATTAAAATTGCTTGAGCAATTGTTTCCAATTTTGTTATTATGTAAAATGTATTTAAGACTTTTTTAATTTTCCTTCAATAATTAAAGAAATGCGGAAAGGAATTTGTTGTCTTCCTACGGCTGACCTAATGATACAAGTCCGTTTGGGGAAATATTTCCCGGCGGCCGATGGAAAGCTTATTCTACATGCAGCTGGAATATAGTTGATGATGAACTGCAAAGAGTAAGAAATCAATATGAATGTTTCTTCATATTTTAACTAAAATTTTTATCTCGGAAAGCAAAACACCCAAGGGAACTTTAGAACACTACGTTCGAAATAGAAGAAGCCGTGAAAGAAAAGCCGAACAAGAAGACGAAGACGATTCATCAAAGGAGACTCCAAAGAAAAAAAAGTAAGAATATGAGAAAGTTAATCAATAAAAAAAAACGAAACTCTATTTTTTATTTATTAAGGCAGCGAATGAGTCTTTTGCATGATTTCTCCCAGGAAGAAGTAGATGAGGCAGAGCGTTACATGCGATCAACGGCGGTAAACGAACGGAATCGTACCAAAATGCTTCAAGCCCTTACCATTACTCAAAATAGCAGGCGTTCAATAATTTCTGGAAAGCATTCCCCAAGTCTGAAAATTATTCTTAAAAGATACCCTTTGCTTGTTCACTTGAACGAAGCGATGGGTTCTAGCATATATTTTTTTCCTTATTACTAATAAGGATAATAAGGAAATATACTAATAAGTTATTAGTATATTTTTTAATAATAAAAAGACATGTCCCTGAGGTATATTTATATACGAAGGTCCTTAAAGAATATATAGTATAGGGGGTAGGGTATAGGGTAGAGGGTAGGGTATTAGGGTAGAATTCAGAGGGTTTATTGTGCACAAAAAAGTCCAATATGTTTGTTGGTATACGTTTTTTCCCTGCTTAACTAATCGTCACCAAATTTTTTACGAAATTCTAGCATAATTTAGCGGAGGTCACCGTCGTATTTTCAGTTTGTTTTTATGACAGTTACTTTATTTCATTTGCGTACTGGTTATCTAGTAGGTTGCCGAATCCTAGTAGGTGAAATTCTTGTTGCTTTTATTTGCATAACCTCGTTTCTGTCAACAAATTTAGTTACCAGAATGAATGTTATCAATAAGTCGTTAGACTAAAATATAGTTTTACCAAACCAACTACGCTATTTCATTTTTTTGAGAAATGAACTTTATAAACTAGTTTATTTTGAGATTATTGTTGCAAAATATTCTGAATACGTTAAAAATATGTTATCTTAAAAAACGATCGAAATGCCTTACTTTCGTAAGCCATATTTTTCAGTAAGAAAACTATATATTTAGTGGTTAAACTATTTCAAATTTGGATTCGGATTTACCCTCACTCATGATAACCGTGATTATGATAATCGTGGTAAAAGCAATCATGTGATCAGTCGATTATTTAATGATAAATTAATCTATTTGTCAGGCATTAAAAATAACATGTTAAATTAAATTATGAAGAAAAACGCATCATTCAAATATTTTATGTAATATAGTTAACTATGGGGATTAAATAATAAATAACATTTAAAAAAAGCAAGGTTTCCAATTAATTAAATCAGGTCAAGATAATAGAAAAGAATCTTTTAACCAGATAAGACCCAAGATAAGAATATTATCTTACAACTAGAAAACGAGTCTTTATCTGTTTGCTTGCCGAATAGTGAAAGTCTTGTCGCTTTTATTTGCATACCTTTGTTTCTGTCAACAAAACCAGTTGCTAGAATGAATGATATCAATTAGTCCTCAGACCAAAATATAGTTTTAACAAACAACTAATTTATATCACCTATTTGACAAATGAACTTTATAAACTAGTTAATTTCAAGATTATTAATGAAAAAATATTCTAAATTAGTTAATAATATGTTATCTTAAAAAGCGAACGAAATGCTTTACTTTCGTTAGCCATGTTTTTCAATAAGGAAACTATATATATAACTATGACATCCGTGAATAAAACAAGTCATGTGATCACTTGATAATAAAATGATATCATATTATGATGATATTATATCATTATATCATTGATCATTGATATAGCTTCTCAATGTATCAGATGATGAATGACAGAAAATTCCAATTAACATAAAAAAATAAATACGGCGAGATTTTATAAATAAAAAGTAATATAATACGAGTTGCGATTTAAAAAATCGGAACATGGTAATAGATATTAACTTTAATAGCACAATAAAGGAAAATAACAAAATAAAATTAATACGAGAATGGCCCTAGTGCAAAATTCTGGAATTAAACAAGTGTAACAAACCAAAAACGTATAAGTATTTAGAACGGATTTTCAGATTTTTGATAGTAATAAAGTTAGTAATAAAGTTGTTGTAAGTAATAAAGCTTGAAAAAAATTCATCCAGCTATTTGTTAGACAACCCATCATAAATTTGGTTTCATAGCGATTAATAAAAAATCCCCGAAGGACATTACCGAAGGAATCTTGTTTATAGGTCGCAGAAGAATGTTCCTAACAGGGAAATCGCTGGAGGATTTTAAAGGAAACTGGAATAGATTAGAATTAAAGATTTTGAAGCTAGCTGGCCGCAAGCTGGATTCAAATGAAGCGAAAAATCTTATAACATCAGGAAAACTTGCCAATGAAGAATTTCGTAAGTCAATCTTTCAGAAATTAAAGACGTATAGTAAATTTAAAACATGTTAGGTATGATTGACGTAACATTCAACGTATTTGAATTATTGCTTCATCTTCTTCCAAATACTAATAGAAAAGAAATGGTTAGAAGAGTTAAAACCTAAGAATGTATTTCCTTATTTCTTAAAAATTTGAGGTTGTCTATTTCCTAATTTTTTTTTTTATTCTGTGTTTTGTTAGTTTACTTTCTTTAAAGGAAGAAACTCCGTTTGAAAGAGTGTTTGTAGGGGCAAAGGATAGGCTATATGATTCATCCAGGAATTATAATAATTGGAGACAATTTTTTCATTAAAGTAGAAGATCAGACATATGCAGAATGCAGTTTAAAAATGCAACCCTTCAAATTGCTTTTGCCTATGCCCTGTCTTATTATTTCATTCAAGACGTTAATTACCCAGTTCCCTTAAAGTTTGTTATGGTTTTCCTAGAGTCAGTTATGGGTATACCCATTACAAATAATGTTGTTTCTGTCAAACGCTTAATTAGTGATCTTGTTTGATTAAATCAAATACATTTGTTAAGTAATTTAAAATAGTTTGAATTATCGGACTTCTGTGTTTGAAACGGGTTTGCGTTTTATTTATAGATGACATATATTCTATTTCCTAAATTGAAAAGTCGTCTGTGTAAGAAAAACCTAGATATCGTGTATACTTCAATAACATACAAAAAATTATTTTAATTGTTTTAGAAAATATCACGGCAGTCCATTGAATTTTTTTTCTTCGGATGACCTTGAATAAAATTGCTGGATGTTTTTTGGGATTTGTAATATTTCCTTGAATCAATAGATGGGTGGATTGGTTAACGAAAGGATCTTGCTGTTTGTAAGAAGGATTATATAGACAGTGAACTTAGCATTTAACAGTGGGGGTAAGCCTTGAACACAAGGTTAAGTGTGTCGAAGCATTTCCAGTACTTATTTGTCTTGTAGTTGTGGGACAATATGATGCCCCAACATTTCCAAGACATTTTTGTCTCGGTTCCATTTATCGGACATTTTTGTCTTACGGCAGAGGATTTGTTTTCTAGAGAGTACTAAACAATTCTTCTACGACTTAGTCAAGAGCACGTATAAAGAGAACGCAAAGGAACATGGCACCTTTCTAGTTCGTCCACTCGAATTAAATTACATCTCCGACATAACAGATATTACTAACGCTCATTTCAATCCTTTCATTGAAATTTTGACAAAGAACGACGAAGGCTGTTTCATTTTTGATCAAGTTATTGATGAGAAAAAAATGGATATCCTACAATACTTTCAGAAAGGAGGCCAATGATGCTGATTTTGAACGATCACCTGGCTACGATCTGGGAGGACGATCAACTTTTTGGCCCTCCATGTTGCCTTTTTTGTCAAATCTTTTCGAGTAAAAAAAACCTGCTAGATATTTCGTCAATAAAGGTCATTCATTCTTCCCGCAGGACAACGACAGCTAATGGTAAAATTCTTTTTCCATTAATCAACTATCCTTTCAACCTTTTGATTATATTAAAAAATTGCAGTTACAGCAATATAGTCGGGATATCATTTCAAATGCGCAGTTTTAGTTTTGAATATCGCTACAAGTTATTTTTCTACAAATCCTTAAAGAAAAGCTCAGTTTCTTTAGTGTACACCACCAGCAGTTCGGGTTGCTTTTGATGAAGCGAGATGGATGAGTCATCAACGTTTCGTGCGTTTACTGTGTGGTAAGTGGGAAAATAGATCTAGTCCTCTTGTTGATTTGAATTAAAACAGCATTTCTCTTCATTATTTACAGTCACGCGCTGTTGAAACACGAGATGTGTGTGTGTTTTTGTTTCTTCTTGATGGTTGGCGGATCGGCGCCCCCATTTTACATGGGTGCAAGTTCTTCTCCGAAGAGATTAAAAAACGCGATACAAGGAAGAAGACATTCGGCTCTTTTCACGCATCTTCCGCGGCTCAAAGGTTTTTCTTCCATCACATGTTAATTGTTGTTGCCCCCCCCCACCTTTTGCCACAGAAAACATCACCACACGCACTGCTGTGCCACATTGGTCTCATGCCCAGGGTTGCCAAGAACCAGTCACCGACTTGAAACGATTACCCAATTCAGGAAGTCACCGCAATTTTTGGGTGATGGGCATCGCGCAAACATGACCGTTCCTCCTCTATCATTCTTCTCTTTCATGATATCTATTTACCCGCAGCGACGGTAGGTATACTCTTTCTCCCAAAACGCCACAGGTTATACTTAGTGCGTCTAAATCTGATGGAAGCTTCTTTTCACTGGATGGGGGGGGGGGGGGGGGGGGGGGGGTTACCGTTAATTTAATTTCCCCCTTTCTTTTTTCTTGTTTCGGATGTGCGTTATTAATCCTTCTTGGTATTTTTTCAGCGTAGACGAAGCTCTTTAAGTCGAAGGACATTCATCACGCACTGACATGACAATCCGCATCCGAACGAGGAAGTAAAGTCGACCGTGATAAAAGAAGAAGAAGAAGAAGCGAAATCGATCTAATCAAAATATTTCGGGATTCCCCATGTCTTATCATTCAAAACGGGGAAAGGGATGTGCGAATAAAGTCGAAGCCCCTTGATGATGACTTTTGACGTTTATTTAAGTACCGTGTCCTCCTTTTGCCCTTGAACAGTCCGAACGTGTTTGGGGCTCGGCCAGTCGTGACGTCAATTCCTTTCTTTCTCCACTTGCATCATTAACCAAGTCCCGGAGAGAGAAAAAATCCTGTCAAACGCACACACAAACACGCTCACGAACACACACTACTCATCTAACACTTATTTTTTTTCTCTCACTTTCGTTTTCGCGGTGTGCGGTAATAACAATGCATTACTTACCGCATTTTTTCTACACGGGCAGATGTCGGTTGATTTTTGTTCGGAATTCTTTATTATGTAGATAGCCAATTCAAAATTGCGTTCGTAGTATTCGGTGGCACTGTCAGCAGGACTTCCGGCTCCACAGATTTACATTTCGATTTCGGCCAAACGATTTTCCACCTCCCATTGCTGTCGGTTGAGTTTTTCACTGAGTGAAGTATTCTCCGACTCGAGCATCAGTAATCTTTCACGTAACCGATTGATCTCGGCCACTAGTGCGTTATGTTCGTTACTGGACTAAAAATTTGAATTTACATTTCAGCGCCGATAGACCTGACTATATGTGGAACCATTTCAATCCGTCTGTGAAAATGTCCTCTTACCTTGTTGCCATGGTAAGTCTGAACGTTTCAACTGTTTATGTGGCATGTTTAAAGTGAATTTTTGATTTGATTATTTAGATGGTTTCCGAATTTGTAAGAGTGATGTCTGATCCTTCACTGAGCCCAGGTGTTGTTTATAAAATCTGGGCGAGATCCGGTTTCCGCAATCAAACAATGTAAGAATTTACTATGTCGTCTTGATTTTACATTTGCATTCAATTGACAAAGGCATTGAATTAATTTAGGTATGCTGCTGAAATTGGTCCGAAAATGCTCGACGATTATGGCAAAAAAATATTTCAAAATTGCCTTTCCTTTGTCGAAAATGGACATGGCTGCCATTCCGGATTTTGCCTCTGGTTCGTTATTGGATTTCATCTTATATTCCTGTGTTGATTTTAATAACACCTTTGGATTTTTTCTTTCCTACAGGTGCTATCGAGAACTGGGGATTGATTACTTTTACAGGTAAATAAGTTAAACTAAGTCCTCTTACGCATAACAGACTGTACGGTAGTGATTGAATTAAATCTGGTGGTTTTTGCCTGTTTCTAGAGAAACTGATTTGCTGTATGATCCCAAACGAACTTCGGCTATAGTGCAAAGCAAAGAGTGGCAACCGGTGGCCATCCATCATCGCTCACGAATTAGCTCACCAATGGTTCGGCAATTTGGTATCATGATTGAAAATCTATTTTTAACGATGGACTGGTATTTATCATTCGTTTATGGGGGAGAAATATAACTTTTATGAATTATCTTTTATTTCTATTTAAAGGTGGCATGTGATTTGGTTAAACGAAGGTTTCGCATCTTATATGGTGTATCATGGCACCCATTACGTAAAACTAATTGAAAACTAATAAAAATTTTACTTTTTGTATTAATTATGTGACAATTGACATATACAGGTCGAGCCTGGATTTGAAATGGACGAACAATTTACGGTGAATGATTTGCATTCCGCGTTCGGCATCGACGCATTGGAGTCTTCACGTCCCATCAATTTTAAAGTCAATACGCCAGACGAGATCAATCGAAAATGTTTGACGTTATTTCATACAAAAAAGGTAAACCTCATCAACCGGGAATTCAGTTTTGAACATTTCGGTCAGTTTATTAACTTAATTTCTGATTTCAACATAAAGGCAGTTGCATCATCCGCACCTGTGCTAACTTTTTTGGGGAGTCTACTTTTAGACGTGGCGTGACACGCTACCTTAATGATAAGTAAGAATAATTGCACGTTTAATATATTTTGATCGAAATGTATTACGTATTAATGCGCTGGGTTTTCTTCTAGTGCCTAAAGTCGCCTACGGTAATACGAAATGAGTTGGATCCGTTGGATCCGTTGGATGTTCATTTTGCTTCTTCCGGGCTGGAGGATATTGACTGATAATTTTGAAAAAATAAATAAAATAGAAGACAAACTGGCCAAATTGAATATAAAGAAGCGCCCTGATAGGATCTCAAATATCTCATTAATTAATACGAATTAAGACGATTTTTTTTTTGAATACATAATAAATAAATAAAAATGAAGCCATCTAATTTTATTGGCGCAGAACTCGTACGATATTATCATGCAAGCCAAGGTCAAGAGCCTCTACAAGGGGACTAGCCGTTCGAGGAAAACCGCTGCCAACGGAGACGTGTTTTTATTTAGGGACAGTGTGGGTATCGATACCAATCATCAATTGGCACCCCGCCGCTATAACGGAACTACAGACACGTTAACCATTACACCAACACCGATTGTTCAAACCCAACAATTAAAATATAGCAATGATTGAATTTTTTTAATATTTTTTTTTTCTAACTTGTGTTGCGTTCGTTTTTCGAAATTTAAGATAGCTCACGTAAGCCAATCTAATTCATTCACATTCTTTAAAATTAATTATTTAAAATAGTGTTTTCCAGGTGTTTGTCTTGACTCGCGTAGTTGTTAGCAGGCGAAATCTCGATAAAAAGAACATCTTCCATATGTAGCTATTATACAATTGTATCGGTGATGCGCAACGGTGACCAGCAGCACTCAAACCAATGGCTTTACAAATTGTTGGACCTTATATTTTATTGGTATCATAGGACAGAAGCAGATGCGCTACAGATTATTATATAGTCGGCCAAATCCCCTGCTGATGAGTTGGATAGACTAACAAATCGATAATCAATTTACTCATTATCGATATTAAAAAAGAAGTTATCTCTCTGAAAGCACTGCTGCTGTGATCCTGCTGCTGTCCTATCTACAGTATTTAAAATAAATAGATTGCGTATTATATTATTCTCTTCTCTTAGCTAATAATGAATGAATCACTGAATCGTGTGTACAGCAACTCTCTTGCTGCTTGTATTTATATAGGACCTGATATATATTCTGTTGTAGGCCTACCCCATTTTTCTTTATGTATCCTATATTCTTTGGCTGCATGTGCATAAAATTATATATTTTCCTGTATATATTGTTTTACTATGCGCGCAGAGCTGTTTGAATTCATATGATTCGCGTGTTATGCTGTTTAGCCGCGAGCAAGTCTGATGAGCATCGCTTATCATCAATAGATATAATATCATCGTTATATATTTGAGATTAAAGATTATATGATTCAGTCTCCTGTCCAATCAGCTGCATATCGGCAGTGTAATAGCAGCAAGCTCTGCTGTGTATAGACCCAATATAATATTATTGTATGGAATTATTTACAGGCTCTAACAAACGACAAAAAAAGGCCTGTAAAATATAAATAATAAGACATTTTCGACATCAATAATCGGTCAATTTTCTGCAAATATAATTTAGATCGTCAAAAATGAAATAAATACAAATAACATCAATACAAAATTAAAGAAAAGAATTCTGCGTCATAATAACCTCGAGCGAGGAAATATAACAAAACACTGAAAACAGGCAATAAATCAGTAATATACAGTAATAAGTTAAATATACAGCGTTGTACTGATGCGCTGTTGGAAAGGACATATAAACTATTCACCACACACACACAGTAGCACATATGGATGAGAGTATGTGCGTATAGTTTTGTATCATACACTCTGTGTTGTGTTGTGTAACTCCGCTAGACGTCTGTTGTTGTCATATAGGAAAATGTCATATTTTTTTGTCAGAAATTCCCTTCTCTTAATTAACTACAATTTATTAGATTACAAACAGGAATCTTCCTATACTCCTTATTACATCACATTTTCTTCATTTGTCTCACTGTATAGTAATTAGTAAACTATGCGCTACTAGTCTACTCTCTGCGTGTATGTACGCGTGTGTACATCATCGTGAACTCTCTCTCCCCTCGTGCCTGTTAGGCTGTATAATATATCTGTATGTATAGGACGATAGATTTCCGCCCGCCCATTTTTCTCCATGCCCCCAACGAAAATTTCAAAATTAAAATAATAATTTTGTGTGTACAGTTGTTTTTGTTTTTTTTCGTTGTTGTTGTCCAACCCACCTGATTCCGTTCTAACAATAAGAGTTTCATTTGTATGCATATGTCTCTCTGTGTGACTCTTTTTCGTGTCTCTTGATTCCTGATTCGTTCCTCTTTCCCAGTGAATATTGATGAATGTGATGAATCAGACGAGGATTTCCAACGAAGTCACAAGCGCCCCAGCTACATCAATGCAGCAATGGGAAAATTGGCACCACACTACGGTAGAAATATATAAACTGATCCAGCAGCAGCTAAATATGCGGAAGGATCTACGCTATGGGGAATTTATTACCGAAATTTGCCTGACTACGGGGATGTTATACAACAATGCCAAATCTGGCTACTTCATGGACCTCTGGAATCAGGTGACGGACGACAATTCACAGTTGCTTGAAGTCTTTGGATAAATCTTATGCAGAGTACTCGGTGGATCCTAGCAAAAACTCAACATGGCTGGAATCGATACAGTAGAGCTGTTCATCGGTGAGGCTGGTAGCCGCACAGGCTGCATGTAGAAGAACTCAACTTTGCCAGTGTAAACTACTCGCAATGTGGCAAACCGAAATTCTGGGTTGTGTAAAAAGAATATAATAGCATACAAGTTCCATGATTGTTCATTAACAATTTTATCTTTCTGGGTTTCTTTCAAATACGAGAACCAGTTAAGAGCCATATTCAGACTGAAATATCCGGACCTTTACGAGGGTTGCCAATCCAATTCAATCCAATCCAATTCTCTAACTTTGTAAGTAAAATATTATTTCCGAGTTAATATCTAACAAACAAAGATTAAACGGCCACTTTTTAAATTAATTAATATTATTAATTTTGTATAGTAATTAATTCAAAAATTTGCTATAGGAAACCCATTTTGAAATGCTTAAGCTATATGGCATCATGCCAAACGATGTTTACTACATCGCTTTTGGCGTTCAATTGACACGAGCTACTAAAAATGAACAACGTGGAGTTATTCCAAATTTCACCATGTTTTCTGGTGAAGAACTATTGCAAAAGATCGGAATCATTAAAGTATCAGAATCTCAAAAGACTCCAAAGTCATTTGAAGGTGTTGATGGATATCTTTACAGCTTGAGTTTACGTAAATCTATATTTTTTTTAAATTCTTCCGAACCAAAAATTCGCTCGTCATATCCGGTCATTTTGTTTTGATCATCTGTTCCAAAACCTTGTGTTGGTAGACGATAGACAAATGACAAATGTATTGACTTTCAGACAGACAACGAAGTGAATACCAAATCAGGAAATACTAGAGACTTGTGCACAGATACCCGACCGGTATGTGTGACCTAGCATAACCTTGCTTTCTTTGACCCTCTCAGCAACGACGTAGTTCTGACTGCATAACGACTGACTAGCTTTTCCTCTGACATTCACTTTGCTACTACGGGTGGCGCTGGGGAGCTGCGGGATGAGAAGCCTCTTCTGACTTGCATTCCGGAACAAAAGGAATGCCTTAACACTATGTCTAGAATTTCCCTTCCTTTAGTCTATCGTCCCAATATCACCTTGGAAAACGATTGGACATTATCTAATGGTTTATTTATTCCCTCACTACATGTTTGAAAAAAGTGCGTTTGAATTTTTTTGAGGATACTGTAAATAAATCGCGAAGTCAAGGTGTGTCTATAAGCAATAGAAGTACGTTACATAAAAGTTTGAAAGTTGCTGGAATGCTTATTAATCCGAGTGAATAAGAGCCCAGCTACATATGAATATCTTCGAATAAACAACATGTTCCCTCTACCTTAAAGGGATGTTCTGAGAAAAATTGCAAGTAGCTTGTCATCTGAGTTTGGTTTCAATGATTTTGCATTGTAGTTTATTAAAAAGAATTTGGGAAACAAATCACTGTCAGAAAGAAACAGTTCCCTTAGGTGAGATCATCCAAGATTTACATTTTGACAAACATACTTCAAGTATAAACGATTTAGTAACCTGTACTAAAGCTAAGAACAAAATGAGAATGATCATGATAATTTATCGATATTAAACGAAGAATGGCATGAAGAAGACAGTGATGATAAAGAAGAACGACAGGATATCAAGCTACTAAAATCCTAGATTATTAGCAGATCATGCGTAGTTCTTAATTATTGGCAATACAAGGAAAAGTGGATTCAACTGATTGTGTTTGCATAAAAAATGCTGCTTCAGGAGACCAACTGCAAAAAGTTATATTGAAAGCAAGGAAAAAACTATAAGAAACTCACATCTTCTAAAATTGTTTTAGCATGACGAAGTACGATGGAGCACTAGTGTATGTTCTCCCAGGTGGCACACATCCCATCCTGTAACAGACTCTGTTTTAGAATCTGGGCTGTTACAGCCCTGTAAAATCATTGTTAGTAATAACAAAAAGTCTGGTTTTCTCTTTATCTATATTAGAGTACAAAAACTAGTCTTTTCTATGGCCATAAAACAAGGCTGTAGCACACTTGGTTTTCTAAGTATGTTTCGCATTCTCAAATTATCCCTGTTACAGGGTGGTTATTTTCCTGTTGAAGTGTAATTTTTAAAAAAATTCTTCGTATGTTGTGTGTGTTCTGAGTTAGTCTTACGTGTCTCAGTTCTTGCTCTACATTAGCAATTGGCGGATAGCCTGTTGAGCGTACATTCTACTGGACAGAGGTTTTAATCCCTCTCAAGTCATATTGTCCATTTTTAAATTTGGAAGACGATATTTGGCAATCATAAAGCTACCGTAATTATTCACGATCACGAAAAATCCTCTCAATCACGCTATAGTTAAAAAATGTAAAAGGGAAGAGGGAAGAAAAAAGAGACCAATTTCAGCTTCAAAATGAATATATGGAAGCTTTTTAAAAACGTTCCTCAACTTCTTCGTCGATAACCCGAAAACTGGTTAAAGACGACTGCTTATCAGGTTTTCATCAGAAACATATTTTATCAATAATAAATATTGATTTAAATATTATCATCATTAAAAACCACGCAAATAATTCTTATTTTTAAATACTTGCTGTAGTTTATATGGATGGCCTCACGACGATATTAAGACGAGTTTAGGATATTCTCACCCGGCACTCCCTGACAGTGGGCTGTTTGAAGTGCGGCTGAATAAACCTGATTCCGCCTCTCAACACGGCACTAATAGAGACTCCAAGGAATAACCTCACGATCGGAAAAAATAATAATGTTGCTTAGATGGCTCAGCTGACTCTCACTCAATGTTCCACCTGAAGCAGCAACAAAATTTATATCCGGACCCGGTTTCCCGCACTACACAGTATGGAGAAGAGGAATAACTAACCATTCGTCTTCGTTTTCCGAGTATTCAAATGGAAAAGCAACACATTTTTTGGCTATTAAAAGGACTGATGTAGGAAGAAATGTTCTACTGTTGCATTATTCATCACAAACAAAAATGTTGAGATCGGTGGCTGGCATTAGACGCAAAAATAATTTCTCGCGTGAACCATCATCATCATACGTTATATTCAATTTTTGGGCAACAATGACGTCACTTCCTCTTTTCAAAGCGAAAATTTTAAACATTTCTTTGTTAGATAACATAATAATAACAAAATATAATAACATAATAATAATAACATATTAAAGGAACCAGCTTTTGAATTTTCTCTCAAAGAATCAAAATTCTTTACTCTGTTGGTTAATGAGGATGAGATTTTTCCAAGTGCAATCATTCATTGTATCTTTTTATAATACTGTGCCAAAGGTTCAATAGTCCCTTTTATATCTCTGTTCATTTCCCCAATAAAGGTATAACGCCTTCACCACCAGTAGAGCCCACTAGAAATTATATGGTAATAGATTTGTCAAAAGAATCCAAAATTGGTTTATCGAAAACTTAAAAAAGAATGCTTACTGTTACTATCAGCTTGACTTGTTCGTCTAGAACCAGAAGGATTGATTAAAGATACACACCAGGAGTGCAATATAAAATCTTGCGGCCCAACCGTTTTTTTCGTTAGCGGCTAGTCGACTAGTGCGCACCATGGCGAAGGATAGCCAAAACTTGCTGAAGACTTGGCTTGATTCGTCACTTTTTCTAGGTAAGGCCATGTTTTTTGTTGCCCAAAAAACACTAAAAAAGTTTAAATGCATGCCAACGCTTAAAAAAAACAAAACATTTTGGGCAAACATGGCTTGATTCAAAAGATACCCTAGTTTATTAGGTGTCGTTTACTGCAATTTGCCCAAAATGTTGTATTTGTGGTCTTTTTAGTTTCCATGACAGTAGGAGTTTCTGTAATTTTAGAGTCGATTAAAATAAGTGAAGTGTTGCGCGTCCGAGATTGAGAAGACTGAGAAGACAAAGACGCCACCTTCCTAACCAAAGGCATTGTTATGTGACTATTTTCTGCTGCATAACGCAAACTCGGCAATGGTCGAGGTTGGAATTTTGGGTAGACCCGAAGAGACGATGCGAGTGGTGATCGAGAAGACGTTCACGGAGGAGGTGGAGTCTACGACGGCCAACTGTGGCGATACCAATGCAATTGTTGGAGATGACACTGTCAATGGAAGATTCAGTATCGGAAGTTGGCGTAGTTCTTAAACAAAAATCCTGAACTGTGAAACATGGAAAACCCGAGTACTTGTCATCAATCACTAACAACTCAGTGTACAATGCGAAAAGCCATATTAAGGTATGATTTCTTCATTAATCATTTATTCCTTCCCATCCTTTTAAATACTGATAAGTAATAACGTAATTTATAATCCTACGCCAAACACCCGACATGTATATTTGATTTCAATACTTTATGGAAAGAAAAATATACTGAATCCCAAGCTGGTGATGACTAAAGGAGTAAAGTGATACAAACTAAACTTTATGATACATCAGGAATTCAAGCTCTTCTAAATTTAAATAAATCAGAACGCAAAAAGAACTTGAGGAAGCAATTTTGGTGAGCTCATATTACGGTGTTAAAATGACTTTTGGCGGCTTGCGGCTTAACCTTGCGGACATCCCCCTTTTTGAGATTTTTTAAGTTCAAAAACTTCAAGGGATAGGAAGAGGGTTTAAAAAAATCCTAAAATATGAAAATTCTTGATAATATTAAATAAGTTTTTAATTGATCTTTGAGTGCAAACCGGAATTCGCTATCTTGTTGCAAAGTATTTTTTATCGATTTTAAAAAAGCCAGTTTTAAAAATGATGGATTCTATGGTTCCCTTTGGACTCTCTCTTGTAAGTAAGATTTAAAATCCCATTTATACAGAAATATGTTGCATTTCCATTTTGTAAATTATATTTTTCCCATACAATAAATTTTCCAAAGGTTATTTTCAATTGCAAGAACCAATTTTTTTTCAAATCGCCAAGACATATTTAGGGGAGAACGGGGTTATGCTGGACACGGGTCATATTGGACAAACGCCGTAACTCAATTAATTTAAAGCTGAAAATGATTTATCATCTATTTTTATATTAACATATGACATTTACATTATGGATAAAATTTATTTTTATATTGCTCCATTATTGTCCATAAAATCGACAAATGAAAAAAATGGAGAGGTTTGTTGATGTTTCTCTTTCCGATAAATTTTAAATTTTATTATAAAAAAAGAAGAAATATTTGAAAAAAATTGCAGGTATAATTAGAACATTCATTTCTTGAATGTACAAAGTAAATATAACATTTTAATGTCAAGTATACTAAAAGTTATGTGTAAAATAGAAAGAGACATAGGGTTGGGTAAAACTGGACAGCGTTTTTTGGGGTAAAAATTGGACCACGCTAACTATAGCAACGAGGGGAGCTTGCCGCCTTAGGGCATAATTTACAGGCAAATGTCCAATTCCCCCCCCCCCCCTATTTTCTAAAACACTCGTAACTCTTAATTGTTTTACACAAATGTGTCATTATCAGAATGCATGAATAAAGAAAGGGCAGATGAACATTCTAAAATTTTTTTAAATTTTTTCCGTTAATTATTTTACATTTTATCATGATTGTCCAGTTTTAGACAGAGCCTGTCCAATTTTGCCCCGTCTTTTTCAAAAAGGCCCAAAAAATTTGACTTTTTAAAATCGTCAGAACTACTTTGCTTTGAAAGGGAAAAATATATAAAAAATATGGGAAGTAAACAAATGCACATTTAACGAAACACACGAAAAAAATTTAGAAAAAAAGTGAAAACGTCCCGTTCTCCCCTACATTTATGTGAAGTGGAATAAAAAAAAAAAGTATGTCTGAGAGACTTCGATGATTGCCCATGGCCATAAAGGAATTCATAAAAAATTTGGAAAAAATTACATGAATCCATGTATAATTTTCTAAATTTTATTTTATTTAGAAAAATAATGTCGAATTTTTCGTTCGACACTGAGTTAAGGAGTTTAGTTAAGACGAGTCGCAATTATGCGACTATTAAAGAAAGAGGGTGAGACTACTTTTTCAGATACAATTCTGCTTTGTATTATCAAGCAAGAATAGACAAAGAAAATGACCTTGGTCAAAGACGATGAAAAAGAGACTGAAGCTCAGGTCATGGAAAAGAGAAGAGCTTCGTAAGACAACTTGGGGAAAACCGCCAGCCAACGTAGCATAACGTTGGGGGATTCGCGGAAGACCTTGCGACTCTTAGACAATAAGGAGAAATTGAGAGACATCTGACCTTCACGTGATCAGATAATTTCTTACTGCGAATTACATGACGATTCGAACTACTAAGAATTAATAAGATGTCGGAATTCATGAATCTATGTAATTTTATAAATTTCAATTATCTTTTGAAAGGAAATAAAAGATGAGAGATAACGTCATGAGAGCCACAACTCAAAATTGAAATAAGTTTTTTATTGTTACCGGAAGAAACTGTTATCTCATGCTGGTCTTTTACCAAGTTGATTTTTGTACCTTTATTCCACATCTTTAAAATCTGTGTCCAGTCGTAGTCGTAGTAAGTTATGTGATAATTGCATGATGGCATCAAAGAAGCGTGGTTTACCTTCAACTCTTCCTACAACGCACGTAAGTAATAAATTGATTTTCTAGCTTATTTTTTACTAATTTATCTTCGTTGTATTCTTTTGCCATAGTCAAATTTCATTTACCTACTGGCATGGGCGAATTTTGACATTGCCCCTATGAAGTGGATCAAAAAGTTGGGGAATAAAACCACATGTTACTAGCCAAATGAGCAGCAGATAATGCTACTGCGTTGGTAAATTTGATTACAAAGAAAGCTGTAGTTGATAAAGAAAATTGGACGTTATTCAATGTAACAATAATTGCAAAGTTTGGTCATTTTCTTTCTTTACGACAAAATATTTTAGAAATGTATCCTTATTTTTCATTAAATTGCAGACACTTACAAAGGAGCACAAGACCAATTGAAGAATGCAATTGCTGGGGAACACGTGGTTAGCACTGATCTGTAAAAAAGAGGAAAAGGTGGGTGCAATGAAGCAAAGAAACGTAGGGAAGATGTTGCTGATGTGGCTTCCCCTTCCCCCATTGTAAAGCAGCCTGATTTTAGGAGTACAGCTGCGGCTTGCACTGGGGCAAATTCTAAAACATCAGATCATAGTGATGAACCCAGACGTCCTTATTCATCGGCGAATTCGTTAACAGATGATGATTTTGAAATATTTGGTGATGATGGCTTAAGCTCGTCTTCAATCAAGCAATCTTCTTCTGATGAAAATTAACCATTTCAAAAGTAGTGGAGCCAGTGAATGAAAGACCATCGAAAAAAGCCACAAAGGTAACTGTTGCTAATAAAAAATCCAGCAGTTCTGTTGCCAGCAATGTCCCAATAATTCTAGCAGTTTCAGCAACACTCGGAATGAATCAAATGGTTAACATGCGTCATATATTTACAAGAAAGTCGTAACTACCTCGAAATAAATTAATAATAATGATTTAATCTAATGATAGGACACCCATTAATATTTCTAACTTTTTGTTAATGTTTATAGTTCATCAACAATCAGCATCAGCTGATATTCAAGAGGCTGGCGGACCAAGTCATCACCAGCAGCATTTTGCTACTGGGGTTCTCCAACATTCATCCACCGAAAATCGAGAGTCAGAAGAAAAAAATGGGCATTCCGATGCAATGCAACTATGTCGTCATAGAACAACTACTTTTTATCGGACTTCAGCATCTACTGAGATTGCGTCAATTACTCATGGTAAGAAAATGCCATATCCTTAATTAAATTTTTTCTTCTTTATAATGCCAAATGCATCAAGTATTCATTTTAATTGCTATTCCTTTATCTCCGTAGATGAACGAAAGCTTGGTCAACTGCTGCAGACAATGCTGAGGATCCTGCGTGGGTAGGAACAAATAAAGGCAACTCAGATTGATAAAAAAAAACACAATAGGAGTTGTGATGCACAACACAATCCCAGCCAAACCAGAATTGGGAGGAATAAAAGAAGAATTGTGTCTTCTTGTCAAGTCATTGGCGTTATTTGACATCATGAACATAAAATTTCGCTAAGAAAAAATCAAGAGGATGAAACTGGTAGAATTTTAATGTATTTTTAAAATTTAGCTCCATATATTTTTTTTTCTCGTTTACAGAAGTCCTACATGAGTGGTTTGGGTGGACACCGAGCTGTAGGCAAAGTTATCTACCAATTGGTGAAGTATTCTGTAGCTTCACAATTTTGTTTCAAGGGTCAAAACGATGAAAAACGGTGTTTTGAGAACTCTGAAGTTAAACACCTGGTTGTTGGTAAGATTATTTTAGTTATCAATTTGACGGACTTCACTTCATTTTTTCTTATTTGAGTTTATAGAACGCCTACAAGCTACACCTGGTTTGCGTCTTAGCGAACACCAAATTAATAGTAAAATTGCAAGATGGTTGAAAGCTGCAGCGTCTAAAATTGGAAAAACGATGGTGGTGAAGAAGAAGATTTGTCCGGGGATAATACTTATAATTATGATTGTTTTCTTTGTTTATAATGCATGTGGACCACCATAATGTTTTATAGTTATGTTTTTCATTTCGACATGCTTCTTTTTTATACTCGTTAACCTTATCAACCGATCTAAGTCTATACAGCTGCATGTTCTTTAATTACCGAATTGATATAATAAACCAAGAATATTAAAAATTTTTTTTGAATTTCTAAAATGTTTTTTGTATTAAATCTTTTTTCTTCCGGGGTTTACAGGATAAGATTATAAAGAGCAAAATATCAGAAACAACGTCTCAAATAAACGAGTATTATCCCAGTTAGGTATTCGTATGAACCTAATCAACGCCCGAAATGTAACGCATATTAGCCTAGAAGTATTCCTTTCAGGGGGGACATAAAAACCATTACGGACTTTTTATTTGCCCCTTAGAGACGTCGTTTATAAAGTATGCAGGGTCTTCAGTACTGGAATAAAAGACTATTTTAGAAAACAACTATTTTTGTTTCTTTTTAATGAATAAAATTAAAAGGAACTGACTATTCATGGTTGTAAGTGTCAAATTTAACTAGGAAGGAACAGAGCGGTCAGACTAAATCCCTTTATTTAGAACTTCCAGTGGCCTCAAAAAACCTTGGAACAACCTGCTTTATTCTCTACCTTAGAAGGGAAAACTTGTCTTCAGTATAAGAAGGCAACAGATAAAGACTGTCTAAGTAAAGGGAAGGTACAAAGACGATGAACATTAACATTATTAGAACTTAAATAAGCTGCTCAACAACAACGTCCTTGTCTCACGTATTCACCAAGCCCACTTCGTCCTTCTTCATGTATAATGTTGCAGGAGGTGAAGGAACCTTAGGCTGTCCCTTAGAGGTTGTCGCCAACCATTTTCCCATTACTATGGCGAATACGGCGACACTCTATGTATATAAAGTGGTACTAGAGATAAACGCTTCTGATATTGGACTGAAAACTTACAAATAAGTGTTCGATTGTCGAGGGTCCAAAAAATCCTTGTAAGCTAAATGTCTTACAAGCGTCCTCCTCGATCAAATTTGATGCCATGCCCCCCTGACGTTCTCAAAAGAACTATTCTGACAAAAGAACTATTCTGGAATGAGTAAAAGAAATGCAATATGATGAAGATCCGTTGCTTGAAGGTCGTTGCTATAATTTATCTTATTCTTTAAAAAAATGTTTATTTATTCAGCATGAGAGCACCGAGAGCAGAAAAAAATATAGAAAACACTAATTTTACATGTTTTATCAGACAGGAATAGTGCAGAGATTTTTTGTGCTCAAAAAGTTGGCAAATTGATGGTGAATTCCGGAGTAGCCATTTGGAATTTGGAGTTGAATAAATTGCTTCCAGGTCCAAATATTGCCACTTTAATCGATGAAATTGAAGAATCGAAGAAAATTACTAGAGGATTTCATCCACACGTCGCCAGAAGGATTTTCTCGACTATAATGGCAGATTGGAAGTATGCACATTGTTGGAAAATACCAGAATCTAGAGAACACAATGTATGGAAAGTCCGGGTATCTATTACTAAATTTGTTGGTGGAAGATGGCGTAAGTTACTAATTTTTAAATTACAACAAATATTTCATATTAAAAAATATTTGTTTTCAGGAACATTTAGTGCCGAACATGCAGCAATTAACAAAGAACCAGCGATTACGGAATGCGCGTTATCAATGCTACAACAGTTTTATATGGCACGGATTATTCCTTCGGATTTATATTACCGCAGACAACCAACTCCAGTTGGACCAACTGCAGTTGAAGATACTACAGATTCAATAATTGTTGATGTTCCGGTAGCCGAAAAAGCTGCAACATTGCAGAATTTGATTGACCAAGGCCGGTCACACGAAGCAGCTTCTTCATACTGTTGTACTGACAAGTGTGTGTGTGAGACTGATTGTATTGAGCTCTGCATAGCGGGGATATACCACTCTGTCGGTGGCATGGCATCTAGCGGTCAGCACTAGATACTACAACATCTCCCCCCTTACACTGTAGGCAGCGTACGTACGCCGCAAGGTACCCGAAGGGGTTGGAATTTAAATTAACTTTAATTTTACAAATAAATATAAAGTTACGACAAATATGTAGGCATCCGTTATTAGGGTTGCAAGGTTTCCGTTGGAATATAAAAACAATTAATTAATTTAGGGTTGCAAGGTTCCCGTTGGAATATAAAAACAATTAATTAATATCTCAAATTTTTAAGTAAATATATATGCAGCTTATACTAACTCCGTGCGATTAATTAATGACTCAAAGATTTTAGTAATATATATGTAGCTAATAATACAAACACCCGTTCGACTTTGGTGCTGCGGGGCTGGAGCCCCGCCGCCCCACGCCAAACGGGGACGGGTCTTTATCTAAAGCTCATATTCTCTAAATATCCATTCAGATATTGAAATCCTTAATCAATATTGAATGAGATATTAGAATCCTGATTTAATATTGAATGTGATATTAGAATCCTGATTTAATATTGAATGCGATATTGAAATACGCCTCGTGGCCGGGCAATCCGCAAACTGTTGAATTATATAAGCCCCGTCACCCTATGTCGTAATAAATGTTTACTTTGCAGTGACGGTAGAAATTAGGTTTGGTGGAATTGTGCCCATAACTAGGCCTAGTTATCAGCCTAGAGATAAAACTATAGACAGTAACTTAATAAATGATTGGATTTCTCGTTTAATCCTATCCTATTTCAAGTAACGTTTACTTTTAATATTATTTATCCCTGCCATCTGTGTTTATCCCTGCCATATCCCTGCCATTTATCGTCTGCTATTACAGCTACTGAAATTCTGTCAAAAAGTAACAATTTCTCCGTCTGATCAAACGCCTGAATAGATTTCAGCCAAATTTTCAGAAAAGATGTAAAAAATTCTCAGCTACGTAGTAGAGTTATTAAAATTTAATAAAAATGTTGATTACAATCAATAATTGCAAAAAACTAGTGCAGCCATCTATATAGTGTCACGATAACTGCAAAAAGCCATCTGTGTAGTGTTACGAGAACTGAGGGTGCCCATGTAAACCATATACACACCACGAAACTTTGACTTTGACCAGTAACCCTTCGGGTAACTTTGAATAAACACATAACGTGACACAGCTATAGGACATGAAAACAAAATTATTCATGACAAACAGAAATGCCACATTGAGTGGTAACAAGCACACTAAGAATTCTTGATCATGAACACGCTAAGACATACGCGTGACAAATGGGACAACAAAGACAACACAACTAGCAAAGAGAGACTGCAAGCTGCTACTCTTGAACTGCTGATGGTACCGCTCCCACGGTTTGAGCTACTACCGGCACAACCGGATCAGGAGGGCGAGTCGGACTCAACGAGACGGACCGTCTCTGCTCTGACAAAAGGACCTGACGTTGCGCTGCCACCCTGGAACTACTACATGAACTCGCTGGCCATACTTTGGCTGTCCGCGGCTTGCGAACAACTTGACGTCTTGCAGTCTGCGATCGAGAATCCGCCGGCGGAATCGCTGCGCAAGAAGAATCGACCACCACCGGTGGCCGTGGCGGGACTGCTGGCGGTTGATTGACAGCTGCCGGAACTGATAAAGTCGCTTGACGGTTGACAGCGAGAACAGGCAGAATTGGCGGTGTCCAAGACAACACCGGAAGTAGATTACCAGCGGATGCAGGTGCACGATAGCCACGAACAGTAGATGAAGGTCCAGCCACTCTGCTACTCTGTTGACCCACGCCGAATCCCGCCGAACGCGAGTTGTCCAGATTGATGTCACGACGTGTGCGACGAAACCCTCGTCCGTCCGTCAACCGAACCACATTCGAGTTCGGCTCACTGCATACAGCCTCCACAGCGCCAGCCAGCCATAGGCCAGCGACAAACGCTCTCACTCTTTGGCCAACAATAAGCGCCGAACCACGAATATCTGGACGACCCCCATGATTAAAACAGGCCGACGCTTGACGACGTTAAAGCTGGGCACGAACAAACTCTGCAGATACATACTGCGGTACCAGGCGATTTTGGAGAAAAGGAGAGCTGCCACGAAGGTTCCGCCCCTGTAACAATACAGCTGGAGATGGGAGTTCTGATGATATTGGGGTGGACCGAATCGCTGCCAACGCCTCCCACAGAGAACATTTTCAACAGTGTATTTTTAACTGTTTGGATGTGGCGCTCCACTAGCCCATTAGACTGTGCATATGTTGGGCTGGACGAGACGGACCGAATAGCGCGGCTCTTGCAATACGCTCGAAATTCTTCACAATCATATTGAGAGCCATTGTCGGACATAACAACTTCCGGAACACCAAAATCACTGAAGATTCTTTCAACCTCAGCGATGACGGACGACGATGAGAGAGTGCGTAACGGCACACACGATGGCCATTTGCTGTACGCGTCGACCACCAGAACATAGTTGACTCCATTAAAAAGGAAGAGATCAGCCGACACCAACTGGAATGCATGCACCGGCAACGGTACTGGGAGAAGAGGCTGAGACGGATTGCGATTGCGATATGTTTGACATGTAGCACAGCTGGCCACCATGTTGCGAATATGATCGTCGTACCCGGGCCAATACACGGCTGATTTTGCTCGCAAGACACATTTTACTTCTCCAAAATGGCCGTCATGAATGCCGGCCAACACCTCCTGTCGAAGCGCCACCGGCACCACCAGGCGGCTTCCGTTGAGCAGTAGACCACCAGCTTCAGACAATTGGTGGCGGACTGTCCAGAACGGCTTGACAGAAACGGGACACTGAGATTTGTGATCAGGCCACCCCCTACGAAGGACTTCCATGAGCAGGCGGAGAGTTGGATCAGCGGCTGTTGCTTCCGCGAACTTGACTCTAGTCGAATCATGAGGGATGATGAGGTCGAGAACGGCATGTACTTGCTCCTCGCAGTTTTGCGTGACGTCATCATCGAAAAGACTGGGCGACGGAGCCCGACTAAGCGTGTCGGCAATAAACAACTCCTTGCCCGGTTTGTATATGAGCTTGAAATCAAATCGCTGGAGCTGCAGGCGCATCCGCTGAATCCGAGGTGAACAAGAAGCAATTGGCTTGTCCAGGAGACCAACCAATGGCTTGTGATCCGATTCCACCACCACCATTTGTCCATACACGTACTGTCGAAAACGCATGAGCCCGAACTGAACCGCCAGGAGCTCCTTTTCAATTTAAAAGTATCTCTTCTGAGTATCAGTCAGAGACGTTGAAGAGTACGCAATCGGCTGATTATCTTGTAGCAAGACTGCTCCAATTTCTATAGACGATGCATCTACCGACACAACCAAGGGCAGCGAATGATCAAAGAGGCGCAGCACTGGAAGCGACGTTAATGCCCTTTTTAGCTGACTCAGCGCCATCTGTTGAGGCTGCTCCCAAATCCACACCGCGTCCTCCTTCAGCAAATCCCGTAGTGGTCTTGTTAAGCCCGCCATATTTGCCTTCAATTTTCCATGGCCAATTCCATGGCCCAGCCATGGGATCTCCTGAAGAAAGAACTTGCACTTTTTTAACTGAAGCCGCAGGTCATGTAGGCGACAACGTTCGAACACTTTTTCGGAGATTGACGAGAAGCTCCTCCTTTGTCTCTCCAACAACCAGAAAATCATCAAAATAGATGAGTACGCCGGGTAGGTCTCCAAACAAGTCACTCTTCGTCTGTAGATAAATTTCAGGAGCCGATTTTAGCCCAAACGGCAGCCTGAGAAAGCGATAGCGTAGCGATAGCAATAGCAAGCAGCATCAAGGCTGCAAAAATATCGGGCCTTACCCAACTTGCTGAACAGCTGTTCAATGGTGGGAACTGCAAAATGTTGGCGTTGTATGGCTTTGTTGAGCTCGGACGGGTCCAGACAAATTCTTACATCACCGTCTGACTTTCCTACCACCATCATCCGGCTGACCCACTCAGTTGGCTCATGTACAGGAACCAGGATTTCTTTTTCGACCATCTCATCCAGCTTTTTGAAAACGCGATCCTCTAACCGGAACGGAAGGCGACTGGCTGCACACACAACAGGATCCACCCGATTAGCACCAGACAACAACTTTATGTCGTACTCTACAGGCAATTTACCTAGTCCCGTGAAAATATCCATGTAGCTCACCACGATTGACGGCAATGGGGCTTCAACTGGTGAATGTATAGTGTCCACTCGCCGAATCAAATTTAGTTTGTCACAAGAAGGCAGCCCCAGAAGAGGCGGCTGGCCAGGCTCATCAACAACAACAACAAATCTAAGACGAACACAGCGCCTCTATGAACAACTTTTGCTGTGTGGAGGCCCAACACGCGAAGGAGGCCATCTTATGCACGATAGCTGCGAACAATGGGCCCAGGGCGAAGACGTTGGCGTATTTTGGGCAGGCGAATAAACGACTCATACGGCAGGATATTACAGGTTGCGCCAGAATCTAGTTTGAAATCAATTATAATGCCGTCTACTGTCACCTGCTGGCGCCACTCTGATCCACCACCGGCTGACGTTAGTGCATGTGATATAAAGTAGTCGTCTTCAATTGACCGCGAGAGGGCTATCGCCGTACCGCCACGCTCCACATCTCCAACCCAGTGTGTCTCCTCCTCCACAGTATGTACTCTAGCCGCAGGGTTTTGGGCTTGACGTGGCGCCATCTGTTGGTGGGTCGACGAAGTAGGACAGCAACTAGATAAATGGCCGGTGACACCACAATTAAAGCACCGAACATTGCTAACCCGACATTGATTTTTCCGATGATGCCGACCACACTTGTTGCATTTGGGATTTTGTTGACCATCTGCTGCATCACCCGACTGAGATGAACGTTGACTCGGTGATGGCTGCCGATCATATTGAGCTCTGGACGATGATTCAGGTCTTCGATCGAACTTTCTGTCCACCGGCCGACTTTGAATGGCATGCATGCTTGAATGCCGACTCAGTTTTGATACAATAGTTTGTTACATTATTGATTGATGAGAAAGCGCTTTTATATCACACATAAGTAAGGTAATTATCTCTTAACGTACACATACAAATTTTTCTTCCGGTTTGTGGTGTGATCTAACTTTTAATCTTTTTAAGTGGGGTTGTTATGTAAGATATTAGGGTACCTTTTTTAAAAATACATATTTAAAATGTCATGCACATTAACAGTTATCTTTATTTACGTACAGATTTAGCGTGTTTTCTAATATTAGTCTGACTAAGGATTTTTCCGAGCAATTTTTCCCAGTTGCTTAATGTAATGAATCTATTGAAACATAATTGGCCAGTGGCCTGAAAGTCCCCGGCCACTGGCCTGAATGTCCAAATCCTTTCAGGCCAGTGGCGGCAGTAGGTAAATTTTCATTTTCAAAGTCTTGAGCGGTCTTGAGTCTCTACATAGGCCTACCCTGTTCATTTAAGACTAGAGTTATTAGGGTAGTAGGGTGGCTATACTTTACTGGCCTGAAAGTCCCCTGGCACTAGTCTGAATGTCTCCCGTTCAGGCCAATGGCCGGGGACTGGCCTGAATGTCGCTGGCCTGAACGTCACTGGCCTGAATGTCACACATCCTTTGTTAGTATTTAAAATCAAGTCGCAATGCATGTTTTTCGCATATTTATAACTTAAAATTGAAGAAATTACATTTGATAATAAGCCTTAAAACAATTTGCTTTTACACGTTGTTTTTCTGTTCACACAAACCGAAAAAAGATATATTTTATGATATATCTTACAGATAGTTGCCATCTATCTCAAGAAGATATCTAATAACATATATCTTCTTGATATCTTAAAGATATCTTTATTTAACGAGACAGTGATAAGATAGGAAGATATCTTAAAGATATCTAGAAGTTATCCTGTTCTACTAGGGTATGGGTAGGGTGTTAGTTTTTTTAATATGTTCATTGTTCAAATACTTATTTTTGATTTGGTTCTCCCTATAGATGAAACTTGTGACAGTGTATTGATTAATGCTGGGGATCCTGCTTTAATGCTTGCAGCAACCCACAACTGTCGAGTAGAAATATGGCATTTGGGAATAACTAATGGAACTGTTAGTAACTCTAGTGTGACGACTGGATATACTCAAATAACGTCTTTTGATGATGCTGTTGTCGACGTTGCATTTTCACCTGAATCAACAGCAATTGCTGTCGCCAGTCTGGATGGATACGTTAGATTCTTTTCGGTAATTTGACTACTGCTATTCTGCATACTTTTGAGAAATTATGGTTTAATAAGTAAATTTTATTTCAGGTCAACGTAAATGGAAAAAACCCAAGAATTTTGCACAAGTGGAAACCACACGAAGGAAAAAGATTATCAGGAATAATTTTCTTGGATAATATAAGTCATCCAAATATCGGAGAGTAAGTCAATTTTTTTTGTCATCGTTCTTCCTATTTTTAACGACACTTGTTGTATCCCCTAGATGTCCATTGTGGAAGTGGGTTGTCACCTCTGCAGAATACAACAGCGAGATTAAGCTATGATCCTGGGAATCATGGAAATGTTATCAGACGATCCGTTTCAAATCGGATGATTCCTGTCCCATCATCAAGAAATTGACTCTCGATATGTCTGCTTCATTCCTTCTCATTTCCGACATCAATCGCAAAGTTAGTAAAACTATCTTTTTTCTCCAATTTACTTTGCTTATTCAATGTAAAATTGTATTCAGGCTTTATACGTAATGCACATAGGACAGGAACAAGAAGAGAAAAATCTGCTTTCTGAAGGTGAAGATGCTTCCAAATCGGACGATCGGACCGTCTCTAAAGTGAGCAGCATCACTCAGCTCCATATACCTTTTCCAGCCATTAGTGTTGTCATCCGTGAAGCTTCAATTAGGCCACCTTCCCAGCCAATGGGTGACTTTGATGAAGAAAAAAAGCCTTCAAAGTCGAGATGTTGATGTTTATTTTACAACCCAAATCATTGGAGAATTGTAAAGTTGTTTTTGAATTGGGGTCTTCTATCCAACTGGACGAGGCTACTGGAACCTCCTTCTCCAACATGAACACCACGTCAGAATATGAATCGATGAATGTAGTCAAAGCAGCATCCGTCACAAACCACATCAATCTGTTGACACCCGATGCGTTCATCTCTCCAACCAAAACCAACATGGATTCGTCTTTCCAGAAGCAATCGAGTGTGACTTCACCAGGCACCGTGTGTCCCTCACCACCTGTGTCCAGTGAGATTCTAGCCCTGTCTAGCCAACGACAACCAACACCTGAGGTCATTTCGTCAACAACGCCAAAAAGGAACAGTATACCCAGTGGGTGTAGTAGTTCAAGTCGTGAAGAAGTTGGAACAAGACCCATGTCGGAATGCTCGAGTGAGTCACCAATCGATACCTCTTCTGCCAATGTGCCAAATGCAACTGCCACGCACCTATTTAATAATCAGTGTAACTCATCAACTGTTGATTATTCGCTATGCACTTACTCTTCTTCTGCTGTTGCAGCTCCTACTCTTCCTTCCGTATCGGCGGATTTAAACGGCAGTTTCCAGGAATTGTTTAAAGAACCCCTTGTCGTTGAAGTAACTTTTGCTTTCTTATTATTATGTGCTTAAATGCTAATATCTAATATTTGAACACTCCTAATGTCAACAGGCTTTGCCAGCACAAGCAGCATTTCCGTCCATTCTTCCACCTCTTAACGTTCAGCAGCAGCCCAAAGAGCATGCAGCGCGTGAAATGGATGCTGGAAATCCTATTCAGTTTCAAATGATGCAGCAGACAATGGATGCTCAACGTGTAGAACAGCAACAACTGAAGAACGAAATTGGTCAATCAAAAGCGGAAATGACTCGGAGCCAATTTCTTTGAATGCCAATTGTTTTTTCTTGATTTCTCCATCATCAACAGTCCAAGACTTGAAATGATTACTTTTAAGACCTTGTTTGAACTCTGATGTTGTGTAGGCTACTCTAGCCAAAAGGGTTACTGGATGTTCTCACTTTGCTGTTGTCGAGCTCTTTAATAGTGCTTTTATGTAGGAAACATTTTCCTATCATGCGTTTTCTTTCCATCTTGATGGAGAAAATCAGATATCAAGAAATTCAGAATACAATTTGTTTCATGGGACGTTATCAAGTGTTTTTACTTTGAATCATTCAAGCAAACATTTATTGAAATTTTTAACAAGTTTATTGACAAAATTTTACAAAGATTTTCTTTTGTTGGTATAATTCCGAGATAATCATCAAACACAGTCTAAACAGTTATGCCAATAAATACGTGATGATCCTGTTCGTTTAAGGAATGTCTTGTTTAACATCTACAATTGAAATTCATGAAATTAAAAAGAAATATACATTTCTATGTAGAATGTGAACAGGTTGTGTATCACAAAATCGAATCAAATGACATTACAGAAAGTGCCAACAAATTTCCACCGGGTTGGAAGTGTCACCAAAGGTACTTTGATTGAAACCAAAGTTGGGTTAACATCCTCAAGAACACAGCAGAATGCATTTAGGTCGCGAGTAGCATGACCTAACAGACAAGAAGCCGCGGTGGCGGAATGGACTTTCAGAAAACGCCATTTTTTTTTCTATCTGTAGCTCGCTTACACCTGCTTTTACACAGCCTATTTAAAAAAAATAAATAAAATAACAAAATACATCGAGTGAAAAAAGAGAGAAACCTGCAAACAGTTGAGTGGCAAGTGTGATTCGGGTCTGATGGGTCGCTAAATCCAACATCAACGTAGAGTTGGTCATGAGTGCCATGCTCGTTAATGTATAAAATCACCAAAATTGGAGATGGCTGATGATTAATATCGACAAGACGAGCTCCTGCTCCACCTACCATCCAAATGCCGGCTTGCGTCACTCATCAAGGCCCTGTCAACCCATACCAGCCTATTTCTTCTCCACACTCCCCACTCGGGACTTCGCCTACTACGACCTCCGGCGCATCCAGCCCTTCTTTGGTACAAGGAATTGACGACCTGGCCGGCAGCTTGCTCAACGATGAGGACGGGTCTTCTCCTGCCAGCCTCTTTTACGAACACTGGGCTCCTATAATTTTGGAGTGCACCTCCACCTCTTTGGTTCGTTTCTTTCTTATTATTTCCAAAAAATTTCAGGCCGGTACCATCCAGCTGGGAGTCTTCTCGAAGTGTTCGACGGCCTGTTTTGCAGCATATTCGTATGCGTCAGTCTTAATCTCGAAATCCTCGGGGTATGTAATGAACAACTCCTGGGCCACCTTGATTGAAGCGATGTAACGCCCCGATTTCATTTGGTTGTGATTCAAAAAGAATTGACCCAGATTTAGTTTAACCACCATCTTCTTTAGACGCTCGCAATAGAAGTCGTCCGATCTTTAAAAAAACAAAAAAAATGTAGAAATTAAAGTCTACTGGTATTATTCACTGAATCTATAATGTCAAATTTACCTTGTTGATAGCTGTACAGAACGAAGTTGAACAGCTGTCGGTTTGACGATGCTGGGAAATCTGGAAGCAGAATCTTTTCCAACAGACTCGACGGATTGGCAGTCGTCTAGTTAAAAGAGGTGAAACGGGAGCTGGTGGATTAGGAGCGGTCGTTGGCAAATGATCCGAAAGGAACATGAAAGGACGAGGAGTTTGCAATGGAGCAGGAGTAGGTGAACTGACTACTGGAAGACAATTTTTCAACAAAACACGAGGAGCTCTGGCCAACGGACTGATTTTTGGCGCCGATGAATCGGGATTTTCTAATTTGATCTCAGGAGTATTGATTTTAGGATCTTGTGGAGTCAATTTTAATGGTTCAGCAGTAACCCCTAGCTTTCTAGGAGGTTTCTCTTCAGGTTTAATTACGACACGACGAGAAGTGAATGGTCGTTGCTCGAAGCCAGCGGGGTAGAATGTCATCGGTTTGTCCACTTCCTGCAACGGTTTGGGTGCAACTAGCGACCACTGGATACCGTTTGGAGAGATTGGCTTCTCTTGACAAATCTTTGTTGGGGATGAATGCTTATGTAAGTCTTGCGTATCGACCTTGGAATCGAGCAGATTGGCGGAATTCTCCGGTTTTGAAGAAGACATTTTTAAGTACATCAGCGAATTTTGAATAGAATCGACAATAGCTGATGATGGGGCCTGGTGGGGCCTGAGGGGTTGGTGAAACAGCTGGAGTTTGGCTCGTTATAACTTGAGGAGTTGCATAATCCAAATCTAATCCCATCGAATAGTTGCTGCTTAGTGGTTTCTTCTTCTTTGCTGACCTCTGTTCTCGAACAAGCTCATTTTTGTGAGCTGATCCTTCATCTAGCAATCATAAATTCTCAGGAAATGAAACATTAAATAAACTACCACATATATTACCAAGTGGAACAGCTTTGACATATAAAAGGCCATCCATGCAATTGGTGTAGAAAGAAACCACATCAGGAATGCTCCTCAAAAAGTCATCCATGTGTTAGTAGCCAAGTTTAACATGCGGTAGAGGGGTTCCCATTTCTGAATTGTACAGCCCTATCCAATAAAAAATTATGTTAAGCTTTGTAAGTAAGAGAAGAGTAAATGATGAATACCAAATAGTCGTCTAGATGGAATGGCTTCCTTCTCCGTGCATAGCAACGCCTGAATTTCAAGTTTCACTTCATTCCTCAAACGGTCGACTTCCGTCATCTTCAAAATGCAATATTACGTGCAAGACACAGCAGTTCAGTTACTGTTATTTAAGCACGTATCATTTTCTTATTATCAACTTAATCAAAAATATTTATCAACTTATTAATCAACGAACTTACTTTTTCGGTGTTCTTTGCTTTAGCCTTTGCTGTTGGTTGTTGCCTCACATAGTCAAGACGCCGAATGATGGCTTCCTTTAAAGTTAAACATCATCCGTACTGTCATCTAGAGACTAGAGGTGAACTTACTTTACTACGAGCAGACAAACTTGCAAGAGAAAAGAAACAACTTGAGAAGCAAACTTGTCTTGAAAATTTGGAAAAGACCCCTTCCGACCATAAAAAAAATTATACAAAATGTAAATAATGAAACAATTAAACTTTACTGTATAACATTTTTTCGGTCGGTAGGGGTCGTTGACCGTTGCAAAAGTCAAAAGTCAAAGTAAAAAAGTCAGTGGCCTTAGGCAATCAAGTTGACGCACACGTTCCTTTTTAGTTGTTCTGATGGATTCAATGTCAATTTCAAGTGTCGTCAATGTCTTAAAACTTTAGCTAGTGTATGTGTTCTTGTAAATTTTAAGGCTGAGCTGGACACGATCGCGTCTGATCTTGCTGCCAACTGGCACTCTCTCACTTCGAAAGAGGACCACTCGTCCTCCTCGTCCTCCTCAGACGTCTCTTCCAAGCTCTAGTACACACAGACACCAGTCTAGGCAGCAGCAGTGAATCCGTCGCACAAATTATACGTGATTTGCAGTTAACCTTAACTTCCACTGATTGTACAATAAACACTTTTGTTGATGTTCTTAAAGGAAGTAATTCACAGCATATCATACAAAGAGGTAACAATTAATTTTTTTTTCCTTGATTGTAATTTAATTTTTAATTACTAGGTTTGCAAAAATGCTCGTCTTATGGCATTTTAAAGAAATGGGTGAGATTTGATGTTGAGCGTTTGATTCATTACTTGATTCTGGATGGCTATTTGTATGAAGAATTAATTTACGGTGCAGAAGGTTCATTGTATGGACATGTAAAACTGGGAACTAACTGCATACCTGAAAAAGTATTTGACTATTTATCATTAAAAAAGAATGAAATGCATATCTAAATTTAATTTAATAGTTGGTTTTTCATGTATCTCGTAAAACGTTTTTTAAAGTAAACGACAGTACTGAATTGAACCCAGTTGAAGCAAGTATTGAAAGGATGGAGGTTTCTGATGATTATAGTACTGATGACATGGAAGAAGAAACTTTTATTTGTGGTCGTAAAAGACAATTATCTGATTGAATAATTTAAATTAAATTAACTTTTTTTCATACATATCTAATTTTATTCTGATTAAATAAATATTTATAAAAAAAACTATGTTGTCAAATTAAATGGATAATTTTAACAATTTATATTATAAAATTAATAATTTTTCCGTTTAATGTATAGGGTCAAATTTAATCTAAAGAGAATGGCAGAGAAGCTACTGTTAATGAGTAAATGTTGCCAAATCATCAAAATTGTTTTCGAAAAAAAAAATCTATATTCTAGAAATAAAGGTAGCAACGTTGTATCCCACTTTAATGGCTATTCATTTACAAGAGACTCTTGCTTCATACTTGACTTACATTTCGAAGTTCCTTAAAGTACTCTTAGATTTGAGTTTTCTCTAAAATTACATTATTTTAAAAAACTTGTCAATTAGAATTTCAACTTTTCACGTTTGCTGCAACTGCTTCTTGTATTTAATCAGCTAAATAGCTGGAATTTTTGTAGTACAGAACTGCTTCTTGCAGTACTTGAAAAGTGACGAAATGGGTGGAAATCAAATAGCTATGGAGACCATGAAAGCAAATGCTGCTAAATTTACTGCAACTGTAAATAGTATTGATTTTAAAAAACAATTGATGTTAACTGCATACGATGATTTTGAGGTTCGATATCCAAAGCGATTACCTGGAATGATTAATTCTGGTGCTGCAACAATTGATACGGAATCATTCTTTCGTGAAATTCCCATGCATGAATTGCCATGTGGTCAATTTTGTCAGATTTGTCATGAAGGAGATTGTAGGTTATTTGCAGTCACCTATAAAAATGGAAAATTACTGCGTTTGTGCAATACATGTAAAAATGAAAAATTATCATGTGGTCGTTCAGAATTGTTTAACATGCAATTCATTATGCCACCAAAAACTTCATCTCCACTTAATTTATTTTTCTTTCCCATGCGTACTTCCACTGGAGATAATCTGAGTATGGAAAACATACGTACTCTTTACGCTTTTGCTCGCACATGGAGGTATTATAGTTTAACTATTAAAAGTTATATTGAACTGGATTTATTTTTATAATTTTTGATTAGTGGTATGCCACATTTGGAGACTCATGTGCAATGGATCTTCGAATTTTTTGGATCACATAGCAGCGGTTTAACATTGCATTCCGATGCTGTTTGGGCAATTGGTAAGCCATCATTGAATGACGAAGATTCAAAGGAATATTTTCAACCAATGAGAACCTTGTTACCACAAATAAGATCAGTTATGAGGATCGGCATTGATAAGATAACTTTTGTTTTATCAACCATTGCTTCGTTTACAGTCAAAACATCAAATTTGGTAAAAAAAGTTATAATCATTAATCAAAAAAAAATAATTTGTGACAATTTTATGTAATAACCTTTTTATTGTTTCGTGTTTAAGGAAAAATTCATTGACGAGGCTTTGCAGTTTGGAATTTCACCAGAAGATATAAATTTTGTCATGTATGGTTCATCAACTGTGTCAGACGTAATATTTGACCCTATACATAAAACAGGAAAAGATTTGTTAAAAGACATCAAAGAACAAATCAAAGTGAAATTAATGCCAGCTGATGTTATAGTTTACAAGGAAAAGTGGTTAAGAAACATGCATTTCAATTGCTTTGCAAGAATGTTTGCAAATGGTCTCGGCGCAAATCGCGGTTGTGGAGGAGCTTGGAAAAACTTCACCAACAAAGAAATTGAAGAAGCACGCAAAAAATACCAAGAAGAAGAATAAGGTTAATTTTGATAAATTTGTTACACAGAAAATTTCTTTGTAACTTATTACTTGTATGGAATTCATTAATAAAATTATTAATTTTATATTTTTTTTATTAAGGGACGTTGCCACTTATTTTTTGAATTTCATAGATTTTTTCTTTATTTTCATAGATTTGATTTTTTCGCAAACGATTTATTGTAAATTTGGCAACGTTTACTCATTTTTTCTCTTCAGAATTCGGTAATCGTTCACAATTACCTTGAATAGTAAAACTTCAACTCTTTGTCTTTGTGTTCTCGAATTTGATGACTTTTTATCCCTCTTTTTTCTTTTCCCAGTTTTGTTTGCTCTAATTTTGGTTTTAAAAGCAACAACTCGAGAATCACTGTTCCCTTCTCTGTACAAGTTGCTATTCTGATTTTCTCTCAACATGCCCTTGAACAATTCTGTTTCATCATCTTCATCATCAGAATGTTCATTATTTCTCGATTGCCCTGGATCCGTGGTGTCATCCATGATTGATAGAGGAACTAAGAATTAAAATTGTGAAGTGATTCACGGTGGAATTTTTGAAATGATTCAGTGGATGGAATCAAGAGCCATGTCATCAAGGCCAATCGGCCATGCTTGTTACGATTTGAATTCTTTACAGTCTTCATGGTTTGAGGTGGTTGCACATGTTATTCATTCTTGCTTTTTTCAAAATCGTTTCTAGAATTTCGTCTCAGTATGTTTGTTCAAATTGATTATTTAGTAATTGAATTTTTTTAACTTGCTATTTGATAGCAGGAGTAATTGGATTTTATAACTTGCTGAATGATAGCAGGAGTAATTGAATTTTTTTAAGTTGCTGAATGATAGCAGGAATAATTGAATTTTTTAAACTTGCATATTGATTTTTCCAACACACCAAAGCCAGAAGTTAATTACAAACCAACACCATCATTTCACCAACTGACTCACACACAGATGGGGTGAGGAGCGGGACATAACAAGGGGTATTGAGACAGGCAGTCTGCAACAGGAGAATAACAGAAAAGGAGTGAAAGGAAAGACGATTTATTGAAAATTTGGCAACGTTTACTCAATTTTTGTGGGTTTTTTTGCCATTCTCTTTAGATTTCTTTAGACAGGTTTGAGACATGGTTTGAGGTGGTTGTACATGTTATTCATTCTGTTTTTGTTTCCAAATCTTTTCTAGAATTTCGTCTCATTATCTTCGTTTCATTGATTGTTTAGTAATGATGCATGGAGATTGGGTAAAGTTCAATATAGCGGTTGATCGCCGCAATAAACTGGAACGCACCAAAAATATTGAGCTGCTGGATGAATCTTTCGTTATAATCTGCTTCCATGAACTCTATATATTTTGGATGGAAGCGACTTGCTTCATTGCAAATATATTCGGTATTGAGCATGAAATTAATTTTTTTGTTATGCAATTCACTCCTTGCAATACAATTTTTGCACTTGCACCTGTCGCTCTGTACATGTGCTTCTTCTGTTGATTTCTGAACAAAACCAGACTTGATTTCAAACTTCTTTCTAAATTTACGAGTCTGCAAAGTCTGGCCACTGTTGGTGTAATTGATGTAGAAGGAGTCGGTTTGTAGTAAATATCAGGCTTCGGTGGTACTTCTACCATTTGTTCTTTCTTTTTCTGGGGCTTTCTTCTTTCTTCAAGAGATACCCTAAGGGAGCTGTACGCAAGGTCCTGGGTGAGACATCACAGGGCTACACTGGTTCCATCGATTCCGCCACACTCTTCCTCAAGACCACCTACGAGCAGCCTCGCCCTCCGGAATGTGACATCATGGAAGCTAAAGTGACGTATGGCGCTTGTTCTTGGGCTCCTCTGTCTGACGACGACCTCTCCCTATTTTCACTGCCACCTTCAGGCCAGGAAGTCAAACACAAGCTGAAACGAGCCTCCAATACGTCTTCTGGAGCTGATGGCGTCGAATACAAAGATATTCTTCGTTTTGACCCGTTCGGGCGACTGCTGGAGCTCCTTTACGCCGCAGTTTGGCTTTACGGCATTCCCACCTGCTGGAAATCTGCTCGCACCAGTCTATAAGAAGGGACCTATTGACGACTACACCGATTTCAGGCCCATCTCGCTGCTCTCCACTATCTACAAGCTCTTCTCGAGCTCCATCGCCTCTCGCCTTACCTCAGTTGCGTCCGACAATGACTGGCTGTCACTGAAGCAGAAGGGCTTCCTTCCGGGGTCCATGGAATCCAAAAACATACCATGCTGCTGGAATCGGCCATTGAAGAGGCTAAACTCAAGAAAACCCGACTCACCATCTGCTGGCTTGATCTTGCCAACGCCTTTGGTTCGCTCCCTCACTATTTCCTCCATCAACTCTTCCAGAGTCTTCCGATTCCGACGGAGCTCCGTGACATCCTCTCCAACATCTACACTAACAGCATCTTCCAGTTCGTTGTCAACAAGGAACTGGTCACCGTTCATCCCACATCAGGTGTTTGTCAAATAGATAGCCTAAGCTCCATAATCTTCAACCTTGCCGCCGAACCGCTCATCAATTCGATGCGCCAAGGCTCCTTCTTACAACGGGTTTCCTCTCTTTGGCTCCCTGCTGAAGGCCACCGCTTATGCGGACGAGGTCTCCCTTATTGGATCCACTCTTGACCAGCTCCAGCCTACTCTTGACGCCATGCTTGCTGTGGCGGCGAAACTTGGGCTTAAGTTCAATGTCGGGAAATGCTCCTTCCACTCCCTGTCCAAGGGGAGAGCCACCAACTCATCTCTTCTGCACATTCAAGGCACCTCTCTTCGCTGCTTGGAGGAAGGAGAGAGCGAGTGCTATTGAGGCGTCCCCATGGGCACCCGTCTCACCTTTCGCCCCGTCTGTGATCTGCCCGACAAGCTAACCAAGGTTGCCGATTCAGACTTGACGCCTTGGCAAAAACTGGAGGTTTTCAGGGCCCACCTGCTGCCGTCTCTCTCTCATCATCTCGCCACAGAGAGGGTTCTTCCTAGGTTTTTGGACGAGATGCAGATGCATGCCCGCTGCGCTGAATTTCTCCGTTTTGTTGCCCACGTCCCTCACACTGCTCACAATGGCTTTCTTTACTCTGATCGCAGGGCCGGTGGCCTGGGCACCTCGCAACTCATCAAAGATTCTGATATCTGGATCATCGCTCGGGCCACTCAACTCCTCGATAGTAACGATCCGGTGGTCCGCCTTACTGCCCGAGCCCAGCTTAGCCAAAACATCTCCAGGGGTTTCAACGGCAAGCCGCCTGATCCGCTGCCTTTCTCCAACTACCTCTCTGGTTCGGTTGAGGGCAGAATCCACGACACCCGTTTGTACAAGTGTGGCTTCAATACCTGGTCCCGTACCAGGAAATCAGCCCGAAGGTTGGAGGTACGGATTGATGTATCCTTCGATGAATCGACCAAAGTGATCGCCGACGACGTCTCCTGCCTCTCTCTGAAATCTGTAAGGGGTCTCCGCTCAGTAATCCGGAAGCGCTGGACTATCTCCCTCACCAGGGCTCTACATCAAGTGAGGGTAGCTAGAGGGCTGCTACTTGACTCTTCAAACGATATCACCCGGCTCACATCTCACAGGACCTGCCTCTCATTCAACGAGTGGAATCTCATCCACAAGAGCCGCCTTGACCTTCTTCCGCTCCTCAGGAATCCTGGTTGCTCTGCTCCCAACACCAAGTGCAGGAGGTGCAAGATTAATGTCACCAGCCACTCTCGCACCAATCTCCCAGCCATTGGCCGCCGGAACGATCTGGTGCTCTCTAAAATAGTCAAGACCATCTCCAAGCCCGGCCACGAGGTGATTGTGAACAAGTTCTTTTCTGGCTCCATCCTCAGGCCGGACATCGTCATCCCCTCGGCCACCCCTCCTATCATCATCGATCTCACTATCCCGTTTGACGCTCCGGAATCCTTTGATGCTGGCCATGCCAAGAAGATTGAGAAGTACAGCTGCCTGGGACTCACTCTGCCCTTCGTCGTGGGGGCCTTGGGCTCCTGGCTACCTTCAAACAACGCGATGGCGTCCGCTCTTGGTATTCCTCCTGCTTCCTGACGCCACCTCCGTAAGAAGTGCCGACTGATGGCAGTCCAAGGGTCAATCTCTATCATCCATCGTGGCTACGAAGACGAACAGGACGCTTTTATCCTGGCTCCTTCATCTCCCAAGCCCTCGCTCAACTAGTGAATTGTATTGTTTTTATTTACTTTGCACAGTGTCTCCTCCATCGCATTGTATATATGTTTTCTTATTGTATCATTTCTCGCCAACATTCGCCTATTTTACATTTATACCTCATCGATATTTTGTGTCTAGGGGAGACCGGGGCATTTTTAGCCATTTTCGTTAAAGTGAACTTTAGATCCAATTATGTCAGAATATAATGACTCGATTTATTCTTACGTGCAACGAGTCGATAGCCCTTTTTTCCCTCAGTTAGCATGTTTTTTCAAACTGAAATTTGGTTTTCAAGTTATTGTGTAATTAATGTAAAAGTAAACTGCAGTTTTTTTCTCTCAGGTGAAGATGATGGGGCATTTTTAGCCAACTCAATTTGATCGTTTTTCTTTATTTTCTTTAATATAAGAATTTATAATTGGAAATTACAACCGTTAAAACAATAATTCAATTCTCTTTCGAATGGTAATCTGAAAATCATAAAAAAAAGGTTTTGAAGTAAAGTAAATTCAATTTCAAATCAACCGACAAATTTGTCCTATGGTGTAGTGCTGAAAGAGAGGAGTTTAAAAAGGAGGCGGAGCAATGCGGAACGATTTTAAATTCGCGGAATAACCAGTCGTCTACAAACAACGTGTTATGATCTCGATCCCTTCTCAATAAGTTGTAATTTGTTCTCATTTTAAGCTAATTGCTATTTGCTTGATAAAACTACCAAGGTAATTATTGCAAGATCTTAAATTTATAATATTTTAGATATTTTATAGTATAAAACGTCTATATGAAATCGATGTATATGTACATTTTCAGATGGTTCGCAATCACAAGAGTAAGAAAATCAATCCACCCCCAACAGAAGCAGAACTGAAGAATGCAATGCATTCTAATTTACATATAGTGGAATGTCAATCAGGAAGGTGTCGACTCGTACTGGTATTAACAGAAGTACTCTTCAATTATACTTCAAGAAGTTTGACTCACTACCATCACCGGACCATTCACTCAAGAATCCATGCCATGGTAATCAAGTGTTATCAGTTCAGCAGGAAGAAGAACTCGCAGACTATTTAATAGCCACTTCAGAAGAAGGTTATGGTCTCTCTCCAAAGCTCTTGAAAAGGCAAGTCTATTCCTACTGCCGGTATAACAAGATAACAATGCCACCAAAATGGATGATGGCAGAAACTGCTGGACCAGATTGGTTTCGCAACTTTGTCAAACGAAATAGTCGATTGTCCTTGAGAAAACCTGAAAATACCAGCCAAGCTAGAGCAGCAGCATTGAATCCTGTAGTTTTGGAAAAGTTCTATGATAAAGTTAGAGAGCTTTATGATATCCACAATTTCACAGCTGATCGAATTTTCAATGTGGACGAAACAAATGACCCTACAGTCGTGGATTCTAATAAAGTTCTCTCCCGCAAAGGAACACACCAGGTATTTCATTATTGCAATCATATAAATTGTTTTAAACTGTAGCTTATTCTGTTAATTTTATTTATTAGGTTTATGGTCGCAAAAGTAATGAACGAGGGGATAATGTTACAATGTGTCCCTTTATCAGCGCCTCTGGTAAATTATATCCAGGTGTTTTCGTTTTCCCCTTGGTGAAAGTTTCACAAAAAATGAAAGACTCAGTTCCTTTTGGATGGCTCGCGTTAGCCAATCCTTCTGGTTGGATGGACGAAGAGTCTTTTCTGATCTTGTTAAAGCACTTTAGGAAGCAGATAGATTGCTCACCTAAAAATCAAGTCCTAGTATTCCTGGACAACCATGGATCACACATCGGCTACTCCATTGTGATGTACGCTTTAGAGCAAGGAATTATCCTTATGACATTACCTCCACACACCTCTCATGCAACTCAGCCCTTAGATAGATGTGTTTATGGTCCATTCAAACGTTACCTAAAAGACGCACATGACTCTTGGTTGCGGATGCATCCTGGTCTTCGTATTACAATCTATGATGTTCCACCAATCTCAGCGAAGCCAATCACGAAAGCGTTCACAGTGAGAAATATATTAAAAGCATTTCAAGCCACAGGAATCTTCCCATTTAATCCTAAAACCATCCCTGATGAGATGTTGGCCTTATCTAAGACTACAGATTTACCAGGTGAGGTCTTTGTTCTTTCTTTCTTTCATTTATTCAATGATTCATTTCTAAATTAATTTATATCTTTTTTATTCAGCAACCGTTCCTGCTCTACATGAAACTGTGGCTATTCAAGCTGCCCTTATTGGAACAGCACTAGGGACGCAATATTCCGCCATAGTCTCGCTTGATGGTACAATTATACTCTATTTCCAGTCGCCCACACCATTAATAGTCCACTCATCTCCACTCATCTCTGGACACCAGCCATCATCTTCCTCTCCTGGCATGGACTCGTTTTGCCCTACTAATGCTTTCCTCCAAGCGGAATTGCTCGAGCTGTCTTCGACTGCTCTTGGATCAACTTACTCTACTCCATCGCCCGACTTCTTGCAACAGCAACAGCCATCATCTTCCACTTCTCGTAGCCTCTCTCCTACCCTTGCTTTCCCACAAAAAGAATCACTCGAGCGGCCCTGGACTGTGGCATCAAATAGCTCTGCTGGACTTGATTCATTGCAACAGCCAATACCATCCACTTCTGAGACCATAACCCCCTCTCCTACTACTGCTTTGAAACAAGCGGTTTTGGTTGAACGGTCTTCCAATGTGGGATCGAGTTGCTCAACTCCAGTGCATACCGTTGAACACCAGCGTTTTTTTTCAAGCACACCAGTCAACGGAGAATCAAGAACGCGCCACTTTCGCCCGTGCGATATTCTCCCTTTCCCTAATGTTCCTCAAACTGGGCCTAGAATCGCACGACCAAACAGACGTTTGCAGGAAGCGCGTAATTTAACCAGTGAACCGGAAGTTCAGAAGATCAAAGAGGCCCATGAAGCAAAACAACTACAAAAACAAAAGAAAGAGGAGGCTGCTAAGAAGAGGGCAATGGTATGTTTGAATCTCTTAATTATTCTTCCTCATTATGTATATTCATAGCAGTTATGTGTTGATAAAAAATTGTTTATATGACTTGTTTTATCTTAGAAATTAACGGACAGAAATGCTACGGCTCAAACTGCAGCCACAATTGAAGATAAGCCAGTAAAGCCACCAACTAAAAAGAAGAAGAAATCCTCTGCCGAAGACAAGGAAAATCAGAATCAAAATGAGGAAGACATCATTTGCTTAACCAAGGACAAAGATTACCAGCAGAAGGGCAAAGTTGATCCACCTGTACGACGCCAACGAATTTCAAGAGCGGTGAAAAGTGAATTGATAGAAAAGCTAAACAAACGGTGTTAAATCATTCTGTAAAGTAGGAATAACTGTTTAGTTTCTCGGCACTAATAATCAATAAATTATTGAGTCCTATAATTTTATTTCATGTCATTTACTGCCTATGCTCGAGTAACTGTTGAGTGTGTGAGACAATTATTTCATAACATTTAAGTATAAACAAGAACAAGTTTGTGTCATTTGTGTTTATTGCATCTAGCAAATTTGTAAGGTGCACAATAGCTTAGTCTACATATTTTGAGCCATGGCAATCAATCACTTTCTTAAGTTTTAAAGGAATTTGTAAGATTAGTTTGTGTACGTATTCTACATGGCACACCTTTTGCCACATAAAAGAAACCTCTTTCCATAAACCTTCTTCAGTATTAGTCGTCACACCTGCTTTGGTAAACTCATTGCTCATTTCCAGCCAAATAGTATCAAGTGGCATGAGGTCACCAAATGATTTAGGCCACTCCAGAATGGAAATTTTACCGTTGAGATCTGCAACACATTTCATAACAGATTTGCTGCGTTGAACTTGGAACCTGAGTGATAGTTGATAACAATGTTAAGTGACACATACACACAACATAAATGTGATTTTATATGAAAGTAAGATAATACCAGTCATGTACTAAACCAATAGTTGATTCATTCTTGCTAAAAGGAAGAATATGTTCTTTTATTATGTTGTTGTATGATTTTGAATCAAACTTGCCGGTCACTCTGCACAAAGAAGCATTTGGATGACACGATGAAATACCACCCCAAACCAACACAGTATTAGGAGTTTCCTTTTCTGAACCAAAGTTCAACTATATCTGGCCGTTTTTGTCGAAACTGTAATTAAGCAACTTTTTGTTATCAAAGAACGTAGTGATTATTTTTTCAAGTCAATTCTTACCTGAAACGCTGGGTATCACTGTATGCTACGGCTGTAACATATTTCCAAATATCTTCCAAACAACTTCTAGCTCCGTTTTCTCTAATTACTTTCATTTCTGAGGTTATTTTAGGTCGAAACATTCTACTTCACAGAATAATGAGATACTATATGCTTCAACTATCAACTACGTTGGACTTGCAACTACAGCAAACGTTGAAGAAAGTTGAAGTCGTCTGCTTCTGTAAGCCCCGCACAGAGGGTTGGCGCAAACTGGCTAAAATTGCCCCGTTTTTGCTGGCTAGAATTACCCCACATAGGGAATTTTTACATTAAATTCAATTAAAAATGAAATAAATTATGCAGTTAAATTAGAAAACCACCGTGCTACGCAGAATTGAACGGGCTTTCCCCCTGTTACACTTTTTTTCTCTTTTTCTTGGGCTATAGCTACTGTTTTTCTATGTTAAGATGACCCTCGAGTAAAAAAATAGTCGAAAAAATTTAAAAATTTCCAATATATGCTGTAACTTCTCCAGTTTTCATTATTTTTCAATGAAAATTTCTGGAGATAAGCTTATTGAAGTTTACCACACATGGCTAAAAAATTATTTCTCTAACGTTAGATTAACTAGTTCAAAAGTCAACTGGCTAAAATTACCCCCTGGCTAAAAATGCCCCGGTCTCCCCTACTCCATGTTAATGATATGTCTTTGTCACGCCGTCGTGAAATACATTTCTATGCCTAGCAGATCTTTCATGTGTTAAATTTTCTTTAATGCGGGGATGTCTGTTAGCCAACCGTTGTTTAAAAGGTCTTGTAAAATGGAAGCTTTGGAAGTAGCTATTGTTACGGCTTAAAAAGAATTTCCTAACTTGCAGATAATTTTGGTTATTCTGAACTCCGTAGATGATGATCTTGCTTTTCGACTCAGGTTATTTTTATTGGATGTTATTTAACTTCTTTTTTAAGTGTATTTGTTTCAATTGCTACCATCTTGCCATTTTATAATCTTGCATCTTACCATTTTGCCATTAATATGGCGAATCTGGCTGCCTTTTATGTCTGTAAAGTGGTTGTGAAGATGAATGCATATGATTGGACAAAAATTCTACGAGTAAGTATTTACAAATTTTTAAGTTCCTTGTTAGTATGCTAACGTTTTGCTTCCTTTTTCCAGTCCCTAGTGGAGTTTTGTCGGGTCGGATCCCGTATTGAACCGGTGTGCCTCACCCGTGTTGAAGTGTCCTATTGGACACTGGTGCTACCATGGACACTGGTGAAACACACTGGTGTAACACCTCTTGTTCGCGGGATGGGGCGGGTGTCATACGGTGTGTACGTCATACGGTGTCATACGGCAGTGTATTCATAATTATTTTTAAGTAAGTATTTTAAAATTTCATATAATGCAAAATGCTATTTATATGTATTATATATCTTTATTTAAAGCTTTATTAGAGGATAATTGTGAGTCCCTTAACGATTGAAAACAGGTAAGAAGCAAATTTGGAATCAAATTGCAGATGGGTTAGAGGAAATTTTCATTGTTCGAGGAGAGGACAAAAGGCAGACATGCAAGAACAAGTGGGAAAACATGCGTAAAGAATACAGGTCTTTTCCATCAAAATTCCAAACTGTAAGTGCAGACTCCGACACAAAAAAAACCCAAGTTCTTTGATTCAATTGGAAAAATTATTGGTATATATTTGAAACATAAATTCGTGCATTATCGTAAAATGTCATAACTTTTACACTAATTAGATTCCAATAATCATCATTCATCCATAAGCCACCGTATGTTAGTGATTCTCTGAAAAAAACACAAAACCCCAATGTGTAACAAGGAACTATTTTACTAAAATACAATTTCAAATAAATCCCTGTGCATTTAAAATTGTTCTTCTGTCTGTCATTTTACCTGTTTTCATAAAAAGGATATTAATATATTCATTAAATGCATTAAAACTATTAAACAAACAGGCTTATTACTGAGTTGTAGAATAATAATTGTAAAAACTGCAGTGAATGTGTTTTTTGAATACACGGATTTTGATTGTAATGTAAACAATAGGAAATGGGAATAAACAGTTTGCGCGGATAAGGCGCGGATTGTTTGTATTGTGCACACCACCCGGCGGGAAAAAACCCATCAACTCTCATTTTCTTGTCAACCGAATACTTTTCCGTAGTTCAACTGCAAAGTTGAACCGCAACGTTGATATCTATTTTATCGTCAACGTCGAAAAAAAATTGAACTAAAAAAGTTGAACTAATGGGTGACGCCAAAATGCGCCCTTGATAATTTATAGCATTTTCCTCATTTCAAATATCGGGTATCTCCCAAATTAAGGACTTGAGTTTGACATTAACCAATAGGACTAGACTTCTACGAAAAACAGGAGGTAACAAAGAAGGTTCTCTCAAAATTGGCGATATTTTAGGCGTTTCATCGAATTTGACTTGGAGGAATTGCTAAATTCTGGAGATATGTTAGATGATATTGAAAATTAAGTGTATACATAATGTTGCGCATGTACATAACGTGATTCTCAATACAAAATTTAGACGCCTTAAAAAAATTTGGTTTCTTTATTTCTCAAATCAAACAATTTAATTAGATTTTTTTATTTAAAATAAGGTTTAAGTCATAGCCTAGTCATAGTGGAAGACCTTATCTTCCATGACATGGAATTATGGCTGGTATTCCACTGTAAGAAATATTTATAAAGTCTTTATTTAAAAAATTCTACCCAATTTACCTATCGCATATTCCTCTAAAATTGTGTCAACTGCTGAAACGAATTACACCCAGATAGATAAGGAAACCTTGCCAATCATTGGTGTTTGAAGCGGTTTCATTCATTATCACGAAACACAAACCCTTATACAGTAGCGGTCCACGTAGTGGGAGGCTCGCGAAGTGGGAAATCTTATAAAGTGGGACGGGGTGGAGCCTGCACCAAAAAGACCCCTCCAGCCCAATATTCTTTGACCTTGCGCGGGAAGTTTAAACTTCAAGCTCTTTTTTACAACAGTTTTTGCGAAACCAAATCTACCCTTGTTAACTGGCGTAGTGTGTGAAAAAAACTAGTTAACTAAGAAATTTTCAGTAAAACTTGTATACAATTTTTCAAAACTATAAAGTCAGTAATTGGTCTTTTAAGTTCATGATGATATTCAGTCAAATTTCAGTGATTGCTAGTTTTCTTTATGTTTTGCATTTTAAAATTTGCACCCACTAACCATTTTAATATTTAATGTACTTTCGTTGTTTGAACATTTGTTGTTTTTACAAAGAAAACTAGTGAGAACGCGTTTTCTCATTTGTGATGCCGACTGAAATGGATAGGGTTAAGCAACTGTTAGTGAACCAAGGGTGCAGTGCCAAGGCCACCAAGCTGGAATCCCCCTAGTTGCCTAACCCTTCTTGTGTTATTCTTATGGAGTGCCACCAAGTGGGACAAACCGGCAAAGTGGTAAGGCTCCCCCCTTGCACAACTTGTCCCACTACGTCGACCGCTACTGTAACTATTATTGGTCAGAAAAAGGTATCCCGCCTCTAGCAGCCGCCAGATTTTAAATTGTAAATTTTAAGGTTATACTTGTAATTTTTATTCCATGCTTTTTTTTAAGTATCGAAATATTGATTTTTTCTTTGATTTAATTTCAAAACAATGCAGAACCTTCGCAGTGGCTTGTACGATCTCAAATGCCGTTTTCTGCCTGAAGCCTGACGTTTCTTTAGCCCTCTACTGGACGTTTGCTTGTGCCATATGAATTAAAATTTATAAATTTGAATCTAAGCTTACAAATTTAATTTCTACAAACTTACAAATTTGTTTATTAAATTAAAACTGTTGGTGAACATTTGACGCATCAAAAAAAGATTTTTGTCAATAAGCCTTGTGATTAATCGCTTCTGTAGAATATAAGTGAGAAATGTTTCAGGGAAATTTTGATCCCATCCCTGATATCGCTATCCCATTGAATCCGCTAACCAGCGATAATTTAGTTTTAAAAATTACTCAGACCCAGTAGAGTTGAAGGCGAAAAAAATAATATAGTATATAAAGCTCTTCGAGACCTGTTTTCTTTTGCCGTTTATCTGGCAATGCAGCATGTCGACAAAATATCTCAGAGTAAAATGAAACAGTGAAGAGAACTTCAATGGTTTAATGCGACGACAAGCCCCGCCCCGTGGCAGATAAGGAGGGAGAAGGGCGGAGCTTCTTAGCAAAATAAAAAAGATCCTGGCGAAGAGCCCTATATAGTTTTCTTTCACTCCTTGATGGGGCTTCCTCGGATGATCATAAGATATATATTCATAAACTATTTGGAACCTCTCTACCACTTGACGCAACCTCACCAAAGCTTCGTGCTGTACTAATGAAAATCGAAGACACTTTAATTTTAACTACCACCCTAGAAACTGTCAGTTTCACTGAAGACACTGCTGCATTTTCTTCTTCGATAGGGGATAAAGTATCCCGCCCTAAAGCCTTCCTTTACAAATGGATCATCCTAATCAATCGTGTGGATTAATCAAATCTTCAAAGTTGCTATCTACAGGTGTTTGTTGGTCCCATTCTTACTTACTATTATTAATAGTCAACGAGATTGCAAATTTTTAAGTGAAATTATGTTGACGAGCCGTTGTTATAAATAAATAAATATATAAATAATTTTAGGGATCATTATGATTATAAACATCTTAAAGTTAATCATAGTCTTCGTTTCAAAGATCCTGAAACCGGTGCCCACACTAATCAAATTGAAGGTTTTTTAATTTTTATTTATTTTTTATTTGTGTTTATAACTTATTGTTATAAGGATTATGGAGTTTGGCTAAAAGGAGCTTACCAAGAACTAATCGGAATAAGAAAATGTTTGCTGGGTACTTGGCTACCTTCATGTTACATTGTAAATGGAAGAAATTGGATGGATTCTCAATGTTCATGAAGAAGGCTGCATGTTTATATGCAAAAGATTAATTAATAAAATCATGTTAATTCAATTTTTGTTTTTGGTGTTTGTAATTAAGTTTTGTTAATCTTAGTAACATTAAGTTAGCAGTAAGTTTAGTTAAAAGGATGTTAAGTTTGTAATGTATATTAAAGCAGTGGACAGTTGATAAGTAATTTGAATTAAGTAACGTTAAAATGAAGATTAGTTTCTTAGGTAAAGTAAAGTAAGTAGGTAGGTAAGTAGGTAAGTAAAGTAAAGTAGTGTTGAGTTGAAAATTCAGTATATTGAAGTAATCTATATTCAAATTCAGTATCGTAAGAAACAACATTGCAACAATTATCTTGATACATTGTTGAAAACTTGGGATATGATACGGTCAGTTGAACTTTTGATACCGTAAAGGTAGAAAAAGTAAGTTTAGAACACATACATAGTGTAAATTTTATTGTGAAGGATCTTTTAGATATTTAATCGCCAATTTCTATTTGAAGGTATGGCCATTTTTCAGGCATTAACCGAAAAGTCCAACTCAAATACCAACCCCGTGGTAGACCACAGTCTGGTTGCAGTGAGGACCTACATTGAAACTATTTCATGGACAGTAATCTTTGCAGAAGTTAACCCTTTTGTTTTAAAAATTCACAGACACACACAACGAACCGTCTTTGCTACTGATACTGAAATGGGGTGGAGAACTTACTCCGATTCGGTCTGTATGGTTCTTCAAATGGATCAGCTGATTACAGCGTACGCATCGAACTAAAGCGGCTCGACACTACTACTACTACTAGAACTGTATTTAACTGTATTAACTTTTTTATCACCAAGAATACATTTATAACTGTAACGTGTTTATCAAACAGACTTATTGTGAACTAACATTGTCTTTCTTCTCGCAAACTCCCTGAATTCCTCTGTGTTGTGCTCTTTCCGTTCAGTTTCCAACAAAAAACTTTTTGGACAGTAGTTACAGTTGTAGGCCTATAGTTTTTTGGGTGCAGGAAACGGAACCAAGAATGGAATGTTGTTGATATCATCTTCGGAATCGGGATGGGATGAAGTTGGCATTTCTTCCCCGCGGATTGCGCGGAGACGGATTTTTTCAACAACCATTTTGTCTTGTTCTTTTTTGTATTGCGGTTGATTTGCGACCGCCTTTTAAAAAATAATATTTTATTTTATATTAATGCTATAGATCTTATTGCAGTTATAAGTACGCGAAAAGCCCAAAGTCGTGTTCGGCTTACTCCATTGCGCACCACTGTGGCCTACATCCGAACTAAACATGTTTATATGCTGATATACCACGAATCAAGCATACATAAAAAAGATAAAACTCATACATAAAAAAATATTTAGGCTACAGTGGTGCGCATTGGCGTAAGCTGCGCACGACTTTTGCTTATCGCGAAATTATAACTGCAATAAGATCTATATTTATATGTTGTAATATCTAGCCTACTTGACGGTAATAGCTTTTTCGATCCTCCTCCGACAGCAGCTGCCACTTGTGCATAAAATATTTGGCATCGCCATGTACGTAGCGAATTCCAACAGTTTGGCATATTTCATTCACAAATTCCCCAAATGGGAGGGTTTGGCGTACGTTAAGACGTCGTTGAGCTAATTTGTAAATTTGTAAAGTCGTTTTTTGCCATTTTCGCCATTGCGCATCTAAAATTGTTTTAGGGCAATTAGGAGGACGCTTGGTAGGGCACTTTGTAGCAACTCCATCAGATTCGTCGGAGGACACTGCAGAACAGATATTGATCAATATATAATTCTATGTGGCAGCTATGGTATCATATACAAACGATACATTTGGTAGGGCGCTTAGTAGGACGCTTGGCGCTTTGTAGCACCTCCATCAGATTCGTCGGAGGACACTGCAGAACAGAAATTGATCAATATATAATTCTTTGTGGCAGCTATGGTATCATATACAAACGATACATTTGGTAGGGCGCTTAGTAGGCCGCTTAGTAGGGCGCTTAGTAGCACCTCCATTAGATTCGTCGGAGGACACTGCAGAACAGAAATTGATCAACATATAATATGTGGCAGGTATGGTATCATATACAAACGATACATTTGGTAGGGCGCTTAGTAGGGCGCTTTGTAGCACCTCCATCAGATTCGTCGGAGGACACTGCAGAACAGAAATTGATCAATATACAATACTAGTGTGGCAGCTATGGTATCATATAGGGGAGACCGGACCCATATTGGACACTGTTCCAAGTTGGACAGTGTCTTAAAATATAGCAAAAATTGCTTTAAAATTCTAGATTTCACACGAATTGTTCTAGATGTGATGATGCTAGATCCTGTGTATTTTAATTAATTTCCCGACAGTAGAACGGTTATAGGAGGAAGAAAAAAACACAATAAATTATTGCAAAATTTTTCACCCGAATTATTGATCTTGCTCCAAGTTTGTTTGAGTAAAAAAAATTTTAAACACATCAGTGTAAAACTGTTTATCCTTTACAATTGTGTGTAAGAAAATTATTTTTAGGTGCTTTGGTTTACCTACAATTAATTAATTTGCGGGGGTATATATAAGAAAAAGATTTGATTTTCATTTAAATCACCAAGGAAATATTTTTAAATTATTTATTATTAGAAGAACTATCATACAAGGTTTTTAAAATAATTTAAAGACACTAATTTCCACCTTTTCGGAACCCGTCTAACTTGGTACAGGCCCCTGTCTAATTTCACCCCGGCTCGGTAAAAAAACACCGAAAAATGGAAATCAATGTAAATTCTTAAATTTTAAAGTTACACATTTTAAAAAAATCAAGAGGGTGGGGACAAGGCTAAAGAATGAGCTTAACCAAAAAAAAACTCTTTTGCCTAAGGGGATCGGGAGATATGCGGGAAAAACCGCGACTGTCCAAGATGGGTCCGGTCTCCCCCACAAACGATGCATCTGACGACAAGCAAAATTATTGGCCGTGATGGATGAAGCGTATCTTAAAAACATCTTTTCTCTTTCTCCTTCCATGTCCATCCATCCATCCATCCATCCATATCTCTTTGCTTCTTAGATTGGATTTTCGACCTAGTCGAAACCCCGAAAACGGTCTCGTTGAGTCGGTTTGTTAATGCCTTTTTTAGAAACTACTTTTGGGGGGTTTTTCTAAATATTGCGGATTTTACGCAAAACAAGAAAAACAACAATTTTGCGTATAGCTCCTAAAGTTATTGTTTAATTTCAATAATTATTTGCTAGTGTGTGTTACACTATTACCCATATTTGGTTAAAACATTTATTTTTGTAAACAATGGGAACATACCAAAAACGACGATGTCCCACCTAACCCCTGTCCCAAGCAGCCCCGGTCTCCCCTTTTACACCATATCATCATCATTATCATCAAGTTATGGTAAGTTTGAACAATTTAAACCCTTACAATTTTTGCAAGCAATAGACCATGGTATTTGATTTTTACTGCAGGTACATCTATTTGATTCGCACGATCCTGCGCAGCTGTATTTGATCACCTTCAGTAGTTCTGCGGGAGCTGGTGGTAGTTCTGTTGTTATTGGAAGAAGTAAATCATCACTTAACTTCCACCCCCAATGGAGTGGTTCAAGAATATTATTGCCAATTTAAACTTGAGCCTTTTGAAATGTCAAATAATGTAGGAAACGCACATGAAATTTTATATTACATTTTTAGTATTTTTGTTACCTGTAGATACTGGGTAACCCCTATATAGGTAACAACTGTGGTGTGTGGTGTAGGCACTCTTCTACTGTGGTGTACCAATGCAGCTGATGTAGGTTGAATTTCATGTGGCTTGACAAAACTAGTTGCAGCACTGACTTTTCGAGTGAAGATCTTATATCTTAGAGATTTAATATCTTCATTGCTGTTACCTCCATATATTAGGGCTATTGCTTTTTATCCAGCGGTATCAACTTCTTGATTGGTTGCATTACTTTTGTAAAAAACTTTGGCATGATTTCTGAATTCTTCGTTATTTTTAAATAGCTTCAACGCCGAGCTTTTTCCTAGCCCATACGGTTTTGATGTGGTGTCACATCCTACAATAGTATGAGCAAATAGCAAAAGCTGGCTAATGTTAGACCCCGACATTTCTGAAATCTTCAAAATGTCCCAAGTTTTCCCGTTTTTTTCCTTTTTTTTTGGTTCAGAGACCATGTAAATTGGAAACATAACTGCACTTGCAAGATGTAAGAGTAGAATAAGTAAGTCGGTGTCATCGCCGACGACAATTGTGCCATGTTTCATTGCAGATGAAATTGCTTGTTGGACGATAAGGACATCGGCGTCACCATCCGCGTGCAGAGTGCTTCAGTTGATTGTGGTGTCACAAGAAAAGAATGAAGCTGATGACCCAACTGTTTTGATGGCCATAGGGCGAAAGAAAGAAATACATGTACTCGTGAAAGAAAATGAGAGAGGAATAGCACGTTCGTTCGTTGTCCATTTTATTTTATTTTCATCTTCGTATCTGTGTAGAAAAAGAGGGGGGAGAAGAACACCGTGTCTATCTACCTAGACAAAAAAAGGTTTAAAATTTTAAATCCGGTCGGGATTCGAGAGGGAATTTGTTGTTGTAGCTTTAAGTTGAACTGGCACAGAACAGAGAACGAGCGTATTGTAACTTGTAAGGGAGGTTTCGGAGGTTTTCAGGGAGCTTATACCATACATCGTCGTTTTCTTGGTATCCAAAGGAGACTTATGCAGCACCAAAACAGGCCTACGGTGGTAAAAGGACTTTTTTCTAAGTTATTCATACTTTTTTTTTGTTTAAAAAGAGGGGCCCGGCTGACGGCTTAACCTTGCGGAGATTTTTTTAGTTCAAAAACTTTGAGGGATAGGAGGAGGGTTCCAAAAATCCTAAAATATGAAAATTCTTGATAATATATACAAAATTTATGCACCTTAAAATTTGTTTTCTTTATTTCTCAAATCAAACAATTTAATTAGATTTTTTTATTTGAAATGAGGTTAAAGTCATAGAGGAAGACCTAATCTTCCATGGCATGGAATTATGGCCGGTATTCCACTGTAAGAAATATTTATATAGTCTTTATCCCAAATTCTACCCAATTGACCTATCGCATATTCCTCTAAAATCCTGTCAACTGCTGAAAAGAATTACTCCCAGCTAGATAAGGAAGCCTTGCCCATCATTTTTGGTGTTTGAAGCGGTTTCATTCCTTATCAACAAACACAAACCCTTATAACTATTATTGCTCAGAAAAAGGGTATCCCACCTCTAGCAGCCAACAGATTTTAAATTGTAAATTTTAAGATTTAACTTGTAATTTTATTCCATACTATTTTTTTTAAATATTGAAATATTTATTTTTTCTTTTATTTAATTTCAAAACAATAAAAAACCTTCTCAGGGGCTAGTACGATCTCAAATGCCATTTTTCTGCCTGAAACCTGACGTTTCTTTAGCCCTCTACTGGATGTTTGACTGTGCCATCTGTGCACTTCCATACAAACCCCAAACAATTCCACAAGAATTAAAATGGATAAATTTGAATCGAAGCTTTGTACTATTATTCATTCCTGATATGAACTCTTCACCGTTTAACGAACTTACAAATTTTTAAATTAAATTGAAATATTATTGTAGTAATTTGTAAAAAACAAAATTATTGGTGGAAATTTGACGCATCAAAAAACGATTTTTGTCAATAAGCCTTGTGATTAATCGCTTCTGTAGAATATAAATGAGAAATGTTTCATGTAAATTTAGATCCCATTTACAACCTGGCACACTCAATATCCATTTCGATCTGTCAACTAACAATTTAAGTTTTTAAAATTACTCAGACCCAGCAGAGTTGAAGGCTTTAACCCAAACACGACTTACATGAGAAAAATAATATAGTATATAAAGCTCTTCGGGACCTGTTTTCTTTTGTTTTTTATCTGGCAACGCAGCATGTCAACAAAATATCTCGGAGTAAAACGAATCCGTGGGGAGATTGTTAATGGTTTAAGTGAAGACAAGCCCCGCCCTGTGGCGGAAGGAGGGAGAAGGGCGGAGTTTCTTGGCAAAACAAAAAAGATCCCGGGGAAGAGCCCTATAAATCTCTTTCAATCCTTTATCGGAAAAGTAGGGCTGGGACCGAAGCGGCTGTTGCGCTTTAGTAGAACTCCGTTAGGGTACCAACCGTGCTCGAGGAATAGGTTTGGACTCGGTTATTTTTGTTAGAAAGAGAGCATTGGTAGCAAAAAAAAGATCTTCCTTCGAGCTGGTATCGTTCTATGTTTCTCAAAACCCATGAAGCAGCTTTTGGAATTTTTTTTAGAATTTTCCGTAATGATTAACATTGTGCTAGACTGATGTTTGTAATGTCCTATAAGTATTTCGCCGGGCGCGGTCTAACAAAACATGCGCCGTGCTCTGCATAAGTTCGTGTATTTTAAAGTAAACCGTTTACCCGTAGGAGACGGACAAAGTTTTCAAAAATTTGTGGGAGGAGCCTGTGACGATGGGTAAATTAGGACACTAGGGGTTGTAAGGTGGGACATTTGCTTTTTAAGCTGTAAAAAAAATTCATGAATTTTCGTGTAAATTGAGATTTTTATCTTTTAAAAAAAAAACTTAGCTCCGCCCCAAATCTTTCTGCCTATCTCAACTGCAGAAAAATTTGGTGTCCCACTTTTCACAAAACCTATCTTTTTCTAAAATACTCAAATTTCCTAAAATAATGGGTCTATAATTCAATTTTTTTTGTAAACGATAAAGAAATGGACGAAGTTTCTATCTATGTAAATATATCATGCATTTTGTTTGTATTTTTTTCCATAATTCCTTATATGGCGGCGAAAAATTGAAGTCGCAAAAATTCCTTTTATTTATTTTGTCAATAACTCCTACAGTTACTGACAAAAACATACCAAACATCTACCCCGAATAGATTACATGTTTTTACATGATGGTCTAAAAAAATTTTTAATTAATTAATATTTTCTTTTTTTCCCGACCCCGTCCCTCTTGAACCGGTGTTTCGGCTAACTCCACTCTCCCCTATACCTTTGGGTCACAATAAGGTCTATATATTACAGTGAAATTTTCAAAAGTAATATTATAGAAATTTTTTCTTCACAATCTAGAACCCAGATTTCCCCTATGTAAACTCGACAAAGTTTATTTTCGAAATTGTGATGAGTCGGTACACAAAATTTTTCGGTAAAATTGTAATAAACGTGTAAAACGTAAAAAATTTAAGCTGAGCAAATTTCTTTTTTTAACCAAGGGTTCGTATTCATTTGTTTATAGTTTGATTCATAGAATGTCAGTCTCGTGAGCATTATCCAGTAAAAGTGAAATAAAAGTATAATCTTTCCCTTTTTCGCGATCAGCATCGTTAGAAGGTGTGATCAACAACTGCTCTTTTTTTTCATCCGCATTATCTGTTGGCTGATTTAATATTTTGGTTGTTCCATTGTCGATGGCCTTATTTTTCATTTCTTCATTTTCAATATTTTCAAAATTTTTGTTTTCCCTTTTTTGTAAATTACAAGTTTCAGTAGACTTCTGTGCAATGAATTGTCTGTTTGATGCAACACTTTCTTTATCAACCATTTGTGACGTGCAATGTGGTACTGCAAGCTGTAGAACATCGCTTCCAATAGGAACAGGTGTAACTTGGGTGCTGTGTAACCTCTGCAGTCGATCATATTGTTCCTGAAGGTGTTTTTGAGTTTTTAAAAGTTCTTGATGTCGTGACTCCAGAATTTCTCTTTTCGGAGAGCCTGGTAGCGTCAAAGGTACAACGCTGTTACCACCAGTAGAGACCACTCGAAATTATTTTATGTTAGAATAGGGTCGTTGCAAAAATAAGGGATTGATTTTAAATCAATATAGGTATACTCAGTTTTTCACGCTGATTCGCGTGGTATTTTTTATTTTTTTTTAAATGCACCTGAGTGTGTGATATTTCAATTTAAAGTTGGAAAAAGCCCCTCCCACTTTGAAACGGACCCTCCACCATTTTTTGTGTGCGGTGCTTAATTTTCTCAATTTTCAGACGACGTTTCGGAAAAATCAGTCCGTTTGTTTTTGTTACCATGACAACAACAAAAAACGGACTGATTTTTCCGAAACGTCGTCTGAAAATTGAGAAAATTAAGCACCGCCCACAAAAAATGGTGGAGGGTCCGTTTCAAAGTGGGAAGGGCTTTTTCCAACTTTAAATTGAAATATCACACACTCAGGTGCATTAAAAAAAAAAATAAAAAATACCACGCGAATCAGCGTGAAAAACTGAGTATACCTATATTGATTTAAAATCAATCCCTTATTTTTGCAACGACCCTATTGCGATTAAGCTATGCTTTTTAAGAAATTAAAAGTCGTTTTATCGAAAACTTAAAAAAAATGCTTACTGTTGCTATCAGCTTGACTTTTTCGTCTAGACCCAGAAGGATTGATTGAAGATACACACCAGGAGCGCAATAAAACATCTTGCGGCCCAACAGTTTTTTCGTTAGCTCCAGTTGGAACGGACAGTTGACCTTTATTGATCTTTCCAGTTTCCATGAAAGTAGGAGTTTCTGTAACTTTAGAGTCGATTAAAATAAGTGAAGTGTTGCGCGTCCGAGATTGAGAAGACTGAGAAGACACAGACACCACCTTCGTAACCAAAGGCATTGTTAAGTGACTATTTTCTGCTGCAGAAGGCAAACTCGGCAATGGTCGAGGTTGGAATTTTTTGTTGGCCCGAAGAGGCGATGCGAGTGGTGATCGAGAAGACGTTCGCGGAGGAGGTGGAGGAGGAGCTCTACGACGACCATTCGTGGCGTTAGCAATGCAATTGTTGGAGATGACACTGTCAACGGAAGATTCCGTGTAAGTTGGCGTAGATGAAGTGGTTTTTGAAATGGAATGAATAGCGAGTGCTGACTGAAGGGGTTGTGCTCGTTTCCCAGATCCAGTCTTGGCAGTGACATTTAGGGAAGCTTCCTCGTCCTGTTTTAGTTTTTTTGGTTTTTGAAATAAATTTTGTTATTAAAATCTATTTTACAATTATTATTATTTCTCCTAAATTTCAGTCCACCTGTTATTGACTATTTAGTCAACAAAATTGACTAGTAACAAATGTTTGACTTCTTCAAAGAAATTTCCACAATAGGGGAGACCGGACCCATCTTGGACAGTCGTGGTTTTTCCCTCATAACTCCCGACCCCCTTACGCAAATTTTTTTTTTTTATTTAGGTCATTCTTTAACCTTGCCCCCAACCCCTTTATTTTTTTAACAGTGTTACTTCAAAATTGTAGAAGTTATATTGATTTCTATTTTTCTGTGTTTTTTGGGGGGTGGAATTAGACAGGTGCGTGTACCAAGTTAGACGGGAGAAAAGGGGGAAATAAATGTCTTAAAATTATTTTAAAAACCTTTTATGATAGTTTTTGTTGTAACAAGTAATTGAAAAATATTTCCTTGGTGATGTAAATGTAAATAAAATATTTTTCTTATATAGGGCTTTTTTACATCGCGAAAATCCGATTTCCAGAAATCTGGCAACGCATGCGTTTTGTAGGTGTTTTCCGTTTACATGGCAAAGGCCATAAGAAATCTAAGTCCCTTCAATAAAAAAAATCTAGTATTTTTAATTCGGAATATTTCTTCAAAAGAATTACACATTGCTCTAGGTAAGATATCGGTCGTTAATTTGATGTATAATTTACTCGGACTAAAAAATTATTAAAAGCTAAAAATTCTAATACAAAACTTTGTTTTGGTTTTTTTAGGTGATTCTCGGCATATGGCCTAGTTGGACGCATGCGTTGCCAGTTTTCTGATAATGACTTTCATAAATCTGACAACGCATGCGTCCAACTCGGCCATGCCGAGAATCGCCTAAAAAAACCAAAACAAAGTTTTGTATTTGAATTTTCAGCTTTTAATAATTTTTTAGTCCGAGTAAATTATACATCAAATTAACGACCGATATCTTACCTAGAGCACTGTGTAATTCTTTTGAAGAAATATTCCGAATTAAAAATACTAGATTTTTTTTATTGAAGACACTTAGATTTCTTATGGTCTTTGCCATGTAAACGGAAAACACCTACAAAACGCATGCGTTGCCAGATTTTGAAAGTCGGATTTTCGCGATGTAAAAAAGCCCTATATGAAGAAAATTGTGTTGGTGAATATGGAAGATATAGGGAGAAGTGAAGCATAACATTAAATCGATTTTTAATAGTCGATCGAGTGCAAATAAGTGATAATTTCCGTGTTCCCTGCACATTTGAAGTTTGATTTTTGCGCCTTCACTTGGCAACTCCCTCTCCATGCCTATTTATTGTACAATATCACCCATGATTTTAGTCCAATCTCGCCCCCAAACACCCCCCTCGACTAAAAATGAAATTACGACAAAACTACTGCACTAAAAAATAAAATATTTATTGGAAAATATAGGGAAATGATTTGCGTGCACACAAGCGTGTGTAAATTAATTTTTACTTGTCAAACATAGGCACAACGGCAGTAAAAGAAATGAAAAAATTTGCGATTTTTTACCCTGTTTTTTTTTCTTGCATATCTCGCGAAATAACAATTGGAGATGCATAAAAATTTACCCGATTGAAGAGGAGACTAATCATAACACAATAAAAAAAATTGAATTTTTAAATTGAATTAAACTATTTTTCCGAACACTGTACAAAGTGGTACAGTGTCCAAGATGGGTGCGGTCGACGAATAAAATCAATATTATCAATTCATTAAACTAAGTTCCTATGTTTCTTTATGTGAAGTTTACGTAGGTCTACTAGAAATTCAGGGCGACAGCAACGCGGTTGATTTTATATGACATTAGCATGAAGATCAACCGTCGCTTCAATGAGAACGAGGTGATTAATTGTCTAAAGGTGTTCGCAATACTTGCAATCAACGGATATATCTAGTTAATTTTTATAATATCAATGTTAATTACAGGTTTGTTGTTCTCCGAATAATGTTTGAGTTCGTCTAGTAAAGTGTCGAGTGCGTTGGGAGATCGTGGCTCTGTTCGTTGCGATTGGTCACCACACTGGTAAAAGGACCGGGAACAATTCCGACTTGGGATGTCGACGATCCCAGACTCAGAGATGTCGGCACGATGGGTTGGATATAACTCGAGTGAAGCAGCAAAGGCATCGTTGCTATCGGATTGGTTAGCGAATTCGTTCCACGGGATTCCCTAGGAAACAAAATAAAGGCAGTAGGATCTATTCAGGGTACCATTTTTGGAAGGCTAAAACGGAGGACAGATATGGAAGTAATAAAGAAGGTAATATTAAAATTTTAAAAAAGCATCTCCATCTACACAATGCAAAGGATAAAAAAACCTTTGAAGAAGGATATCAGACGTATCAGACGTTTTTACTAAATAAAGACCAACGACCATTGAATAATAAGAAGTAGCAACATGAAACATGCAACTTGCTATGCAAATCGTATAATACTCAAAATATGACAAAACAACCCATGTGTTCCGAGGAAGAACGAAATTCCATTATAAACTAATAAAATAAAAGACATGATACTTGGTTGTCCCAACGGATGAAGTAGGATCAATCCAAATTTTTCCGCCAACAAAAGAATTATCAGAAAACCGAGAAGAAATCCATTTTTCTTCTTTTCAATCTCGTCCCAGCAACGTCAAAAGAAAAAGAAAAACACGGGAAAATTCGGCACATTTCTATGATACCGAAAATCGCATACAGCATGCATGTTTCTCTCAAAATTGGGGAAGTCCACATCGTTCGTTCATGTCGCTTAGTGCGTTAACTAAATATTCAAACTTACGGATGATATTGATTGTGCATGTTAAGTACTGAGATGGGTTATAGTATAGCCTACGATAAAGGTAAAATTGAAAACATCGATTTATAAGAAACGAACAGCAGCGGCTGCGAAAACGTTTTTTGATGGTAAAAAATATATACTCCTTTAAAGTAAAAATATATCAAATGTTTCAAATATCAGGCATAGGCCGACGTATAATAAGTGATTACATATACGTACAAAACCAATTAAAACGAGAAAAAGGATAAATATCCTATAAAATGGAAGATATCGATGGAAAAGAGAAATAGAGAAGAGAGAGTACGAAATGCGAAACACGGAAATAGATTATTATAATTTTCTTTACTCGGCAGTAGTAACGCTGACGGTCTCACGGAAGTGCGAGCTTGACATCCACTGCTTTCTGTTTCGCTAGTGAACGAGAGAGACATAGGGAAGGAAGTCAAACATCAATTGAGACAGTAGCAGACTATAGAGAAAGACCCAGTCATATGGAAGAATGGATGCTCAAGCTATCAAGTGATTAAATAGAATAGGTGCTTCATTTTCTCTGATCTAAGAACACTACAGAGCGCAAAATTAGATTTTTCTAAACAACTCATCTATCGTTTTCCAATAGGCTTGCAATACAATGCTCATCCATCTCAGGGCTGGACATGATCAAGTTTTTTTCATTTTCCGCTCCGATCCCGATCTTTCACAAAAATAAATTTCCCGATCCAATAACCGATCAGATCTTTGACAAAAATTCCGATCGAATCCCGATCATCGATCCGATCAGATCCTGATCATCGATCCCACCAAAATCAACGCCATCTACCCCAAAAAAACCACATTTTTTGAAAATGATAGTTTTTATTCCTTTTTGTGAAAACGAGCAACGTATAATAGGCCTCAAAATCTTTACGTACTCCAACAGAATGACTGATAGATTTTTCGAATTACAGAATTTTATGAATTTCCTACGCAACAGATGACGCAAATTGATCGGAAATTTGATTGCAAACTGAAACGTATCGATCAGATCAACGATCAAATCAAAAAGATTATTTTGATCGAATCATCGCTCGTTGGTCGTTGATCGATCGGGTGATCGGATCGAAAAATGAGCGCGATCTGTCCAACCCTGATCCATCGAGATAATATTCCATTATAATATTCCATTATTTATTTCATTTTAATTTATCAATTTCAGAATTTCTTCCTGGATATTACCGGAAAATTACAGTGTTTCATATCAGCCCATAAAAATACCGAACACCGTAACTAAGTGGGACGTAAGATGAAATATACAAGTGAATCTACTTTTCAAACGGAAATTTTACAATATAGATGTAGATGTCCCATGGTTTGGTTGTTTCATAACGCAATAATTTCGATGCAATTGTTAAAACTAGTCATAATGTACACAGTGAGAAATTAGGTTCAAAAGTGAAATTTTACAACGTTCCTTCAATGCAGTTGCTTAAGATGTAAAAACAATTCTATAAGAACTACCAGTCAAAGGTTGATTTTTTTATTGGCATCATCTTGGTCGTGTAAGAGAACTACTGGTTTGGCAAACTTCACGAACGTGATAAAACATTTTTCATTTCAGTTTTATTGTCATTATTATTGCCTGAAAATAAATCCTCACCCCTAATTAAGCGTGCAAGAAGCCAAGGTGTTTGGGTTTTTTCCAATATAATTCTAGGTTGGTGATAGGATCAATATGCAGTTTTATTATTTTAGTTTATTACATATTTATGTAGAAGACGGCCGTATACTCGTATAGGCTGTACTATATATGCTATAGATAAAGTAATAGTACTTTTCTGCTGTTGCAAGCTTCAGTTAAGACACTAAACACACACATAAACGAGCATAATAATTCTACGGTATTTCTAGTCTCTAATCAAACGAACAAATCTTGAGCAAGAGTACACACAATGCCGCTCTACCCACTACAGACGCATGACGTAATAGAATCAACGACATGTTACTTCATCTGAACGCGTTGTGCCACACAGCCAAACACGGCAGGTCGGCGATTCAAGCGTTTTCATCTCTGAGCCAGTGGTTACGAATTTGAGGTCGTAATCGTTTGTATTTTTTTGGTTTGGTTTTGAATTAAAATCAAGCTTTACCTGTTGGGGGGGATTGCGGGTTACGTCGGAAGGCGAATCGCCTGTCACAGACGTGGCGTAGCAGCTGATCAAATTAAGAAATACAGTAACAAAAAAGTTCAAGCATTGTAGTAAATTTTTCGATTGCTTTGTTTGGCTTCTATGCTTCTATAAATGTGACGTACCTCTTAGAAGTGGCGGATTTCTCTAAAGTATGTGGTTGTCGCTGTTCTTGGACCGACGCCAACCTGGCAACATCAACAACAAAATGAATTCATGTTTTGTAAAAGAAATTTTACAAATAATATAGCCTAGTACATATTGGTCATATTGGTTTATACGTAGTATACCACACAGAAAACAGAACCATCAATATTACCGTATATATGATATTGTTCTTACCTTCTTAATGTGACTAAAGTACTTGTTAACTTTTTGCAACGTCCAATGGTATTCTCTAACTTATTTGGCGTTTCCGTTAGAAATCTGTTAGGAAAGAAAAAAAGATTTGAAAGCAAAATGATTTTTCGTTTTTGGAACTTTTAATTTTGCGCATTGATTGCGAAACTATACACGTATTTTTCTGCGGCATCTGCAACCAATTTATAGTCTTATTGTAAATTCACATACAGAAATTTCTTATTCATTCTTGTGTAACGTAAAGGAAGTGACTACTTTGACTATCAGATCTTTATTGGTTTTGATCTTTATTAGCAGTGACACTTACTGAGTGTCTTCGGCTTGTTGATCCATTTGTAAAGTGAGCGCACCTTTGATGGACTCCTCCAGTACTGGAAACTGAGCTTTCAATTGATCGATGGATTTACTGAATACAATAAACAAAAGTCAATTAAGTAATTACATCCAAATGTATTTTTTGGTTTCATGCCGTGCTGATAACTTCAATAGTTTCAAATCACCTGGATCGGCTGAGTAAAGTGGCGAGTTGTTCCACATCCACCATACTCACTCGGGTCTTCTTATTGATAACGTGACTTCGTAAATTCTCAACCGAAGTTTCCAATTCGCTAAAAAGAAATATATGACGCCTTCTTATGTAGTATTATGCGATATTTATTTGCAATAATGCACTGAAATTTCTATGCTGGGTGCATACTTTTACACGCATAGAAATTTTCCTTGGTCTTTATTAGATTCACTATTTATTTATTTAAGTACCTTAAATCTTTCTCCAGTTGCTTCATTTCTTTTTGATAGTTGTCTTCTTGTCGGTGCACATTCTTCAGCGTTGCCTCCGTAGTGGACGGATGACTATCGCACAAAGCGTTCGAGATAACTTCACTGTTTTCCAAGAATGTTTTTTTCATGATCTGTATCGTATCTTTGACGGCTTCCTTGACGGCTGATAACTGGGACTGGCTTAACCGACGGAGGCTTCGCATCTCCGACCGTAGTTCCCTGGCATTTTTCTGCAGCAGTCGCAACTGAGTGTACGTTTCTACGCTTCCGATCCAATCTATGAGAGAAAAAAAAGTAGGATTTTTAAATATTATTTCGCTCTTTTCTAAAATCAAATTTATATTAATACAATTTATACCTGAATCCCCTTTGTAAACGGAAACTGTATCGTACATCAAAGAAAAGAGATGCGCATTAATAAAATAGCCTACTACTAACTTATTTATGATGGTACGTATGATAAATTCGCGGAAATCAGTTTTTCAATTTGATCGTCTATACCTTGAGAAGAAGCCCGGGGTAAAGTGGACGACTTGATGGCAGGTTTAGTTGGTTTGCTTTCTAGATATTAATCAATACCAAGACATTAATTCTGTTTTCTTTGTTTTATGATGTGCATGCATACAAAAAAATCAATCAAACAAACCTAGCCCAAGAATTTATTGATAACTTGTAGAAAAATTACGATTTATAGATGAATAGGGAACGAACAAAATTAATTCAAATTTAAACGTTCATTCAAACGTTGACAAGACAAATTCTATCTCAGTCATTCACGAGGGAAATTTCCATGAATAAATCTTAAATTAGTTAACAATTTTAACAAATTTTTGCCAAGAAGACGCTAAACGAGACTATCGTAAGAATTTGTTATGTTTTTCACAAGGCTTTTCAGGAAAAGAGTCTGTAGATATAGAGACCAAAACAAAGACAATACATGAATTGATGTTCAGACTCATGAATTAATTTGATTTAGTGAATCCGTGCTATCACTTAACAGGAATCTGAAGAAAGTGGCAAAAAACAAAGAATTGCATCATGCGCAAATAATAAACAATAAATACCTGTAGGCTGTGGCGAATGTTTTCCTTCATGCAAGTCGACTGGGTCGTCGCAGAACGATACAGACTTCTCAAACGACACGCATTTATCTATGTATAGTTCACAGAAATCGTCAGGTCAAATTGTTAAACAGCACAACATTCAGACATTCATGTGTATATTATATGACGGAAAACTGCGGACATTATTTTTTCTACTTAAAAAAATGACATAGACGGCACTATAATTCTAGGACAGTCACATTTCATATAGACGCAGTAAAAATATTATAGTTTTAGACGAAACTATAAAACGTTTGTATAGAATTCATACCTTTACATTTTCCAAGTCCCAGTCTGGGAGTCTTCACGGCGAGAAGGTGAGAGGAGCCTGATTCTGTAGCATTCATTAATAGTATACCGAACAATTTCCGTGTTAGTAAATCAAATCTATATTATAGCTAATTTATTTACGCGCATATCCTACTTCCGCATACGAAATTACGAACATTTCATAAATCTATAAAATTAAATACCATAATTTTTTTAGTAATGAAATCTTCAGACTACATCACCATTCTCTTTTAAAATTATACTAAAAAATGTGTAAATATAGCACTAGTAGCCTAGTGGTGAAGTTAATGAAAGATAAGAACTCATCCAGTGTCATCGTTTACCTGGCTCGATTGAAGGAACCGGAATACGTATGGGAACTAGTCCGGAGTTATTGGTATCGCTATCTAAATCATTGTCAGATAGCTGAACGTGGACTCCAACAGCACTGGTTAAAGCCGTTTGTACTAATCCAGTAAGGCTAGCTAATTTCCGTTCAACTTGCTCCATTCGTTTCCTATGGATGATGCGACAAAAAACAAAAAACAAAAATCATTTCAGATTGCTCCTTGCCGGAGATTGCGTTATACCGTACTATAAGCCTACAGTATATAAGAACGATATAGATCATGAACGTATATATTTATTTGTGAACCTGGTTTGTTCGTCGACTAAAGCTGGATCAACTGTACTGTTTTGGAAGAGTGATGATTGCGAGTTTCGAATATCGTTGAATCCGTTGCCAAAAACGGGAGACCGGCTCAGTGCGGGACCAATGACGGCGTTGCTATAACGGTGCGATATTTTTTTTTAAATATATCATTAGTTATCATTTTATTAAATTGAATTGAATTACATCGGCTTCAAGTAAACCTCAACTCAAGATTTTTAAAGATCAAGATTTAAATCTGAATAAAAAATTTGTTTAAGAGCTATATGCTGTATGATTGTATGAATGACAACAGAACTACCGCGGGTTCTTTAAGCCTTCTGATATCGCGGACAGAGAATATAAAGTCTATAATTCTACCAAGACGCACGTCGACGCAATAATCTCATTTTCAGCTATGTAGTCAAATTCAATTCTACGGTTGAAAAAAGACGAGAAGAAAAGGTTTCCTTGCGTATTACATAAGAATAGACGACACAGCTTAAGCCGGACCTGGAAAATTATTGATCTCATACATATATGAGAACCGCGTCGCATCGTCAACTCCTACATTTTGGAGTTTTGGAGACGGTGTCAAGACGACAGCTTTCTCGTGAGGAGAGATCTACCTTCGTTATCTTGACAGACATATACATCAAAGATCCTTTGTCAGAACTTTGAACAGGCATAATAATATTATGTGTTCCTATAGTCCACGGTGCGTTTGAATTGTGTCTTGTCTTGTTGCCGTTGGCTGTGTATGTATAAATATTAGTCTAGAGAAACCATGCAAAGCTCTGAAAAGGTCATGTCTCTCGCACAGCAGGCAAACGGTTGGACTTTATTTTTCCCCATTTTTTTTTTTTGTTGTTGAATAAACAAGTTTGTAGTACTTGCTCTATCACTGCGTTACATTACAGCATCAAGACTGAAAAATTGAAAAGTCCGAGACTCGCATTGAAAAAGATCAAAGGATTGTGTATCGTCTTTTTTATTCCCCCTCCCTTCCCCCCAAAAAAACAACTGTACAGAATAAAAAATAAGGATAAACAAGGAATATTTTCAAATTTTTTCTGACAATCCTGAATTTTGAGATCGTCACATTTTTGTTGAATTTCTTTTTACTAAAAGTATTCTAGTCAATACGGTAGAATCTAGGACGATATGGCATTAAATCTATTAGAAATCTATTGAAATTTTGGAACTTGCGCTAGAATTGAAATAAGTCAAATGTATATACCTTCCATGAACCAATGAAGACGTTGGAGGTCCGTAATTCGGTTTCAGATTCGATAAGTTGCTGTAATTGTGGAACGACCGTTCAGGCGGTCTGGGCGGCACTTGTGGTGGTAACGCCTGTTGCGAACATGGGAAGAATCCATGGATTACTTCAGCTCCGTGCTCGTTCCATCTTCCCGATTGATCGCTAGAAACACTAGTTGCGTAATCCCGACCAAGTTTCACTGCGTGGAAAAAAGAAGAATTTTTCGTTTGTCAGACTTTGTTACGCATTCTATTCTTACATCTAGTCAAAAGCGAAACGCCCACGTATTGTCCTTGGAACTGTCGCTATATAACGCTGATGGCTTACTCAAAAAATAATGTCACGTTTTATATGTTTCGTGATGCTGGATTTCATGTTCGTTTCATTATTTTTTAAACATTTAGAATCGGACAACTTTTTAGACTCTTTCCCCCCTGTACTTCACTCTTCTTTCTTTTAGTTTTTTGCAAAAATGATAATCTCGTTAGTTGCGAACGTACAGCTATTTTACATACTGTATGCGCCTGTCTAATATCTTTGTGCGTCTCGAATAAGGAATAAGTGGAGAGCAAAAGACAAAATTCAGCGTGCATTCCATCATGACACTTGACAAAATGTGATTGGGACGAGTTTCGGTGGGGATGTGAGTTATCACGTTTTTATCCTTGGAATATAAGACTAGATGCTGTGTGTGTTCCCTTCGTTATATTACGAGACTTGTCGTCCGTGCTTAGAGCAAAAGGAGTCACGACTTTGGAGGTAGATAATAATGGACACTTCAAAAGATCCACTCTCTTTTCTCTCTCTCTCTCTCTTGTCTGCTGAACTGTCTTCGTCTCCCAGCACTCTTTCGAGTCGCATAAGGGTCAAATACCTGGAGCATATAGAATCATGTACTACACTAAGTAGATTCATGGCGGAATGGTATTCAGCAGTGGCATCGGGCCATACATGTCCGCGCATTTGCCGGTATCTCTTTCTTTTATTTTATACTATAGAAAATAAAAGAGAAAAAGTCAGAGAGAACATTTTTGGAACTTGGAGTTGAAATACGTTGAAACGTATTGAGACATGAGCGAGAAGCAGCACTCGAATCGAAATAAAATTCCAAAAAAATAAGGAAAGCCCTTCCTTGTTTCTCTCACTAGACTAGCGAATGCCAATAATTGCGTCTGCTGTAGGTACTATAGCTTGTGTGACTATGTGTGTCCAACAATTCCGCGAGCATCTCGAGTTAAGAAGATTTCCATTTCAGCACTTAAAAGATAATGAGCGACGACTTATTAAAGGGATTAAATAGGAAAAAAGGGTTGTTAAAAAAAAAATAAAATTTCTTAGTATTCGACTCTCATAGTCTCCATGTTCTTATCAGTTTATCATGCATCGTTTACATCAGTCCAACGTCTAGGACCATATATAAATAACAAGGAGCATCACAGAGTGTATAAGATTCCAATTATAAAAACATCGGATATCATCATCGTCATCATCGTGAGACTATGTCGTTTATACGATTCCGTTTCATAATTCTACCAGAAATAAATTGGGAAAAAGAGGGACAGAACTACACAAGATTTTCAATCATTTATCATTTATTAAAGATGTTGAGAATCTCACCAGGTGACATGACGGTGCGATCGATCCTGATCGGTGCCGACGGTGTCTGCTCCGCCGCAATGGAATAGGACCGGTGTAAGGCAGATCTTCCCTGCAAAAACAGAGCCAACAATTCTTCAATTGATTCTATATAATGTAGACAATAAAAGATATCATTGTGTTCTTACCTGAAGATTTCTTGGCATATTTGGTGGTGGCTGAATAAGAGATAGCGTTGAGCCGTGATTGACAGACGCTGCTGAAATTGATTGACGGCCATTGGCCAGTCCCATTATCGGTTTCGCTCCTCTAGCCTTTAAAATCAAAGTTGAAATGTCATTATATGTAATAACGTACAATATGTTATGTATCATGTAAGAAATGTCTAAGAACCTTTGCTTTATGAACATTTTGCGGTCGATAGTCCGAGTCGAATTCTGGCTCACTAAAATAAGACATTTCGTCCCAGGTACCCGACGATAGGGGAGAGCTTATCATTAAGCGGGGGTTGCATCGATCCAGCGACTGATGCAAGTCAGTGGGATCCATGTCGGCGTCGTCGAGAAAAGACAACTGTGACAGTGAAATGGGTAAGGCGGACTGGAAATTGAATGGCTGCTTGAGTTCGTCAGTCTCAAAGAGACGCAGGATTGACCGGTCTCTTATGTCCCTGTCAAACAGAGCACAAAAAGAAAAGAATATAATAGAAACAAAAGAATATTCCCAAAAAGTCACTAGACTGATCATCATCGATCGGATGCGCGATGTTGGGACTAATTCAGCACCGAAACACAATACTTAAAGTCACTCTCAACTACTTTGTCAACGTCAAGTAACTTGCAAAAATCAGAGGACCGAATAATATATATCTACTTATTAACCTGCACGCCACATTCATCCGACATACCGTACAAGTGTATCCGTCATATATTTCTGGGTGTGAGTTATTGGGCTCAAAAGAAGCCCTTCCGTGATGTCTTTTAGTTTTGTTTGTTCTTTTTTCTTTCCAAAGTCTTATAAATAAATAAGAAAAAATGGGGCCATATATCTTATCGTCTTGTTCGTCGGCCATCATCTTTATTTATTTTTAAAAAAATATAATATTCTAGACAGTTTTATATTGATCAAAAGTTCAGTGGGTTTCAACCACTAGCTAGAAGGTGACAGGTGACTATTTGATAGAAAAAAATGTGTGTTTTTTTTTTTAGACTATTTTCTTCGCCGTGTCCGTCCTTGCCAGCTGACAGACGCTAAGTGTACTTTATGGACGCCTTCTCTGCTGGTCCATCAGGCAAACATGTAAGACATTTATATTCAAGAGAAATCTAAGCTCTTGTATGCATCACAGCAGACGGCTGAGTAAGACCCTGCAACTGAATTGCTGATCCATTAGTTAAGTATTAACGAAAAAAGGTAAAAAACAAAAAACGAGAACGTACGTCTTCAAGAGATGAGAGAGAAACCACTTAGACTTAACGTAAAATTAAATATGCAGTATGCGGCAGCACTATACAGCAATACAGCATATACCGTATACATATGTTAGCGATCACTTTTTTCATGGAAATTTAATGTTTGGTTTTTTTTTTTTAATACTGTTTTAGTTTTATTACACGGTATCGGGTAAATGCGTCTATATTTTTACCTGATTTAACCGAATAACTTTCAAAGGAAATGATAAGAAAATATCAAATAACCAGAAGTATATGACATAGAAAAAAGTGACGTCTATATATAGCAAAGGTTCCCTATATACGCTTTTCATATTTAAAAAAACACTGAAATTCTAGGTGTAGCTTAAGACTTATGGCTCATATCGTCACCAGCCAAAAGGCTTCACAGATATATTTCTCTATTTACCCCGAACCACTCTTTCTCCGCTATGCAGTTCAGAATGCACTTTTTTTTATCAGTTTATTTCTTTATGCGGCACACTGGTGCCATTATCTCTTGGCTGGGGAATGAAATGCAGCCCAAAAAAAACAAAAAAAAAACGATGTATATTATTTATAATTGAATTTTCTTCCGCATTTATTTAAGCGACTCAAAAAATGTCGGAGCGCACACGGGCGTCAAGAAAAAAATGTCAAAATCTTTTTTTGGGGGGGGGGAACTTTTTCTCCAACATTTGAATGTACTAGTTATTATTCTATGCTAATTCAATTACCTTAATTCAAATCAGTTGAGAGATTCAATTTTGTCTCTTTGTTACCGAAACCCACGCGTCTTTTTCGACAGAAAACTTTTTTTTTAGTTTTCCAAGATGCCCCCCTTTCACCTTTAAAAATAAAGTTTTCCGTTTCCAAGACTTCCGTCATATAGAAATTTGATCGGCTTGAATAAGAATTATAACAGTTCTTTTGATAAGGAAGAACTTCCACTCGCTATGATGTAATATATAGACAAGAAGTTACACACAAAGGGCATATTCACTGAAATGTGTTTGACGGTAACCGGAAACAAGTGAAAGGGAAACGTCTGAAAATAATAACCGATTGAAATCATGAAATGTAGAAACGAAACTTTATGCGCTCTAACGCTAGCGTGTATAGCATTGGCAAATGAACTTTATTAGGTCTCGAATGTATTATGAACGTATCTTCTGATTCTATGGTATTTTTCCTTACATATAGGCTAATAAATATCGCATTTGCAGTTAATACAGTAACCTATAAGTCTTGTTGCCGTAGGAAACTTGTAACCTATAGCCTTTCCTACTGTATAGAGTCACGCCGGGAGGTCGATTGTAAGTCAATTAGGATTTCTCTTGACATAGCTGCACGGGCCTTTTCTTTTGTTCACCAACGGCAAATTGAAGCGGAATAATCAGAATAATTATTCGACTGCGTCACAAGTTCTTTTCGAATTTCATTTTTTTTTTTTTTGTCGTCTTTTAGTAGACAGAATCAATCAGTCTATCTGCTCACTATATAAAATAGTATTATGTATAGTACCTACTAACTATTAAAAATTGATGGTAAAGGGTGTAGGTCATGGCCCAAATCATTGCACACACCCAAATGACCCAATCGATAAAAGATCAAAGGGAAAATCCCATGAAAATATAGAAAAACGGAGAGAATAAAAAAAAAACACAAATATAATTATATCCTTTGAAGAAATGGATCTTACCCGAGATCTTCAAGTTCATAAAACATATCCTGATTAGAGTCGTGAATGTAGATGTGAACATTGTTGGAATCAAAGTATTCCATGCTCAGTTGTCGGGCAAATGACCTGACGAATAGAGCCCGGACCGTGTCGAGTGTTGTAATTTCATTGGGAAGTAGTGCCCGTTTCGTCTCGTGCCGGAATTGTAAGAAAACCAATCCTGTAATAAAACATATTAATCATTAAATATTTACATTGATATATATAAATCTACCTGATGCTGATATTCTTGTACTACATTGTGAATGGGGATGGTTAGTCTATGATTGGACGCTGGAAGGTGATACTTATTACGCAACGTATACCTCTATTCGTAATGAGCTCACTTAGTGCGTCATTATTTCATTAACTAGCGGACTTGACTTATGTATACTAACATTTAGCGGAACAACTCTACAAGTTGTAACTAAAATTGTTTCATTTTTGATAAATTAACCGCAAGGTCCGCTATGATGTAAGAACAAGAAATTTAAATTTTCAAAGGTGCGGTTGGCAGGTTGACGCTGTCGTGCATTTTCGCTCATCAAACTTTCTAACAAAACCTCAGCAGTGATGAGAGAGTCACGGGGAGAACCTGGGAAAACCCTTCCTTAAATATTCCACTCGTTTTGTTTTGTTTTATTTCAGAATTAATCTAATGTATATTATGATAAAGCACCATTCCGCTCGTGTGCATATCTATTTTGATCATGAACCAACTTTTCATATAGAATCCAATGGCAGCAGCAGCAGCAGCACAGAATGCGCAAGAATATTTAATAACTGCAGTAATCTTATTTTGTATAAACAAAAGGTGTGGTTCTTGTTAGATAACGAACCATAAAAGGAATATATGCCAACAGCAAATCCCGATGGGGGGGGGGAGAGGAACCATTTTTTTGTTTGAGCGTGATGTTTCCCCTTTCACGATATATTCGAATCTGATCATTATTATCGCTATCTGAATTTCTATTTATTTCTTTCAACTTCTATATCAATTGCAATAACATCATGCTACATCATAATATAGTTAGTTGTATCTATATAAGCTTATTTATGGATGAAAGTAAACGTCTAAACAAATATAACAAGCCGGACGAGCGCAATGCAATCATTCCTATGAATGTAGTATAGTACGTAGTGAAACGTACGGTATCAATTTGGTTGATGTATTATAAGAACGATGATAACTATACATACATACATACCGTACTACAGGGGGTCGATCTGAATCGATATGGAGTGGTTTCAAGTTACTTATTATATCTAGTAACATGGTAAAATGTTGATAGTTATACGATATAATACACTCTGAAACAACAACAACTATATCAGCGGCCTTGCAGTATATTATACAGAGCAGCAGTAGCAGCGAATCCATGTTATATTAGTCCACTTAGCTCCATAACAAACTAAACAAAACGAACAGTTCACAGATTGGCAGGTTCGTGTGCGAGCAAAGTTTGTTGTTTATATATCCACAATGGTTGTATACAGCCGGGCTTATATACATACATACACGCTCTATAGATTCAGACTAAGTAGAGTATAATAGCCTAATAGTTGTTGCTGACGACTTTGATTATTACAAAAACTGAAAAGGAACTATAGAGACGTTGGGATGATGATATCAAATCGATAAACCGCGTGTGCTGGCTCTGCTCTACATTTGATACCGTAATGTAACTAGCTACTTGTGACTATAATAGGCGTATAGAGTATAGAGTAGATCTGATGTCTTTGGGCCGTGACTGCCGTGAGGCAGACAACAGTCACGCCAATCGCCATCTCTCGTCATTGTCCGAGCTGCTACACATTCAAGAGACTCTCTCTCTCTTTCTAGCTCCTCTATTACACAGGATGAACTTTGAAACAAATTCTGACGGCGGGATATAGGCAATGGTGGATGACGAAATGATGATGGTCTCTCACCTAATGGGCGCTCCAGAGTCTTTGATGGCGTTCGTACGACGGGCAATGTAGCGCGTTGCTTTGAGCCACGCCGAAATCCCGTTGCTGAGGTCTCGGCTTCCGACATAATACCAGGATCGTCGTCCATTAGTGAATTGCTGTGAGAAAGCATTGGCATGGTCGTCATCCACTTTCGAGTGACGACGAACAACGTCAATGACAAAAGTCCAGCAGCAGCCTCGTCGACAATCAAGAGAGAAATATACGCAGCAGACGTCGCCCTGAGTGCAGCGCCAGTCACTGTGTCCTCCTCCTCCTGCAAACAATCAACATTATAAAATCAACATTATAGAGAGAGAGTTATACGCAGGTGGCTTTGAATTTCAAACTTTCTCTCTAATGGTATAGTATATCTAGACGCGAAGGTGGGTCATAATACACTCTCGATTCTCATTCTGGATTCATCTCTACTGTGCACGGAATATCGACTAAATCTATATATCTCACTTCACTTTCGTTGGGCTGTTATTCATCATTTTCTTTGAATGCAGTATAGGACGATGATTGATATCCTAAAATACCTCATATGTTGGAAATGATTTCTTCTTTTTCTTTTCTTTTCTATATCGCCTGAGAAGTTGACTGGCTATAAACTCTTAGATATTCAGAGCCAGCGGATGAAAGTCGACGAATAACAACAACAACGACTCACTTCAATTCAACGCCGAAAATGGATGATTTCATTTGACATGTGACGTGCTGTCTATGGCGGCGTCTCGTATAGCGTAGATTCACGTTATTCCTTCTTATTCTGTGTGCTGTGTAGGCAGTCAGGAACTAGAAGGGATTCGGCCTCTGTCTTGTGTATATATGACGACATTTCAATAAGCTCATGTTATTCGCTCCTATAAACAACGTGCCGCCTAGAAATGCCGCCTGTCAACCCAACCGTATATAAGTCATCAGCTCATATATGGCAGAAGACCCAAACATTCCTGTTTTCATTCCCGTTGTCCTTTTTTTTGGTTTTTCTCTCTACGAAACGATAAAAGACGATTCATCTCTTATAGTATTTGATCCTACTACCAACAGCAGGCAGCCAGTTGAAGCGATTTAGAGGTTTGCATGTTGCTCTCTGTGTGTGTTTTTTTATAATAATAATAATAATAACGGGAATTCCTATAGCGGAGATTCGTTTACAACCGGATGAGCTATAGACTCGCGTGCAACGCCAGTGTGTAGACGAGAGAGTATCGAAATCACGTCGTTTGATCGCAATCCGCCGGCTGCAACACGAAAGCGAAGAATAAGCATCGCATCAACTAAAAACGATGTGTGTATTGTGTAAATACATGCAGGTGCCGCATCCGCCGACGGAGCGACTGCTGCGTTTTCCTCTCCCGATCGATATCCCGTACACACACGCAGTAAGAGTGCTATAGGCCGGGAAATTTCTCCCTTCTTTTACCAGTACTGTAGTAGCCTAGTATATAAGTCTAAATCCAATTGGTAGACCCACAGCTCGAACGATTTGATTGAGCGCTGCTGGGTGATGATGTTGGATATACACACAAACTAACCAACCGACCACTCATGAACCAACTGAGCCATTTCTCTGTGTACGATGCCTGCTGGCCCATCATCATCTATACGATACGATGTGCATAATAAAAAAAAAAAAACAACAAGGTCTTTTACGGCTCCACCTACTAGGCTACTATATACTATACAGCGAGAAAATTGCTGCAGCACGCATAAAAAAAAAAAGAAAATATAAGAGAGAGAGAGAGAGTCTACTGGCGGGACGCGTTAGAGCGCGTTTCAAGTCTCGAAATTGCGAAATAGATGCATATGTGGACTGTCCCAAGTTTTCAAGTTGCCACTTTGTGAACCTGTTCCTGTACTGTATATAGGTGTCTCATTACTCGCTCGAACTAACTCGCGCGATGAAAAGAGATATGACGAGAGAGGCCAAGGTACAGAAACAAATGCTCTGACGTCGCATCACTTGGCACAGCATTTCTTCCGCTCTATACTTTATAGACAAGTTTTGAAACGTACACACATTTCCTGCTGCTGATGCTGCTGCTGTTATTGGCTAACGTACAAAATGAGATATACGAAGATACGTCTGCGCTGCTTTATATATGTACCTTTTCTTAGATCTTTTTTTTAAACATAGTGAACATAGTCCTGCTGGCTTGGATTCTGGAGAAATGACAGTGATGACAAAAAGATGAAATATGAAACATGTTGTCCCGTACTACGCGACGTTGGCAAAAAAAGATCGATGCGGCAACCACAAGGAAAAATGTAAAAGATTACCTATCCGTGAGATTGCCTTATAACTTTTGAAATATACCTATCCTATATAGTATAATAGCTTTTTTTTTAAAAAACAACTCTATACAAGCAGCGCACAGAGTATGTACCCCGTATAGAATTGAATATGAACGTAACATCTAGGGTTTTATGATATGCTTTACATTTTTCTTTTTTAAAATATGGAAATCCTATAGGTGTACGCATACTACTAATTAACTTTACGTCATAATGTTTCCTCCTGTGTCTTTTTTTTTGGGTCTTCCATTATAGAGGGGGGGGGGAAACCTTTCTTTTTTCTTTTTTTTTTCAACCTGACAGTTAAAAATCGATACATAGTGGGATGATGTAACCAGCCAACGACTTAGTGGCTTACATGTTCAATCAAGTTAAACAAGAAAAAAGAAAATTTAGTATTTTTTTGCCTTTGCCTAAAGTAGTTTGACTTGATTTCAAATGAATTATGCAAAATGATGGCTATGTGACGTGAAATCTATGCCCATAGAGAGCTATATAGTCATCCTATATGGATGGTTGGGTGTACTATATAGTGTATAAACATTAACGGGCCAAAAAGGAAAGTTTTCTTGTTGCTGCCTTGCTATGTTTTTTTTCATGTTTTGTTTTGATTTTTTTATATACAATGCAAAAAAAAGGAAAGGAAAATAAAAAGAATACTATAAGGACCGGGCGCGCCATCAGTTCCCGCTAGACTGTTGTGCAATGTTTCACACTTTCACTCCTTCTCGTATATATACGCGGTATACGTATATATTTATATATGTACATTCCACGCTGAACTGTTTCACAGTCTCTTCACATCGCTCCCGAAACCACTCAAATATTTATAGGAACGGGAGGCGGGCGATGGCAACAACATGCGCTTAGTCTCAACGGGCCAGCACGTCGCTATTATATAAATAGCTATGTACGTACAGTTGGTACACATATCTTTATATAGAAGCAGAAGAGTTGGCTAGCTTTCTGCATTTTCTCGATCTTCTTATATATATGAGATGTTCATTTTGACGAGAGTCCAATTCAGATGAGCCTAAAACGTTCCGCGCTATCCATTCAATCGTTGCGCTGCTGCTGCTGCTGTGAAACTATTTTCACTTGTGTGCTGCTGCTGCTGTGTGTTCTTTGCCGCGACTTACGAGTCCATTATAGACGGCGTTAGGAGAGGAGTTTCAAATCAATAAAAATTTACATGAAGAATGGAAAAGACCCCCCCGTTCCTTCCGTTAAAAGACGCGTGCTGTGTGACTTTTAAAACCAATTTGAAATAGTTTCCCTTTTTTTTTTGTCTATATACGCGAACACGGAATGAATAATGATGCCCTGCAATGATTGCCAACGACAGTCAAGTTTCGATATTTCACAATAGGAAATACCTGAAAGCTATAATATTATCAAAGAAAAAAGTATTTTTTTCTCAAAATGGCATCATGAAGAAGGAAAAGGGAAATGAAGTTGATTGTTGGATCGCATGGATTACATCCGTTTTCTCCTTTTTTTTTTTGCTGGTTGAATAACAGGTGTCTTTTCCACTTCAGTGAGCATAATACTCACTCGGGGAGTATATATTGACTGGCGACCGTGAACGCCGGAGTTGTACAAACAAGCGGGTAAAGAGCAGCATGCAGCAGTCTCACACAAAAACATATTACACACAATAGAGAGTGAGTGAGTGAGAGAGAGAGAGACGGTGAGAAAGAATGGTCGCTCAGCACTCTCGCACTGCATTATATTATTATTCCCTAGCTGAGCCAAGTCGTCCTATAGGCTACACGTCTACATATAATATTATATATATAGAAGACGGTAGAAAAATATGGGGAAGATTCTGTCCGTGTCAATTGAGTGATCGTCGACCAGTTGGAATAGACTCTCTATATATACATACACCGTTTTTGTTGTTGTTGCCTTCGCTCTATTGTGTTAGCTGTTAGCTCTGCTATATTATAGTAGATGGGCCTTTTCTTTTGTGGGTTACATAGAGTTTCTATATATGGGGGAATAGGCCGCCGTAAAATAATTGATAGATGAACTTATTGGAAAAAAGACGCAACTTGCCTCTTGGTGAGTTGATGTGTGTGTATACAAGACGCGCTGGAGCTTGAAGATATGCACGTCTATAGTGAAGAGATTCAACGGCTTGCGGATTAGGTAATAGAGCCGTCCAAGTGGAACCGTCTGAGCATCAGCCACCAGTCAAATATATATGAAAAGGCGTCAAAATGGCCCAAAGAGCTAAGACTCAAATAACAATAGGTCTCTCTTGGATCATTCGCCAAACCAATAACAAATTTCAAAGTCGGAACAATTGATCAGCAACGTGGCAGGAAAACAAAAAATAAAATAAAATAAATATAAGAAAGTAATTCCGACTGCTAGAAATCAACCCAAAATCTAAAAGAAAATAAACGAGACCGTCACACGCGATTTTTTTTTTGTTTTTCCTTTACAGAGCGGAACAAGATCAACCGGAAGTGCAAAACACACAGAGACGTGACCAATATGAGTCAAACACAAGTCACACGAGATGAGACAACAGTCATGTGCTGCAGTAAATACACAAGTGAGAGGAACAGAGACGAGAGCTCAGACGTGTACATTAGCCATCGACTGGTCTGCGAAGTCTGTTGGTAAATTTCCGTTGCTATTTTTCGTTGTGTGTCCCGTGAGCGCATCACCCGCCATCCGCTGCGGACATGCTCTGCCGGATATGTCGGGGTGTGCCCTGCGCAATTGCGCACCGGTTTTTTCCTTCCTCTATATATTATACCATTCTGCCGGCCTCCAGGACGGACGGAGCCACCCTCTATATATCAACTATCCTCCCCATCCGCTATATACACAGGACGATCAATATGCAGGCGATGCGGAATCGTCTTTTTATCCTTTTGCGTTTCGTTTTTTTCTTACTTTCTCTTATAACTGACGACCGACGACGTTACTGGCTCATGTTTTCATCAATTTAACTCCGCTTTTTAAAATACACGTTACAAAAAAAAAGAAAGAAATTGAAAGACAAAAATAATGAAAGAATATACCATGCATATAGAAAATGGATATTATTGTATATAGGTATAGTTTATTGGTTACCTAGCATATCCTATAGTACTGGAAGACCAAGGAAGTGCGCAGTCTATAAATATACGTACGTACAAGCAGCTTTTAACTGTTTTGTACGTTGGATATAGCGGAAATGCGCTGTATATTTGGTAAACTATATATTTCACAGCAACTAGTTCGTTAAAATGACTTCACTTCGTCCCTTATTATTCAAAGTCCATAATATAATTTTTAATTTAATATTATGCAGTTGCTGTTGCTGTTGTTATATTATGCGGGGTTCGACATATTTACAGTAGTTCTTCTTCGTATTCAGAGAGCGTCATCAAGAAAGATAACGTGTCGTGTCGTATAAAAATATGAAAATAAAAAACGAGACTTGCATATCACTATATGAGAGAGAATAAGTCCAGTTTATGATGTTAACTATATGGTCAACAAGGCTTGACGTTCAACGACACAAGGTACGTATATTATATTATGAGGCCTCTACTAGTATAGAATAATACCGAGCCTTCATTATTTTGATTGTTTTTTTGTTGTTTTTTTTATTTTTTTTTAAATAATCTCATAGTCCGTGTGTTGTGTGTGTTATGTTTCCTGGTCCTTGTGGGCTTTCATCTTTTCCTCATTTCTTTCATGTGACTTATTTATTCGGCTTTATTATATACAGTTTGCAATGAAGAATTATTAAAATTTAATTCTGATGTGAAAATTGTAAACTCACTTTCGGAATTTATTTATTTGCTTTGGTTTTTTTTTTGGTCATGCCCATCAACTCTATGACGGTTATCATTGAGAAAGAAAGCTTGACGTTTAAATGGTTATACGTTGGCCGCAATTTTATTCACGACGAGAACATTTCTAATTGAAAAGAATTCATTTCAATTGTTGAACTGGTAACAAACGGTGAAGTCGCGATCTGACATTGTTTTTTCTTTCATTTGAATTCGACCAAAACGAAAACCCTCCCAAAAAAAATTTAAAAATTAATTCAATATAGTCGACGGTGGGAGAGAGAAAGTTATATATTCGTCTCGATATCAATTTAAATCGTGATCTCGACAAGTCGACGATATGGCCATAGCGTTCGCAAACAATTGCAAACAGATTTCTAAAAAATCCCGGGGCGGAATTTGTTACCCAACAGAGATAATGTCTTCTAGTCTATTTCTGTGATGTATATAAGAAAGAACAATAGAACTGTATCTGCACAATGAATACAATAATATAAAGGAGAACGGTCCGAAATGGATGGCTTTAAAAGCCGTTACTCTCGAGTCTCTTCAGTTAGTGATTCCTATCGACAAGACGCAATTAGACATCTCTGCTGCTGAACATCACTGGAATAATCGGTTCAACTTCTAACGAATATACATATTTCAACATGAGTTACTCTACTTTTAAGGTAATTTTCTTTGACTTTTGATCACGACGGCAATAGTATAGTATATAGTATACTTTATATATATTACCTTTTAATTTAAAAAAACTAAACAAACAGATAATTAGATTACAAAACATGATCGAGATAAGTCATTTTGTTTATCTATTTTTCGTTACAATCAGATAGAAAACAAGGATTAATATTTAATAAGAAACCATTATCGATTGGCAATTAGATATTACTTTCACTCTGGATAGGATAGTATATACCGGTACGTTCTATCTATCTATCCATTCTTTTTTGATAGTCTTGGCACAACTACTATACACACAGCACAAAAGCTCCGTTTGAAGTTGGCCCGATGATGCGCTGAGACTGTAATACAATTGAAGGAAATGTTTTTTATTTCTATAGAAATAGTTACAGTGAATAAGGCATTCATGGAACTTTCCTACCATCACCATCGTTATATAATTTGAAAATTTCTTTTGAACTTGATTTTCGTTGGTATAAAATCAAATGTTTGTTGGTATTATAGAGCCGAACATTTTGGCCAGCATCATCATAGTCTAGTACCTATTGATTGCCTGTATATATATACCACCTAGCCAAGGAACAGTCTCTAATAGTAAATTACTTTCCTTTTGATGCCATTCAAAGAGCCTCCTGTACGATACATATTACGTTCTTGGGTCAATACCCGCGTTGTACACACACACACACAAAAATAACTAATAGGACTTGAACAATATAATTGGTCTATATACCGCGTATACTGTATACACAACAATACATCATCTCGTCGATATCTTTAATAGATGATGGCGAAACTGATTGTGGTTTGCTTGCTACTTGCTGTCAGCCAGGTTAACGCAGGAGTGACTCAGTGAGTACATTGTCCTACTTCTTCTATTCATTGTCGACAACATCGTTAGATATTAAGACAAATGGTTTAGCGCGCTGTGCTTGTTAGTGTTTTCTTTTTTGAACGCGAATAAACTTTAATTCTTATTTTACAGCGGTCTCCAAACGGGTGGATTTAGCGGTGCCGCTAGCTACGGTTCCGGTGCAGGTGCTGGAGGATTCGCTGGAAGGTAAAAATAACGCAATAGTATTGTATGATTTTTAACTTTGCACTTTGTTACATTTGGTTTTTTTTTTTGGTTTTTTTTGGGGGATTTAATTACGCAGTTCTCTCGTTTCCCCTTTGGCAGCGTCTGGATTCGCTTCACCTTACGGCGCTCAAGGTGGTAATTACTTGCAAGGTGAGATTCAATTTTAATTTTGACATTTTTCAGATTGGAAATATTGAAAAAAAAAAAAAATCAATTCAATTGTTTATATAGGTGTTAACGGTATTCATCAAGGATCTTCAGCTGGATTTGGAGGTTTCGGCTCATCAGCCAAAGGATACGGACATTAATAAACTATAATAATTGGCATGCTGAACTGAATTTTCTTTAATATCATTGACATATTATCAGCCTTTGATTTATTATTTACAAAGTTAAAGCATCACTGGTTGGTGTTGTAGAGTCTGTTCTTTAATTCTTTGATGTTGCTCCGCAGTACAGCAGCAAAAGTATAGATTACATACTCTGAATTCTCTCATCACAGCTCTTGAATACATTCTATACACAAAATAGACTGCGCTTATATATCGTCGTACTGTAGTACGTATACGTACGTACCGGCCGTGTTTTGCATTGCATTCTCAATTCAAGGGAATTTCCCAAGTTTAATTCATTGATGCATGAAAATGAACCGCAATCGAAAAAGAGACCGTCAGTTTGAATATATTTCAAAAGTATTTGATTCTGATATTCCACCACATGAAAAGGTACAGGGTAGATTTCTATGTATGTCTGATGTCCTTGTTGTAATTCGATCAAAGCCACTCATGCTACTTTGTCTACTGGATATGCCGCATGTCCTAGCCGTTATAGCGTCAAAATTGCAATTTTCGAGTCAAATACTGAAATTTTAGTATCAAACATGGAAACAGGAAATGAAAATCAGCGCTTCGGAAGCCACACACACACGCAGCGAAACATTCGGATCGTGTAGATGATGCACAACTACGTGTACTACGTATACCCACATCATATATTAGGATGAATACTACCTAGATACGGAAATTCGATCCGCCATGAAAAGGAGACTCGATTAACCAAACATGAGCAGAGTTACACAGTCCATAGATCCGTCATTCCGTATATAGTAATGCGATAGGCGTATATACGTTTAGCTTGAACATAGTCAATTTTTCTCGTTACACTACAATATATCACTTTGTACTATAAAGAAAGTTTGATTTTTTTTTCTTTCGTAGAAACTTGTACATATGAAACCCGCAAATCTTTTGAGTTTTTCATTTCATATACTAAATATTGAAAATGATTTCAGGTTGTATACGAATTCTGATCTACCAAGAAGAAGCAAATATATATAATATCCAGTTACATCTTTTGCCGCAGAATAAATTTTGAAAAAACAAAACAGCAACAACAGATGCGCATGAGTTGCATTACATTTAGCAGCTAGTATAAAGCGAAATAATACGTAATTCAGAGACGAATGATATAGGACATAAATACAAGACCACACGTTGTTCGGAAATAACATTCTTTATTTTTGTTACAAAAGTTTTTTGCTTTTTAAATCTTGCATGCGGGCGGGATCAGCATCTGTAACATTTCTTTTCGTTAAAAGAGACTTATACATGTACGAGATGTTTTATTATATATGGAAAGAAACTTCCGGTACGTGCAGTGTAGTACAGCGATACAAAATTTATTCTAAACTCCATCTTGGTAAATTGAGATTGTAAATAAGTATTGCAATTAAGAATTAAGTTGCCCATTATTTTTATTATGTAACAATTACTACCGAAATCAAAAACTCGCCCACACTTAAACAAAACTTTCCATGTTCAAAATAATGACTCCACATATTCTGGCTAAGTACTGTAAATAAATTGAAGAAATCGTTACACAAATTATCCTTTTATACATGAAGATACAAGCAGAATAATAGAACGTTAATTTCAACATAATAATATAATGTGTTTGCCCTCGTTTCTCATGGGCTATAACTAACCAGATCAAAGAGGTTTGATATAATTGTAAATAATTGGGCCTTATTAGGGTATTACAGGTTCAAGGGGTTATTTGTCAATAGTACAAGGAAAAGAATCATAAAGAAGCTAAAAACTTGTAAAGCTAGATTTAGAATTGATTTTTTTTAATCATTTATTTGTATAATATACATTTTGACTGATGAGGTATAGTTTGATACCGTTGCTGGCTTTCTGTCCCTGTTTTAATTCAGAGAATCATTTATTTATTTTGGTTTTGTTTTGACCTATAAAGAGCTAAAAGATGTTGGACCAGCTCTATACAGTTTGCGTGATCTAGCGTAGTAACAAACAGTGTACAAGCTATAGGCTGAGAGATGACATAGCGTATAGATATAGACCACTCTGCTCACTCCCACAGGGACTCCGATGAGCATCGATGTAAGCGAGTGTATATATCCACGGCGTGGAAAGGGATTTTCCTGTGCGCGTAGACACGGAAAATAAGCGACGAAAGTACTCGGCTCACGACAACGGACGATATTATAGGATTGAGAAGGAAAATATAAAGGATCAAGTGCGCCAACCAAACACAGCAGCGCAGCAGGAGCAGCAGCAAGGGTGTTTTTCTAATGGGATTTTGTGAGCAACTTTCAAGGGACTACGGGAAACTACAAGACGACTCATAAATTTTACTTTGTTTTGTGGGCGGCACTTTTGTTGTTCGAAAGGAATATAGAGCCGAGCCGACGAACGTGCAAAACCACTTTCCTTTTAGCTTCTCTGTATATTACTATAGAAGCTTTAAGTGTCAAATTGTCTCTGCCGCCACTTTAACCAACACCTTCATAAGATAAAGAAGTGACATTTTATGTACGAAACTTTGAAATATAATTAACGCCGTTCAACATTTGCCGTCTCTTTGAATTTTTTAAAAAAATGCGTTCAATAATATGTTGTTGGATGTGAGTATTTTATAGTATAACAAACTTGTGCGATCAAAATGTCGCATATACAAAAGACTTCCGCGATTCTCTTTTGTTGGTTAGTCCACACACCCTGCAATGACAAATAATCTACAAAAAGCTTGTTTTCTCTGCGCAAATTAATTTTTGTTTTGTCTTTTTTTTCTGATTTCCAGTATAATATTGTGAATTTATTCTCATCACGCAGCCAAAAAATTCGTTACGCATTCAGCTAGATTCAAAAAAGTCGGTATTTATAGTTGGTGCAATAGTCATTCTGGATACGGTGTTGCGGTTTTATAACTCAACGATCGAGACCCTATAAAACCGCGCCTCTTCTTTTGTTTTTCTTTCCCTCAACTGAATATAAGGACGACATGTACTACGCTGTAGTACAATAGCCACTGCTTTATAATAACAGACTACTACCACTACTAGCTGCGGTGAACATTGAAATTTATTTACCGATTTCCGGCTTTGAGCCCAATTCATTTATCAATATATAACCCTATCTTATAATACCAAGTCTCGCACCATATTTTCCTATTTCCTATATTTAGTTATACCCCTACCTACTATATTCTTGTTGTCCTCTTTTTTTGTGCTGGGCTTAACAATACACGTGAGTACGGTGTGATTCACATTTTCACACAGTTTCGAGTAGCATCCTTGTTTTTTTGTGATATTGAATTAGATTTTTAAAAGCTTTGGTGTTACAATTTCAAGAATGTGGAAATATTCCCAACCCAAAATAACTTTGTTATTTTGTGCCGTCCGGTCCGGCGTTGTTCATCGTTGTTCATGCATGAATTATCTGGAAGTTCAGCAACATCTTATGTTATTATATCAGCTCATGGTCCATAAATGGACCATCATTTTGGCAAGGCATAAGTTTTAGATTGTCTGAGTGTTGCTATAAATAATGAAATATACATTCCGAGTGTTTGCTTGTAAATGGAAGGGCTTCCTCTAGTGTGCGTAAAAGCATCAAGGATACAGTCTCTTTATTGATGTCAAATTTTCAATATTTAAACCAAACCTAGAGTGTAATACCTTAGCTAACGCGGTAACCGGTATAACGCCTCTTACAACTACTGGTATTGAAAATGTCAAAATATATTAAATAGAACAAGAGGGGATTGACTGAGTTAATCTTAAAAATACGTCCTTTACACTCTGTATCGTGTCGAAACAAACAAAACAAAACAAATTCAACATCGGGCTTCCCTTCCATTTGAGGGTTGAAGTCAATTTCTCACCTGCTGCAAGTGTGATCGTCTCCGAGAAAAAAGAAACACTTAGAGTGTAAAGATTGGTTTAACTGTCTTAAATTTGTTATACACTTATATATTTTCTCATGTAAAAAAAAATAAACCCTAGTCGTGACGCATGTATACATTAGGCTACTTCTTTTTCAAAAAGAATGTTCACCTTAGGTATCGATATTGATTTATAAAAAGATAAAATTTCTATGAAAGCTATTGATTTGTTATTAGAAATGCATTTTTATTGTCTTTTAAATAAGATGTGGGTAACAATTTTTTGTAATCTTAAAGTAATTACTAGTTAGTTAGATTTTCAACAACTCGAAGTCGGAAAAACATATTATCGATTAATCACTATCGATTATCTCGCTGTTTTCTAAGAGTCGTCTGCAAACGTCTAGAAAGGCTGTGCACGTGTGTCTTTGCTTCTTTCAAAATGTCTATGCCCGATCCTCAACTGAAACGCAAACTTAAGAAACGAGAACAGAGTCGGTTGAGAATACTTAACAAGAAAAATGAGGGTAATAACCATCTATTCTTTAATTTATATTATTTATTCAAATTTTTTGTTAATTTCAATAACAGACGCATCTGACAAAGACGAACAGGAGATCGCATCACAAGAAGAGGATGTTGTTGAAACTGAACGTAAGTTTAACCCTGACAAATTGAAACAGATCAAAGTTACTAATTTAGTTAGCATTTCAAGTGCCAGTAAAGAAACTGAAAACAAATTCAAAAAAAGCCACTAAGCAAACACAACTGATTTCTTCCGATTCAAGTGAGAAATTAATAGATGAAGATGATGATGCTGATGTTGAAGATCTACAGCAATGTAAGTTTATCTGCTTAATAAAATGTCATAGATGAGGATAGTATTATTTTGATATTGACTTTCTGTTACATCCTTTCAACATTAGTACCTGGATCATCAATTAATGTAGGAATTCTTAGTGACCAGACATTTGCTTCATTAGAGGGCAGTGTCTCAGATTTGACTTTGAAAGCTGTCGAGGAGATGGGTTTCAAAAAAATGACGGAAATCCAGGTATTTGGAAAAAGCTCATGAAAAAAGATGTAATAATATTTCTATTTGTTTTTAAAGGCTAAATCAATTCCTCACTTATTGGAAGGACGTGATCTGTTGGGACAAGCAAAAACTGGTTCTGGTAAAACATTGGCGTTTCTGATACCTGCGATAGAGCTGATTTATAAATTGAAGTTTATGCCGCGAAATGGTATATTTTCTTTCATAAGTTATATAATATATAAGCAATCGCATTGATCCATTTGTTTGCATCGTGAAAGGTACTGGAGTAATTATTATTTCTCCCACCAGAGAGTTGTCTATGCAAACTTTTGGTGTTTTACGTGAATTGTTAAGGTAAAATTGGTGCATTTCAAGTTTTTAAAAAACTTGTATCAATAATTTTTTCCTCTCTCATCTAGACATCATTCCCATACATACGGTCTAGTTATGGGAGGTGCAAATCGTCAAGCTGAAGCTGCAAAGCTTATAAAGGGTGTTAACATTTTAGTGGCAACTCCTGGCAGATTGCTTGATCACTTGAATAGCACAACTGATTTTCTATTTAAAAACCTCCAATGTTTAATAATCGATGAAGCCGATCGTGTATTAGATATCGGGTTTGAAGAGGAATTGAAACAGCTCATTCGTATTTTACCAAGTAAATATAACCTTCATTTTATTTTTGGAATTAATTAAATTGTTCGCGTTACGAAATGTTTTCTAGAAAAACGACAGACCATGTTATTTTCCGCTACATCAACTCAGAAAATTGAGGATCTTGCTCGTTTGGCCCTCAAGAAAGAGCCAATTGTTGTTGGAGTAGAGGATGTCGTTGAGAAAGCCACGGTTGAGGGACTAGAACAAGGTTATTTATATTTTAGTAATTAAAAAAAAAATTTTAGCATTTTATGTTTTCATTTTTCAGGTTACGTTGTGTGCCCTGCTGAAAAGCGTTTTTTAATGCTCTTTTCATTTCTCAAACGTAATCGTAAAAAGAAAATCATGGTCTTCTTCAGTTCGTGCTTGTCCGTTAAATTTCACCATGAATTACTAAACTACATCGATATGCCCGTCATGTGCATTCACGTAAGATTCAATTGTGTCTTTGTCGCTCGTCTCGCATTAACTTTTGAAATTTCATTAATTAGGGTAAACAAAAGCAAACTAAACGAACGACAACATTTTTCCAATTTTGTAATGCGGATTCTGGAATCCTCCTGTGTACGGATGTGGCTGCAAGAGGGTTGGATATTCCAGCAGTCGATTGGATCGTTCAGTATGATCCACCTGATGATCCTAAGGTATTTTAACCTTGTGAAAACGTACACAAACTCCACACTAAAACTATCCATTTTAGGAATACATTCATCGTGTTGGACGTACTGCTCGAGGTACCACATGTAGAAATTCTTCTTCTTCGACCCTTCCTAATATACTGTCATCTATTTCTACTACTAGGTCAAGGCGGAAAGGGTCACGCCTTGCTTCTTTTGAGGCCAGAAGAATTGGGCTTTCTACGGTATTTGAAGCAAGCCAAAGTTCCACTGAATGAATTCGAGTTTTCGTGGAGTAAGATCGCTGATATCCAACCTCAGGTTCGTAAAAATTACATACAGTTGCAACTTTGTTTTTTTCAATTTCAATAATTTTTTTACACTTCATTCAGCTGGAAAAATTGGTTTCCAAGAATTACTTCCTCCATATGTCGGCAAAAGAAGCTTACAAAGCCTACATTCGTGCTTATGATTCCCATCATTTGAAAACAATCTTCGACGTTCATACACTCGACCTGGCTAGAGTGGCCCAAAGTTTTGGTTTCAAAGTTCCGCCGACTGTAGACCTTAGTATGTTCATCTCATATATGCCAGTTGTCACATTTTATTCAATTTTATTTCGTTTGTTTTAGACATGCGTAGTACTAAAGCTGACCGCCCTCGCAAACGCCAAGGAAACTTCGGGGAGACTCAAGGAGGGGTTAAACACCGTACTAAAGCAAGCATATATCGTCAAGTTGGACAGAAATCAAACGACAAACGGCAATTTTCCCGATAATTTTTCTGATTGTTTTACGTTGTCCACAGACAATAAATTTGCGTATCCAATATTACGTTCAAGAGCATTTTTTAAAACTATTATAGGGGAGACCGGGGCGTTTTTAGCCAGGGGTAATTTTAGCCAGTTGACTTTTGAACTAGTTAATCTTACGTTAGAGAAATAATCTTTTAGCCATGTGTGGTAAACTTCAATAAGCTTATCTCCAGAAATTTTCATTGAAAAATAATGAAAACTGGAGAAGTTACAGCAAAAATTGAAAATTTTTAAATTTTTTCGATTATTTTTTTACTCGAGGGTCATCTTAAAATAGAAAAACAGTAGCTATAGCCCAAGAAAAATAGAAAAAAAATGTAACAGGGGGAAAGCCCGTTCAATTCTGCGTAGCATGGTGGTTTTCAAATTTAACTGCATAATTTATTTCATTTTTTATTGAATTTAATGTAAAAATTCCCTATGTGGGGTAATTCTAGCCAGCAAAAACGGGGCAATTTTAGCCAGTTTGCGCCTATCCCGGCTTACAGAAGCAGACGACTTCAACTTTCTTCAACGTTTGCTGTATAGTTGCAAGTCCAACGTAGTTGAAATTTAATTTACTTTACTTCAAAAACTTTTTTTTATGATTTTGAGATTACCATTCGAAAGAGAATTGAATTATTGTTTTAACGGTTGTAATTTTCAATTAAGAATTCTTATATTTCATAAAGAAAAACGATCAAATTGAGTTGGCTAAAAATGCCCCATCATCTTCACCTGAGAGAGAAAAAACTTCAGTTTACTTTTACATTAATTACACAATAACTTGAAAACCAAATTTCAATTTTAAAAAAACATGCTAACAGAGGGGAAAAAGGGCTATCGACTCGTTGCACGTAAGAATAAATCGAGTCATTATATTCTGACATAATTGGATCTAAAGTTCACTTTGACGAAAATGGCTAAAAACGCCCCGGTCTCCCCTACTGCTAATTGCTATCGCTATTTCCTTTAACAAGATTTTGAACCGACGGAATTCGTCGCTCATTTGTTTGAGCTGGAAATAAGAAGAGCTTCTGCTATGGTATGAAGCTGTTATGATTATGAAGCTTAAGGCTATTAAGCCTATTATGAATATTTTCAATTGGTTCATGGTTTGATATTGACAAAAGTAAAAGTCAAAAGATTCCATAGAATAATTCTTTAAATTTTACGTAACACTTTCAATGAGTAGTGATCTGAATTTATCTTGACACTTCATCTTTTGAAAAATGTCTTCAAGAATTCCTAAAAAAGTCCTCACTCTGAAGCAGGTAATTTCATATTTGCAACAAAAGGGCTCAGAAATAAATGATTCTCTTTTAGTTCATGCTTAGGCAAGAGGTTTTAAACTTATACAGAGAAGGTAATTGTTTACTAATATGTGACATTGCTAAAAACTTTAAAATGTTGTTCTTCGTCAAGTTCTACGTACAGCTCAAAAATTAGATGGTGACCAAAAATCTGAAATTATCAAATGGGCTAGGAGTGATTTTGAAACACACCGGTCTCAAACTAATGAAGTAGGAATTTGTTGATTCTTTCTGGAATTTCTTTTAATTCTATTTTATTTTGAAGGAAACAATCAGGGGCCTTCTTATCAATGGGAGACAAATGGTGAAGGAATTGCAAAGTACAATTAAAAAGACAATGTAGTGTATTTATGTGTTGAATTCAGTCATTGATTACAAGTTCATCTATTCCCCAATCTTCATAACTCCCATCAGGAAGATAGCGACGAATGATTATAGGAATTTTCTTCTGCTTCAACTCTTTCATTGCTATGGCCAGAGGATCTGTTTCACCTTCCAATTCAACCATAACTGGTGCACACATTGCTATTTGCAAGGCTCTTGTCCCTAACACCCGTGCCCTTTCATATCTAAAATGGAATTGTTGTTTATACTTGTTGATGAGTTAAGCAACTTTCTTAAAATCCTTACTTTGTCATGTAAGGTGTTGTAATACGCTTGGTTTGCAGCTGACCAGCTCCACCTTCACCTTGCTGAAGTAGATCAATTTGTGCATCATCATCTTGTGGTTCCATTTCATCCATGTTATCGTCATCTTCGGCATCTTCGAAATCGTCATTACCACTAAATAATAGAAATTCAACATGGTGCATATAGGAAATATGTAGGAAAACAAGATTCTAACAAAATTAACTTACTCATCTTGATCATATTCATCGTCCGCCATGATTATTTGATTACTCAGATGATACAAGACTACGAGTTTTTTATTTAACTTATAAGTTTCGAATTCGCTTGAAAAATAAAACGACTAACAGGCTAACACGTAATCTTAGTCTGTGCTAACAGCGTGATGAACCTGAACCGCAGACGGCAGAACCACTTCTCATTCTCAAGTCAAGTTCTCTAGTTGGTTCACTAGGTGGCACTGCGTTGTTTTCTTCTCGTTCAAATATGAGCATGTGTCGTGTTTTGAATGCAGGGTAGGCTAAAGCCTACAAGACTACATTCATAAAATATAACAAGTAGCCTAATGAAGTATCACTCTTAGTTCTTCATGATCTTGAAATTCATAAAATCCTTATGAGACTAGTCAAAAGACTTCAGATATCCTGATGAAACATAAATTGTACAATGGTCGTTATTTTTAATTTCCCTATCCTAAAAGAATAACCATTGCTGTTGAATACTATATCGCTCAAACCGAAATTTCTTATATTTCACGATGGCAAGCAGGAAAGAAGTTTCTCAGCCCATTGCAGACTTTCAAGTTGTAGCTTCTTGTGATAGCTCAGGAGTTACCTTCATTAATGAAGAAACACCTCTACAACTGTCTGAAAATGGCTTGTACGAAATTGCCTACATTAACATTTCAGAGGAAGACATGATATCTGAGCTTGAACAATTGAAATCAGTCAATGACGATGACAGCTCAATGCAGAGTTTTCTTGAACAGTATGGAATTGAAGAAGTTTATGATTCTGATGCTGAACCAGCAAATGCTCATGATGCTGATCTAACAAATGTAATAGATGAGGAACAAATAGCTATTACTAATGATTTTCTGACAGGAAAAATGTCATTTCAAGACTTCATAATTAGAGTAGAAGATGATTCTGAGTCAGGCATGGAAGATTCAGATGATGATGAAGAAGAAGAAGAGCTAGAAAACAAAGATGATCCAGAATATATTCCTGAGGTAGCTTTCAAAATTACAACTAAACGTAAACTGAGATACAGTGAACAAAAAGAAACTGGTGCAATATCTAAAGCTAAAGAAAATGTTGCTGGTTCAAGTTCTATGAGCTTTTCACATCAGCCACCTACATCCTCAGCAAAAAAGAGAAGAACCGGCCCTAGAGCTATGAAAAAACTTCCAGCAAATTTATTGGGTAACAAATTATTACTTACAATTTTCTAAATATAAATCTGGAAAAGTAGCCTACATCTTTGAATTTTTCACAATGCAAAGGCCTCATGGGGGAAGCATATTTGAGATATGCAAGGAATGAGAAACAAGATGCCATCAATCTCTGCATGGAAGTAATTAGACAGGTAAATTCATTTGAAATTCTCATATGTGTGAATGTAAATTTTCATTGTGGTTCTAATTATTTGTTAGGCTCCAAGTTTTGCAGAACCTTTTCAAACATTGAGCATCTTCTATGAAGACCTTGGAGAGTTTGAAAAGTCATACCAGTTATCTTTGGTAGCTGCATATTTGTCTCCTCAAGATGCCGATGAATGGTTACGATTAGCCGAGGTAAAATAATTAATATATTAAGTAAAAAGGAATGAATTTATTTTAATATTGAAATCTTTCGTTTTATTTAAGGTGTGCCTGAGTCGAAAAGATGAATTGCAGGCATCTAAATGTCTTGCCAAAGCTGTCCAAGTAGACCCTACAAATATACAAATTCATCAAAAGTAGCGTTTACACTAATAATAAGAATTTTGAACTTTTATTTATTATTTGGTCTGTTTCAGTCGCTGCGAGTTGTTGGAGTTAATGGGTGCTCAAAAAGAACAGCTCAAAGCCCGCTTAACCATGTTGCGGTGTGTCCAACCGGAAACTGAACAGAAGAAAACAGAATGGGTTGAGCTTGCTGTTACTATCGCCCGAGAGTACTTTTCAGGTGGTCACTTGCATTCAGCTCGTCGAGCGCTCAGTAATGCTCTTGTTACCTGCTCAGCTAATTTCAAAATGGAGCAATTTAACCTGTTATTCGAACTCCAGCTCTTGACGAAACATTATCTCGATGTCGTAAAAGTATGATGAACCCTTTAAATCGATATTTATTACTTGATTCATTTTTCTTATGCGTCTGTTGCACCTACAGGTTCTCAATAAGCATTGCGGTTTGGTGTTTAACAACAATATAATCGACGAAATTGATCTCGAAGAGGCTGAATCGATGGAACTGACGGAAGAATTACCTTTAGATATTATCGGCAAGCTTTGCATTGCCTTGGTTTATGCTAATAAACAAGAATTTGCATTTCATTTAATCGAAACCTTTCTCGAACATGACGTCGAAAGTTTCGGAGACATTTTTCTTGATGTTGCCGAAGCCTTGATAGAAAAGAAATTTTACCAAAAAGCTTTGTAAGAGAATTTCAAACTTACTTTATTTTTGGTTATTTTAATTTTACAAATGTTTTTATTCCCTTAAAGGACATTGCTAGTGATCCTAAAACGAAGTAAAAACTTTTGTCTAGCTGCCGTTTGGTTGAAATATGCAAACTGCCTCAACGTTCTAGAACAGGAAGACGAAGCCATCGCCGCATACCGACATGTTATTGAACTAGTACCATCAAATGAGGATGCCAGGATATCTCTGGCAGAATTGCTCACCAAACTAGGTAAATACCTTATAAAGTCAGCACATCATTTTCCAGGCTAATCATTTGCTTATCATAACAGGTCGCCACCAAGAAGCTTTGGAAGCCGTAACTCAAGACTCCGACGCTACTCGGATTGAAGCCAGCGTTTTGCATCACAAGTGCCTTTTGCTTTTGAAAGAAGGAAGAATGAATCCGTTCATTGCGGCCTACAAGTTGCTGATGATGCGACACGCCAGAAACATTCGCTCCAAGGATGAAGTGTACAAAGCGTGCGGCGCTAAAAAAGTGGGATGGGAGTCGGCAGATGAAGAGTCGGACGACGAAGAATTGGAGTTTGGAGAATCGTCGATTACATTACAAGAAGAATATCGACTTCTTCGATTAACTTGTGAATACTTGTTCAAGGAGCGCCGTTTGGTGGAACTGCAGCGAATCTGTTTTACGGCTCTGACGTCCCCGCTTTTCAGAAAGAAGAGAGAAATTTGCAGAGAAATCCAATTCATCACTCTTCAAGTGTGTTTGGCCAAAGGTGATTCGTATTACGCTTACAATCTAGCCCGTGGTTTTCTCTTACGAGGAGACAACCTGCACAATAACAGAGCTTGGAATCTAATGATTCAGGTAACACATTTCTTATACATTACCATGGTCCATTATTAAATCAACTCGTTTTTATTTTCAACAGGTCATTATGCGCGGAGAAGATGTACGCTACAATCGTTTTCTTATGCGGCTTCTCCTAAAACACCCCGATCACATCTATCTGAATGTTTTGAACGGTCACGCCTGTGTAGCCAGCGGTACATACAAATACGCACTAGGTAAAGATGGCAAATCACAATTTAGCCATAGTACAAAGTATTTTATCTATTTAATGTGTCTTTTTTGTTTAGAAGCGTATATGTCGGCGTGTAAAATTGAGCCCAACAATTCGTTGTTTTTGCTGCTTTCTGCTATTGTGCTGGTTCAGTTGACGCGTCATACGTCTTCTAGTGGAAAGCATTCTCTTGTTATCCAAGCTTCATCCTTCTTCGATACTTATCTGAAATCGAGAGGCGACTGTCAAGAGGTTTACTACAACATCGGCCGTGGAATGCATCAGCTTGGTCTTTTAGTTCCGGCATTGGACTTTTAGTAAGAAACATTCTCCCCCCTTCCTCTAGTATTATGTAATTTAAACAAAAATTAAAACGTGTTTGTATTTAGTAAAAAGGCGCTGCAACACAAGCCAAGCATCACACATGGAGCGAATGCTAAAGTATTCGATTTATCTAGAGAAATCGCCTTCAACTTGTCGCTCATTTATCGGTCGAATGATTTTTCCGCGAATTTTTCTAATCCTAGTTCCGATACTGTTGCTCGTATGTACCTGGACAAGTATATCACTATTTGAAATATGATTTCACATAATGTAAAATTTTTGCGTTAGCGTTCCAATGCACTGTAATTGTTATTCAATAAATCATCATCAACCAAGGAAAACTTATGTAAACCATCGTTTGCTTTCAGCAAATAATAGGAAGGGAGGCGCTTGCCTAGATAGTCTCTATAAATATGAGACATTTACCAACGGCGCACCATAATAAAATCAAAACGGGGAAACAAGATTTTCAAAATCTTGGCCAACCTGGTCTCCATTGGCGCGCCAGAACGTGACGGCCTTCGCTTCGCTCTGGCGCGCCAGAGCACGACGTCAACCATTTGTTCCTTTTTTCCTCTCGCAAAGCATAGGCAGTATCACACTGTTGCACGCTCGCAGCGGCGGAATCGCTTCAATTATTTCGATTTATGTTATTATTTCTCGTCTTATCAATATCTAAAAATATAAATCTTTTTTCTCTGTTCAAATTCGTTAATCAAATTTCATTTTTGTTGTAAAATATAAAATTCCAAAATAGACACAAAATACAGTTGCTTTTTAGTATCATTCCTGTGTAGGGTAAAGTTCCTAATTCGGGACAGGCCTGACAATTTCTAATTCGGGACGAAATAAGCTTTTTTGGAATAAAAGGACAATTAAGCTAATTTCGTGCGGTAAAATAACAAAAATAAACAGGATTTACTCTTTCCTATGTGTTTAAGCAACTAGTTTGATGTATTTATATGAAGTTTTCATAAAATATAATAAAGAAAACTACAAAAAAGACTTAGAAAAAAACCAAGATTTTTGGGGGGTCGAAACATGTCTGAAATAACAAATCTATTAGTTATTTCACACTGTATTTAGACTTAAATCAAAGAGCCCGGAAAATGCTCTTGATTACACATTAAAAAACTAATTAAAGTCATCAAATTCACTGAATAATTCAGAAACAAGCTTGCTGGGAATAAAACCCATAACACAAATTCGGGACACCCTTATACACAAAAACAGGACAAATAAAAGTTCACCAGTTCGCCAGATGGCACTAGTAGAAGTGTCAAAGAACTTGTATGTTTAAAATCTACAAAATACTATTTTTCTTTTACTTTATATATGCAAACATCACATTGGCAGAGTGGTTATCGTCATGGGCTGATATTCAGAGAAATTAACGAAATTTGTGTTCGGTCCCAGGTAAGGGTTTCTCTTATAATGTTCGCAACTGTAGGTAGCATATTGAATTTTAACATAGGTTTTACTTTAATTCCCTTTTTAAATTAATTCATTTTTTATAAAAGATAAGCTCAATACTAAAGCAATAGTTTGGCACAGTGGCAATAGTCTTGTAATTGTATCTTTTACATTTGGTGTTCTTCGTTCCACTCCAAATGGAGAAACATTTTGAATTTTTTTGAAAATCGCCTCAGGGCTGTCCCGAATTTATAACACAGTCGGTATACCCGTAAAAAATATTCCCATTTAAAATAGAGCTTTATTTCAAGACTAATTTTATTTACCACAAAATGGTTTACAAGTAAAGTGGCACAGTGGGTATGGTCCTGGCCCAACGAAGTGCCCTATTAACAATTTGTGGGTTCAATACCGGATCAAGTCATTTTACCAAATTATTCAAAAATTGCCTCAGGGCTGTCCCGAATTTATAACACAGTCGCTATACCCGTAAAATTTATTCCTTTTAAATAAAGAGGTTTATTTACCACCACTTTTATTTACCACAGCTATTAATGCAATTAAAGTGGCACAGTGGGTAAAGTCCACCTCTTCGAAGTTGGCTTTTACTGCTAATGGGTTCAATACCCAGTGTAACCATTTTACCAAATTATTCGAAAATCGCCTAAGGGCTGTCCCGAATTTATAACACAGTCAGTATACCCGTAAAAATATTCCCCTTACATAAAGAGCTTTATTTCAAGACTAATTTTATTTACCACAAAATGGTATACAAGTAAAGTGGCACAGTGGGTATGGTCCTGGCCCAACGAAGTGCACTATTAATAATTTGTGGGTTCAATCCTGGATCAAGTCTTTTTACCAAGTTATTCAAAAATTGCCTCAGGGCTGTCCCGAATTTATAACACAGTCGCTATACCCGTAAAATTTATTCCTTTTAAATAAAGAGGTTTTACCACCACTTTTATTTACCACAGCTATTAATACGAGTAAAGTGGCACAGTGGGTAAAGTCCACCTCTTTGAAGTTGGCTTTTACTGCTAATGGGTTCAATACCCAGTGTAAACATTTTACCAAATTATTCGAAAATCGCCTAAGGGCTGTCCCGAATTTATAACACAGTCAGTATACCCGTAAAAATATTTTCATTAAATAAAGAGCTTTATTTCAACAGTAATTTTATTTACCACACCATACATGCACAAGTAAAGTGGCACAGTGGGTATGGTCCATACCCATACGAAGTCCATACGAAGTTCCCTAATAACAGCTTATGGGTTCAATACCACGTTAAGTCATTTTACCAGATTATTCAAAAACTGCCCCAGGGCTGTCCCGAATTTATAAGACAGTCAGTATAGCAGTAAAGTTATTCCATTTAAATAATGAGGTTTATTTTAGAAATAGTCTTGTTTACCGCAATATAAAATACATGTGGGTAGAGTCGATACCCAACGAAGTTTGCTATTACCTGCTAATGGGTTCAACTTCAGGTGAAACATGTAAAACCAAAAATATTTCCTCGAGTCGAACCTAGTAGCAGTTGAAAACCAATTTCGCATGGAAAGGACCATACCCACTGTGCCACTTTAGTTGTTTTTGCAATAGGGGTGAAAAAAATTAATATTAAAATAAAGCCTTTTATTAAAAGGGAATATTTTTACGGGTATAGTGACTGTGTTATAAATTCGGGACAGCCTTTAGGCAATCTTTGAATAATTTGGTAAAATGGTTTCACCCGGTATTGAACCCACTAGGAGTAAAAGCAAACTTCGTAGAGATGGACTTTACCCATTGTGCCACTTTACTCGATTATATGGCTGTGGTAAATAAAAGTGGTGGTAAAATAAACCTCTTTGTTTAAAAGGAATAAATTTTACGGGTATACCGACTGTGTTATAAATTCGGGACAGCCCTGAAGCAGTTTTTGAATAATTTCATAAAATAGTTCTAGATGGAGTTGAACCCATTAGCGCGTAATATTTAACTTCGTTGGGTATTGACTCTACCCACTGTGCCACCTGACATGTATTTTGAATAGCGTTAAACAATACTATTTCTTAAAAAACCTCTTTATTTTAAAAGGAATAAATTTGACGGCTATACTGACTGTGTTATAAATTCGGGACAGCCCTGAGGCAATTTTTGAATAATTTGGTAAAATGACTTGACCTGGGATTAAACCCATATGCTGTTTAATGTTAATAGGGCACTTCGTTGGGCCATGACCATATCCACTGTGCCACTTTACTTGTATACCATCTTGTGGTAAATAAAATTGGTGTTGAAATAAAGCCCATAATTAAATGGGAATAATTTTTACGGGTATACTGACTGTGTTATAAATTTGGGACAGCCCTGAGGCAATTTTTGAATAATTTGGCACTTGACCCGGTATTGAACCCATAAGTTATTAATAGCGACCTTCGTTGGGCAAGGACCATACCCACTGTGCCACTTTACTTGTATACCATTTTGTGGTAAATAAAATTAGTCTTGAAATAAAGCTCTTTATTTAAGGGGAATATTTTTACGGGTATACTGACTGTGTTATAAATTCGGGACAGCCCTTAGGCGATTTTCGAATAATTTGGTAAAATGGTTACACTCGGTATTGAACCCACTAGCAGTAAAAGCCAACTTTGAAGAGATGGACTTTACCCATTGTGCCACTTTACTTGCATGTGTGGCTGTGGTAAATAAAAGTGGTCGTAAAATAAACCTCTTTTTTTAAAAGGAATAAATTTTACGGGTATACCGACTGTGTTATAAATTCGGGACAGCCCTGAGGGAATTTTTGAATAATTTCACAAAATGGTTCTATCTGGAGTGGAACCTATTAGCAGTTAATAGCAAATTTCATTGGGTATCGACTCTACCCACTGTGCCACTTGACATATACATTAGATTGCGTTAAAGAACAGTATTTCTAAAATAAACCTCATTATTTAAATGAACTTATTTTACGGGTATACTTACTGTGTTATAAATTCGGGACAGCCCTGAGGCAGTTTTTGAATAATTTCGTAAATTGACTTAACTTGGATTTGAACCCAAAATATATTTTAGTATGTTTCCGTAGTGGCACTTCATGACTTCACCCACTGTGCCACAATATCTGTAAATGTTTCTAAATAAAATAGAACGTGTCTATAGAATTTTTGCGTCACCACATGTTTAGTGAATGACTTTTAAAGAAATTTATTTTGAGACTATAGGGTAAGATTTGATAGTTATCCATGATTCTTTAAACCTTGTTAAGATAAAATTAGATTAAAAAGAACCTTTAAACCTTGTTAAGAAAAAATTGGAATTTTAAAGAAACTGCATTATCCAAGATTTGAACCGCAGGACTACGAACATTAATCTACAGTAGATTGGCACGTTAACCACTAGACCAATCAAATTTACAATAAGTTTACGAAAAAAGTAATTTACTCAACTGGTTGATGATAGATGACGCTAGTAGGTGTCCCGTTTTTGGAATCTCTGTCCCATAGTTTTTACCGGTGTCCCGATTTAGAAACGCGTTGGCCTATTCTAAAGCCTGCAAAGTGGCTATAGCCAAAAAAGTGTCCCGAATTAGGAACATTACCCTATTCAAGTGCAACTGTCAAGTGTCAAAATATTAGCAATTTATGATAATTACAATTCACATTCAAATTCTCACACTTCAATTCTCAAATTACAATTCTTAACTCATCTGTTTATTCCAGTGCAACTGTCAAGTGTCAATTGTACACATCCAAATTGTAAAATATAAAAAATGGATCCAGTTATTGAGATGAAGAAGGAAAGAAAAAAGAAAGAGAAACGTCCACGAATTCCAAATAAAACAAGCAAATAAACGAAGCTTTGGAAGCTGGCCGTATTTGCGCTAACAAGGTAAGTCCCTAGTAATAAAATGTTTTAAAATAGTTCTAATGTCATTTTTGTATTCCAGTACGAGGTGAAGCATTGTGGTAAGGATGCATTCCACATCAGAATGTGAGTGCACCCTTTCCATGTCATCCCCATCAACAAAATGTTAACTTGTGCTGGAGCTGATAGGTATATTGTATGAAATTGTTGAATTTTTCATGTTTTCCAAAGTTGTTAATTAATTTAAAATATAGGCTCCAAACAGGAATGAGAGGTCCCTTTGGAAAGTCCCAAGGTACTGTTGCCCACGTGAATATTGGACAACCCATCATGAGCATTTGCTCTTCTGACAATTAGTACAAGGCTGCTGTCATCGAAGTGAGAGTGGAGTCTATGAAACAATGAAAGAGAATGCTCAGCTGAAACCTGATACAAACGTCAAGTACCGCCCAGATCATGGTCCTCTTACTGCTTGATATAAGTGGCGTACGATTTTCAGCCAACGATAATTTTGTTGCCTAACCCATCTTTGTTATTCAACTACCATCTTTGAACTCGTTCAAATTAGAATAAACAGAGGTGGAAATCAAAGTGTTTTTTTATTATTTATTTGAATGGAATAATATGATAGGTTTGGTAAGGCACATTGGAAATGTTTTCAAATGTTAATGATTCATCTTATATACATGTCAATGTTTGCAATTGGTTACTTCATTTTGATTACGATTGTTGTTCTGATCAGCTTTTGTATCTCCAATTGTCGGATTGGAAGAACATGAGTTGGCAGAACCATCGGTAAATGAGCCTTCTTCATCCGAGTCTTTATATCAAGAGGGAGAGGGTAGATTATTAATCACTATTTTAAAACATAACACGCAGACACAACAATCAATTACCTGTTTCATTGAACATATCAGGGGATTTTGGGAAATAGTCTTTACATAATTTCAGACGGGTTGTTGAAGCACTTTGTTATGGTGTAAATTCCATGAGATGACATGTAATTTGAGATGAGAATTGTAATTTGAGAATTTTAATTTGATTGTAATTTTGATGTAATTTCTAGCAGACAGCCATTGCAAGCATTTGATGAAAGCAATGTTGCCAGTTTTGGACTATAGCGAAAGCGGAAGAAGGAGTCAAAATCTAATAAAAAATAATTTTTAAAATTTTTATATAGCTCTGATTCAATTGAAATTTATGTCATATGATAGCTTTTTATCGAATACGTATTTTTCTGTGAAAATATAACGTGTAATTCAATTTAATAACTTGTAAATTGAAATTTTATTTTATGGTAGTAAATTACTCACTAGTACGGAACTGTCTATTTTTTTCAATAATTAATTTACAGATTAAATATGCATCAAAATTCCTAAAACTTTACATCATTCGATAGCTATTGATGAGATCTATCTACTTATGAAAAATTTATAACAAAAATGTCAATAATATCAAAATCCCATGAAAACGGATTTTGTTTACTTGTACTTTTATAGCGACTTGGTTCTGTACGCGACTCGGTTGACAAAACTGAAGAACTTTTGTACGAGAAACTTATATTTTTCACATTTTTATAATAAATTTCATAGATTTAGATAGATCTCCTCAACAACTATTAAATTCCGCGATGTTTAACGAATTTTTTTGATATATTATAGCTGCAAATTAATCATTTTAAAAAATAGGCAGTTCCGTACAAGGGAGTAAATTACTGTCATAAAATAAAACACTTCTCTTTCGGCTGACAACTAGTTTGTATCGCTTACGACCAGGCATCTTATGCGCTTTCATATACTTCTTTTTCACTACGAACAATTAGAAAGCAAATAAAACGTTCAATGGCTACTATAAAACAGAAACTGGATCATTTGGTTCTGCAGCTTCAAAGTGAAACGGAAACTATCGGTGAGTGACAGCTGTTGCAATCTTTGTTTTCAGACTTCACTTGATTCAACATGATTCCCAGGTGAATACGTCAGTCTCTGTATCAAGTGCAGCGCGGATTGCTGAGTAGGAGAGCTGAGCAGTTAACGGCAGAACGTGTTTGAGTAAACACGACACTAAAAGCGGATGTAAAGGGGATGCGCGATGAAGTGAAGAAGATTTCAGCTGCGTCAGAGTAAAAAAGAAGAGGACAAAGAAAAGAGGAGCAGATTAGGAGACACCGACACCTCGTTATATACATAGAGAGGAAGACGCCCGTCTATATGACATAATAGGGCACTGCTGCCGAGAAGTTGTCCCAGTGGGAGTGCCACGTCTGTTATCCCAAAGAAAAGAAGGAAGAATGGAATAGAATGGAATACAAGACGCGCGATTGCAAATGTAAGAAGAAGAAAATAAGAGAGCAGCATTATAAAACAGCCGAGTTGACGAGTAAGTTGTTCAGCTGCAGAGATGCGCACCATGTATTCGGGAAGAATCATCAACATTTGAAAACATTTCCACTGTGCCTTACCAAACTTATATTATTCCATTCAAATAAATGATAAAAACACTTTGAATTCCAACCCTGTTTATTCTAATTTGAACGAGTTCAAAGATGGTAGTTGAATAACAAAGATGGGTTAGCCAACAAAATTATTGTTGAATTGGGCCTTCATGATAGATTTGTTCCAAGCCACAGATGTTTCCAGAACATAAAAACACATGGAGACTTGGGTGGCTGTTTCGCAACGTTTGACGGCCTCACCCCATGTTAGCAGTGCTTTAGGGGGCTCATTTGATGGGCAAGAGCCGGACAAGACACTCTGAACCAGATCGCCTTTACTCTGACCGAGTGGAACTTTCAAGTAACGGCGTTCAATGGTTCAATTTCCACAGTCGATGCGTGTAGTAAAGGAACCTTGAAATTTACAGGAATGAAAATAGGAAAATAAATGTTTTACAACTATATTACCAATAAATGACTTGTTCTTGATCTCTTAGCATTCACTTTATTGTGTTCTGCAATCTTCTTTTCCATATCGTCAATTTTTCTGTAAAGGGACCTGTTTTCCACCTCCAACACTTGAATTCTTCTTCGAAGAGATGCAACCTGAAAAATCAAACACACATGTATAATCAAATCATGTCACTGTTTGTAATAGTTTACTTCTTTGTCTTCGATATCTCCACTTGTCTGATTTGAAGAACATGAGTTGGCAGAACCATCGGCAAATAATGAGCCTTCTTCATCTGAGTCTTTATATCAAGAGGGAGAGGGTAGATTATTAATCACTATTAAAAAACATAACACGCGGATATAACAATCAATTACCTGTTGCATTGAACATATCAGGGGACATTGGAAAATACTCCTTGCATAACTTCAGACGGGTTGTTGAAGCACTTTGTTGTGGTGTAAATTCCATGAGAGGAGATGATATTTGAGGTGAGAATTGCAATTTGAGAATTGTAATGTGAGAATTGTAATTTGAGAACTGAAGTGTGAGATTTTTAATTTGAATTGTAATTATCCTAAATTGCTAATATTTTGACACCTGACAGTTGCAGTTGAATACACAGGAATGATACTAAAAAGCAACTGTATTTTGTGTCTATTTTGGAATTTTATATTTTACAACAAAAATGAAATTTGATTAACGAATTTGAACAGAGAAAAAAGATTTATATTTTTAGATATTGATAAGACGAGAAATAATAACATAAATCGAAATAATTGAAGCGATTCCGCCGCTGCGAGCGTGCAACAGTGTGATACTGCCTATGCTTTGCGAGAGGAAAAAGGAACAAATGGTTGACGTCGTGCTCTGGCGCGCCAGAGCGAAGCGAAGGCCGTCACGTTCTGGCGCGCCAATGGAGACCAGGTTGATCTTGGCGCGACTAATGTTTTAACTTGGTTGAGTCATTCATAGATGTCACTTATGCGAAATCCTCGTCATCTGGTGGACGTTTGGCCCAACAGGAGTTGTAAACGCCGTGCTGCTGATAGCGTTGCACGAATCAAAGTGTTGCGTTTTGTTGGATTCTCACGTTTTGACGGCGACTTTAATTGGATTCACTTATTACACTATTTGTGTTGAGTGCTTTAGTGCTGCTTGTGACAGTTAGCAAAGAAGGAGAGAACGACCATGTTTTTTTTTGCTACAGTTCAGTGCCTGTAAACACGAAATACCATTCTATTAAGGCACTCAGCTGGCTAAATCTCGTGCGTACCTATTATCTAAATACAAGAAAAGTGCTAAGACACCAAACAAAAAATCAGAAAAATTTGCAAAAAAAAACTTCTAAAATTTGGAGAGACGCCAACACTTGTTAACAAATCTAACCTAACTTGTGTTGGTGTTGTAACTGGCTGTTCAGTCCACTCACTCTGGTTTTTATCAAAACATTGGTGAATTCAGAAAGCCGTTGGCAACAACTTGTTCACTTCCAAAATGGCTGATGATAAAATGAAAGGTGACCAGGATTTTAAAAATCACAGTAATAATTCTACTACTTCACCTCTTCAAGCAAAGCCAGCATCTGGATTGGTAAGTAACCCTTTCCAAACGGGGAAAATTTTCTTCATTACCTCAGGTTAAGATGTAATCTTATTTGAATATTGTATTTAGAAGCCCAACTATGCCCTCAAGTTTACCCTAGCTGGCCACACAAAAGCTGTATCAGCTGTGAAATTCAGCCCCAATGGAGAATGGCTTGCCAGCTCATGTAAATATTGTGAACAAATCAGTAGCATAGGAAAGTAATTAATTTAATTCTATTGTGGTGTATCTACAGCTGCTGATAAACTGGTGAAGATTTGGGGTGCCTATGATGGCAAATTTGAAAAATCAATCACTGGTCACAAACTTGGTATCTCAGATGTTGCTTGGTCTTCTGATAGCCGCCTCCTTGTGTCTGCCAGTGATGACAAAACCCTCAAGATTTGGGAATTGAGCTCAGTAAGTCCGTAATATTGATTTTAAATTATTTTAATTTCTAATTTATCTTTTCTAAAGGGGAAATGTTTGAAGACACTTAAAGGACACAGCAATTATGTTTTCTGTTGCAATTTCAACCCCCAGTCCAACTTGATTGTCTCAGGCTCAGTAAGCATTTAACCTCCTTATTCAAAATCGACCATTGACTTTTGAACTGTTTGCAGTTTGACGAGAGCGTTCGCATCTGGGACGTCAAAACGGGAAAATGCTTGAAAACCCTTCCTGCCCATTCAGATCCCGTTTCAGCTGTTCATTTTAACCGAGACGGATCTCTTATCGTTTCCTCAAGCTATGATGGCCTTTGGTATATTGGCATTTTTTCAGTAAATAAAATTCGACCTCTCAATTTATAATATCGATTGGTGGTGTTTACAGCCGCATTTGGGACACGGCTTCCGGCCAATGCCTAAAAACGCTGATCGATGATGACAATCCTCCCGTCTCGTTTGTCAAATTTTCGCCCAACGGAAAATACATCCTGGCTGCCACCCTCGACAACACACTGAAATTGTGGGACTATTCCAAGGTGTCATCATTCTTTTAACTCAAAAGATTTGTAAAGCAACCTACAATCTCTTTTTATTTGTCTTTTCTCAGGGCAAATGCTTGAAAACCTACACCGGCCACAAAAACGAAAAATATTGCATCTTTGCCAATTTCTCGGTGACTGGAGGAAAGGTACGACGTTACCATTTTCTGCGACATTTCTTTTGTTCTTTTACGTAAAACATGTTTTTCTTTTTGCAGTGGATCGTTTCCGGCTCTGAAGACAACATGGTTTATATTTGGAACTTGCAAACAAAGGAGATTGTTCAGAAACTTCAAGGACACACCGGTATGGCTTCCTATTGGGGGACCTGCTCCCTTTCACGTTCCATTTTTCTTAACGTAACACGCGAACTTATTTCTCTTTGCGTTTCATTCCAGATGTCGTGCTGTGTACCGCCTGCCATCCAACCGATAATATCATCGCGTCTGCTGCATTGGAGAACGATAAGACTATCAAGCTCTGGCGTTCCGACACGTAAACGCATTTAGTTAAGTCGAAACGAACCAATAAAAAATGAAAAAAAAAAGACGAACGATGAAAGCAGTGTTGAGATGTGTACTTTATAGGAGAATTTTGAGAAAAAGAAAAGAGATGCAATTTCTTGGTATAAAAAAAAGTTTCCTGGCATTCTTGACTTCTCATGGCCTCTCCTCGTCGACAATACAAAATCCCTTTTTTTTTATCGTTGAATTTTCTTTAAGCAAGTGGATTCGAGTTTAATTGGAGTGGTAGAGGCGCTGTGAGATGCGTTCCATATTGACGGCGTAGACTGTATGCCATGGAATGATACTCTTTTTAACCTATGGTATTATTTATCCAACAGCGAATTTGGGATTAGTCTGAAGTTTCTAAATAAGTTATCGACACACCTGTAAAGTTTGAAAAACATCAAGGGCGGAAATAGGTTGGAGTGCGGTAACTTGTTCCGTAGCGCAGGCTTCGTAGAAGGCTGAATCTCGCTCTGCTTTCTGAGATGTTTGAGGTATGGCAGGGACGTGAGGTGGATCAGCAGCTTGGGAGATCTCAGTTCCATAGCTGGTTGAGAATGAAAAACTTAGAAACATGGTGTTTAAGAAAAGGAATGTAACAAACAACCGTATCTACCTATTACTAGCAACGTCATGAATAGACCATGAATTGTGAAGCCACGGATTCAGCGTAGGTTGGCCAACTGAATAAATGACTTTATTTTCTCGAAGGCGATATCCTTTCCGATTTGTGATGATGGCAATTATCAGTTCTCTAAGAAAATGCTTTGTAGCTGCCAGTATCAACTTAATGGCTTTGTCCTCACAACCATGATCCAAACCAGCATCCCAAGCTGCCACTAGCATTCGACCGTGAACGAGACCAGCGTCAGGTAAAGAAAGATCTTGACTGCAGTAACGTAGTGGGGGTTTCTCTACAGTGCAAGGAACTGAAATTGGTAACAGAGACAATGGATTCACTGGTTGAAAGCGGTTCTAAATAAATACAGATTTGTGTCAATCAAAGTTTCCAATGAAAATGATAATATAGCAAATAAACATTACATCAAAGTTAGAAGTAAGGAAGTGAGGTTTGTTCTTTGGTAGAACTTGTCTAGTCACAGTGATGGGTTTGATTTCAACAGAATTATGTTTTTGTAGAGGTATAGCAGTTGGTCTGACTCTATTCAATTCAGTGGGTGCAAGTGGTTTTTGTTTCACACCATGATAGACATAATTTGACTGGCACAAGCTTTGACATTTGGTAATAATGGCCAATAGAAACTCATTATGAAGGTGAACTTTGTCTAATTTCAAGAGTGCTGTGGCTTGGCGATGAAACTCTTCCTTGCTTGTCTAATAAACACAGAAATTTAATTATGATTAAACAAGCAATACAAATAAATGTAAATTGCTCACCCTCATACAAAACCATGATTTAAGATGTGCGAAATAACTAAATAAATACATAACATTAGGGTTTATAAACAATAACACAAATCTGATTTGATTTATTTACATCTTAGAAGAATCTCCCAAACCTTCCACCAACCGTTTTCTGGCTTCGTTAACATCGAGTGTATTCATAGTCGTTAATTCTGTTTGTTACGATTGTTTGTTAATTTGTTTTTATTCCGAGTCTGATTTGAAACTCTGAACTATATTTCTCAGAAAATCTCTCATTCGTCTACACCGGCCTGTCACTCATGAAAGTTACATGACTTGATTACAAAAAACCACCAAAAGATGGTGCTCATTTACAGCAATTGATTTTTATCAAATAGTTATTTTTTCTTCGAATTTTTTCATTGACCAAATAACTTCTAAAATTCGATTTAATGTATTCTGAAAATGTATGAATTACAATTTAATTGAACAGAATATCTACTTGTTTTCAATCTAAGAGAAATAGGTGGCGTTGTGACACAAATCCTAGTTCGGCCTACGAAATTCGGCTGTGTCGTGTCGTCAATTTCGACAGTTGCGCCTCTATTTGTTATCATATATTATAGTGGCAGGCTCATTTTCCACGTTAATGATTTACATTTCGACACCCATTAATTACACATCTGACGTCGGTTTATAGCGGTTCAAAGCCATCCGTAAGACCGTTAGTTCGGTAAAACAAAATATAAAATCTGAATTATTCCTAGTTGTGAGTCTGTATCGTCACCGAATTACAGCGAGGCAGGAATTCGAGGTGGTGAAAGCTAAACAAAAATGGCAAATATTGAAGTCACCGTCAAAACCCTCGATTCTCGTAATCATAAATTCACAGTTTCGGAGGAGGCAAGTCCATTGAAATAAACGATGCCCAAGTTTAGAGAGAACTAATTATGTAGTTTTTGTTTTGCAGCTTACAGTCAAAGAACTTAAAGAACACATTGCTGGGGATGTTGGAACACCAGCAGAGACTCAGCGATTGATTTACTGTGGTAGAGTACTGCAAGATGACAAAAAGCTCAGTGAATATGGTAAAACTAAAATTATTCTTCCCTGATAAAAAAAATAGTTCTTAGCATCTGAATGTGTTTTTTTTTCAGATTTGAGTGGAAAAGTCATTCACTTGGTCCAAAGAGCACCCCCAACAGTAGGTAATCCTCCTGCTGGACCACCAAGAACTCAAGGGTCTAGACCAGGAAACATTCACTATCACTTGGACAGAGGGTTTCAAAATGGTGCCGGTCATTCGTTTGGTAAGTTTCTCACAATATGATAAAATGCAAAACTTGGATGTGAAAATAAACAATCAAATAAAGGTTCAGTTTCAGCTCCAGCTGGGAGCAGTTCCCTGTTGCGTTTGAATACAGCCAGACACATGCTGGAAGATGCCTCACAGAGTTTGGGAAGGATCAGTTCAGTTCCCAGCACTGGTTCCCTTTTCACAATGGATAACACTGCTGAGGGACCCTATTCATCTATACAAATTGTTCAAGCACAGGCTGCCACTGCTTTAGCTGCTGCATTTTCGACTGTGCAGTCTTTGGGGTAAATATAAACTAAAAACTTGAAAAAAAAAAATACAATTGCTAGTTTTGTTTTTCATTCAGGGCAAACAATATCGCCGTTTTGCAAGGATCTAATGGAACACCAGCAGTTCAAGGATCGTTTGGTTTTCGGGTTCAAGGTCCTCCATCAAATACCCCACCAGAGAGTAACAGTGGCGCAAGCGAAGGGGCAAGTCCTACAGCTACTCCTTCAACAACAACACCCCCTTCAACAACTCCTCCTTCAACAACCCCATCCGCTCCTACTTCGTCAACAGCAGCAGGTGACCAACCACCTCGACAGCAGCAACAACAAGTTCGAAATCCTCGGGTTTCTGTCTTTGCCGATGTCATCGAAGATATGGAACGAATTCAGCAGGACCTCCGGCCTCATTTGACAACCGTCCGTCAGCTTCTCAGAGATGATCCCTTATTGGACAGCACATCACCTGAATATCGACAAGCACAACACACATACAATCAGGTTTAATAATAATTCGTATTTTGTTGTTCACATTTATTGACTGATTCTATGTTTCTAAAATTCAAAAGGTGGCAGAAGGACTCCACTATTTGGCCCACGCATTTCACGCCATGAGCGATTTAATGGTTGACTTTGGAACTCCTCCTCCTCGTGAGGTTCGTGCTCGACCGTACGTCTACCAACAAGTCCTATCTTCCACGATCCCGATACACGCCTCAATCAGCGTCGAGACTACACATACTCATCGAGCTCCTCAGACACAGACTAATGCCCCAGCTTCTGGTTCCACTGCAACACCTCAACCACAGCCGGCGCAAGCTCCTCCTCGGCCCAGAAGAATATCGCCTCATGAGTTTATCCGCCACGTTGCCCGCCCCCAACCTACTACTGCTGGGAATCCGCAAGCTGCTCCAACTACAAATCCGACATTTCATGGTTGGCGGGCTGCTGGAACGGGTGCACCTCCTGCGCCTACTCAGAATCCACCAGCTCCAAGAGCCTCAGTCCAAATGTTGCATCCTGAAATGTTAGTCAGGGGAGGACATCCGCACCCGTTTGGACGTTTGCCTTTAGCCATGGCGAGTCAAGGAGGCTGGACACCGGTCAATATAGGTGGTCAAATGCATCCAATGTCTCTCTTCATGGAAGTGCGCTCTAACAACAATCAACAAGAAGAACAACAAGCTTCTCGTGGACAATCACCCACATCTTTGGGCGAATTCGACGACTTCTTGCCATGTCATTCTCGACATATTTCCCGCTCTTCTTCATCTCGACCTGAATCTGAGCGAGCCAGACCACGCCCAGTGGTGGTCACTTCCAATTCAGCGGCACAAGGTTTTCCCGCAGCTGCCAGTACAAACCATGCACGTCAACCAGGCGCTCAATCAACAGCCGTTCCAACGTCCGTCGACGAATTTATGAATGAAATGTTTCGTCAGGTATACAGCGACATTGAAAGGGCTAGAAAAAATATTAAATTTAATATCTTAGGTGACGGCCAGTAGTGGTGTATTAGCTGAAGGGGGAGCAGGAGGAGTAATGACTGGTGAAGATGGATCCAACAGCCCTAATCCGGTGTTGACCAACGCCTTGTTTAGCAGTTTGCTTCAGGGTGTCATGCAAGAAGTTGCGGGTGTGGTGAGTGGCCATCAATCACCAAACACGGTGGCCCACTTCTTGCGCAACATTCCCGATTTCACTTATACGGCCGGCGAGTCGTTCCTCTTTGACCTCTTTATGACTATGGTGAAAATACTTAAATCATGATGAAATGTTAGCAATTAAATTAACGGATTTCTTCTTTTAAATGGATAGGCGGATCACATGACATTCCGTGATTTGATGGCCCTCTTTTATGGAATGCCGGAGGCTTTGAACCAAATGAGAGATCATTTGAGGAATTTCGCTCGCGAGAGAGTCTTACCTTCCGGTGGTGACTTTTCAGATCCTTCCGTCCGACAAGGCATCATGACGCTGGTCAATCAAGCAATGCCCTTACTCCAGAGTGCTGCCGTAGGACACGATTTAATTGTTCAATTTTATTTCATTTTGATTGAACTTTATGATTTCAGGCCGAGGCTAGCATTCGTCCCGATGTTGATTTTGTCGCCACTATGGCCCAGTTTATCCAACAGCGTCTTCACGAAGTGATTCAGTTGATTGGAATGCCAGGTATAGTTGAATTTGTTAGTTAATGGCCATAGTGATTATAACTCTTCTTCTATTTAGGTGAAAATCCTAATTTCGGTCAACTTATGATGGATAAAATCCGCCGAACTTTGATTATGGCAGCTGCTTTAGCCCTGAACTGTTTCACCGACGGTTCCACTAGTCTTGAACGCGTTTTCCTATCTCAACTGGTGAGATAACATAATTTATTTATGAAATGAATTAAGTTGCCAATTTTTGTAAAATGTAGCGAGGAGTCTCGGATGGAGTTCATCCAGCAGTCCAAGAGTGGACGACAAATTCGTCGATTGAACGCCTTCGTTCGCTTTTGGCATCGGTTGATTTGGATCAACTTACGCCCACGATTGAACCGCTGGTGATGAACACGGAACGCGGAAGGACATGGACTGCTCTTTTTAATGCAGAAGTGGAAGATATGCACGACAATGATTCGGCAGCCACACCGGCCATTATTCCTTCGTCCGAGTCTGTTCCTGCGCCTCCAGTGGCTACTGGATCGACTGCAGTTGAAGAACCAATGGAAGTAGTGGAAGAAAAGAAAGAAGAAGCATCCGCCCCAGTTTCCGCACAGCCCGCAAGGCAACAAAGCCGATTAGAGAAACTTCGCCAAGATGTTGTTCGTCAAAAGGAATCCGGTCAAGTGAAACCTCCAGAGCCGGTCATTGACGTCGTCATGGGTTCTCAATCTTGGCACAACGAAGTCCCACGGGTCAGAATTTTAGAAATCGTTTCTTTTCTAATCTAATTTTAATAAATGTTGATAATTAAATTGTTTGACAGGAATGGGTACCGGTCATCGCTCGGGATATCCAACGTCAAAATCGAGCTCCACCAACTGTACCGCTCAGTGACGCCTACCTGGCCGGAATTCCCAACAAACGACGCAAACTGGCCGAAGGCAATCGACCCAACACAAATCCTCAATTGCTTCTCCAGGGTAATTAGTTGATTCACCATCTGACGTTGTTTTTTTCATTGTAAAACTGTTTTTGTTGTTTATGAAATATAGAAACGATGGAACGCGCCCTGCACTCGGCCAACGTCTCGTCAGCCGCTGTTGGTGAAGTGACGAATGTGGCCACTGCCAATGCCGAAGTGGGCAGCGCCCTTTTGCCGGAAATCCGCCGTTTGGGCAACGCCAGACTGGACACAGATGCCGATTTTGATGCCGAACGTTTCCCCAATGCCGAGCGATACTTTCACGGAAACACTTAAAGAGTAAACAATAAGAAAAAATAACAATAACAAAGAATCGCATCCACCCTGCCCTAATCCCCATTATTAATTAATCGGCCATTATTTGTTTTCATGATTATTTTTTTTCCCCTTAATCTTTTTGAATTGCGATGTCAAGTCCGATAGATGGAGTGGGCGATTTCGATCCTATTTGACTTTGATCGTCATCATCATCGTCCTTATAATAATCATCTGATAAAAAAGTAATAACTTCATTTTTTCCCCTATTGTTTATCCGTTTGTTTTCCGCCCATCAGCTTTTTTTTCTTGATTTAGTGGTCCCGTTTTCTTTCTTAAATTTGTTTTTCTGTCTTAAGATAAAAGCAATCGAAATTTGGAAAATTGTGCGAGTGTCATCATTATTTTGATTTCCCTACATTTTCCCGTCATGGCCATCAAAAAAACTTTCTTCTCTCTCGCTTGACGGGCAACCCACCACATAACAGAGACAATTTTCTTTTCATTTTGCATTGATTTTTTTGTTCCATAACACGGAAATTGATATAGATGATTGATTGAATAAAAATTTCTTTTTTTGTTTAGCTTTAGTGTTTTTCTCATCGCTAGATGGCATTCTATTTGAAATTCATTCAGAAAAAAAACAAAAAACAAAATTAGGTTTCCATCCAGCGTAGAGAAGCCTAGGAGCTTGATTATCATCAAAGAAGACACACACACCGGAGGGGAGAGGTTTGTTGACACACTTGACTCTATCCGTGGAGAGGTCATGACGGAAGTGATGAAGAGTAAAAAGAAGGTCTTCCAACATCGGCTAAGTCATCAAAGGCATCGATTCATGGCCGATTGATATCGTTTTTGATGGAAAGATTTCAATCATTAGGTTCCTATGGAAGAAAAAGACCTTGGATGTCTTGATGACTACCGTATGTTATTCGTTATTTCATATTTCCACTTCTTGCTGATTTTCCAAAGGGATCAGTTTTCTTATGCATTTAAGGACGAATTAAGTTCTGCCAGCCAAGGTTATTATCATCTATACACCCATTTCGGATGGAAAAATTCCAAAATAGTTTTCATGCACAGAAAGCAGAGAGGACAGCGACCTCGCTGATGGATTCCGACAGTGTGCACGGTAGAAAGTGTTTTTAAAGAACCATATATACACACACCCACACACATGCTACAGTAAAGCTACAACAATAACAAATTCGTAACAAAAAAGAAAAAGGAAACTTTCTATCCGCTTAGCGCTTTCCACAACGATGCAGCAACTTCTAGGGAATTCACACGAATTGCATTTCGTATTATTATGTACCGTACACAACTTATTATTACTAAGTAGAGAAATCTTCCGGGTATTATTTTTCATTTCAAATGTAATACTAGACGTAATTTACGACCTTCAAATTTAAATTTATGTTCTGATCAATTGTCACTTTATAGGGAGATGATGCGCAACTTTTTTTAAAAGATTTATATGTGGGTGTTGGTTATTCCACATCGAGTCCTTGAAAGCATTTTCATGTTATTGCAAAAAATACGTGCATTCGGAATGATCTAGAAAATTTAAGTGAATTGATCGATGATGGGGAATCAAGGACGATATCATGGCCACATCTGCATCATATTAAACCAGTCGGTTTGAATTTTTAAATTAAATTAATCTAATTGAATTTCAACATGATGATAAGCTATTTGAAAATAAAAAAACTATTAAATTTTCTAAAAAAGAACTGGTTTTCCTGTATAGGGATCACACATAGATAGAATGGGAGAAGTAGGTCGGACGATGGGTGTTGTGTAAAAACTGTTTGATTACCGCACATCGTTCAAACGAGTTCTGATGTATAGTCGTATACAATATATATATATACAAGCTCATAGCAATGATGTGTCTAACATAGAGAGGGAGAGAAACGGCTATTGCCATGCCTTTGACAGCCCCCACAGACTGAGTACGTTCACCTGCTCGAATGAAAATCCGGTTGCGTGAAAAAATAACACCGTGATCATACAACATAAACGCGTGGGGGGGGGGGGTTGCAGACACCCCTCCCCTTCAATATGAGAGAGAGAGAAACCTGAATCTTCAAAGTCGTGAAACGAACGTTAAGAAAGCCATTTGGAGCAGCAACAAACTGGAAATGCCAATTTGGAATAGTGAACTTTGTTCCATTAACCTAGACGAACAAAGTTCATTGAAGGAAATTTATTGTTCACCGTTAAAATATCAAGTAATAATTCCTCAAAAGATGAATTTGCTGAGTAAGATTGATTTAACGTTTCGTTTGCGTGACCTGAATGATTTTGCACAAAACTAAAAATCAAATTGTGTCTCGTCCTAGAAAAATGATAACCAACATATTTATATTTTATTCGTATGAATTCTTTTGTGTCCCGTTGATGACCATAAACGTAGAAGAAGAGAAAAAACTGGACAGACCGGAATTGAACAATGGAGGTCGGCGGCCATGATTTTTTTGTGTGTGTTCAGTTGTCTGAGCACTTCAACGAAACAAATTCATCATCAAATTCACCTTTTACCGACTACTAGTACCTACTCCCTTTTTGTTTCGCCATTTTTAAAGGGCAGCAGCCAAACAGCTGATTGCTGCATCCAACACGTCTGCGTGCATGCTGTGTGTGTGTAGTAAGTACTACAGGAGAAAGTGGGTTAGCAGGACGTTCAACTCTTTGCCGTGCATATAGTCGGCGGGATAAAACTCTAACTAGTCATGGCCGTGCGCCATTTTCGGTTTTGTTTTGTTGTTCTTTTCTCTTTTTTTACTTCTTCATTGCCGAATCGCGGTGTGCATATATACAGCCAATGAATCACGCCGCCTATGCTAGAGACGTCCTTTTTTGAGGTCGGCCATTTTATTTTGTGTCAATTTCATCATAACCACCCAAATTTTTCTTTCAGTATTTTTGTTGTTTTCCCGAAGTGGAAAGTCAACCGACGTCGACGCGTCTCGTCGATCGATACCGTGACGTCATTTTTAGACGTCGGGGTCGTCTACCTCTGCGATCTAAAACTTTCCTTCTCTTCTTCTTTATATTCTTATGAATTATTATGTACATGCTGTGCACTACTACATCAACTACGCACAAGTGCACGCACCAAATCTGGGATGACGAACTTGTACGAAAAACAAAAATGGCCGTCACGTTTAAACTTTGTTAAAAAAAAATAAAAGTATATTACTTTGTTTTATCTTCATAACAATCGATTCGATTACACATTTTTTTTTCAAACTATTTAATAAATAAAAAGTAAAAAGACTCGACCGATAGGTGGTGTCGCGGGTTCTTTCCGGTTTCGAACCCGCGTGTTCCCTTTTTTTATTCTCTCCATTTTTTTTTAGGGGGGGGGGGGGGGGGGATGAGGAGGTCGATTGAGAGGGGGAGGGTAAGAAGAGGGGGAGAGTAGTGCAAAGGGAAAATAGAAACTAGAGGCAAACCCGAACGAGAGGTCGTTGCACTCTGCTGTTCTGCTGTTCGTCTGTGGCGACCGGGGCCGGTTGTTAAACAATACAAACTCTACTGTCCTTTTTAAAAATATCGAATATACAATTCGATTCATCATCAATTGAAATATCTAAGTGAAATTCCGTGTTGTTTGCGAAGAAAGTATTTCTCCAACGATTTAAGTGCATATGTGTTTGGATGTGTCGCTAGGCAACATGAACATTTTAGCCATTCTGTGATACTAAACTCAGAGAACTGCTCACTTAGTGGTTGATAAGTGAAAAAGAAAAAACTGGAAAGATTTGACGCTCTCCCGACCCAGTCAATTCCTCAGGACTTTAAAAAGAAAAGAGAACCGTTAGATTTCTATTCTTGAGATCTTGTGACGACATGGAAAAGAACAAACGAAAAAAACAACCAAGGTCGTGATGATGAATCGAGTCTCTTTTGATCAGTGGGGCAGAGTCGTGCAGCAGACTCACGGTGCTTTGACCTTGACGCGATACTAGCGCCACACAACTATTTTACCCGTTTCTCCCGTTCTAAATTCGTTTCATTTCAATTCAACAGAAGAGAATATCACTCACATAGAGTAGAGAGATATGCTAAGGGAACTCTCTCTCTCAGTCTCTCATCAGCTGTTTCCAAGGGTGTGCGAGCTCCCAGTGAATTTTTCGTTTCCTCCCGAACGAACGAACACGTGAATAAAAAAAAAAGAAGATTAGAGAAGAGAGAGAGAATATATCGGCGCATGCGTTTCAATACAGTCGCTCGTCGTCTGCCACGGTCGTCGTGTCCACAGTTCAAGTTCTTCTTGATCTCCCCCCCCCTTCCCGACCCCCGTGTTTAGTTTCTCTCCCCCTCCTGTAATATTTTCAACATTTAGAGAAATTCAATTTTCTCGTGTCGTCGTGTCGAATCAAATAATTGTGAAATAATTTGTTTGATTGGAGATAATCGCAACAATAACAACGTGTGTGTGTTATTATTTTTTGGGTTTTAATACTTCGTGGAATTGGTCATGGTCGGCCGCCATTATTACGTAAGTGTTGATTTTATTTTTACTACATTTATTGTGTTGCGTCGTCGCGATGGAATTTTTAAGGTTTTCTTACAAGTTGGTTCCAAGGGGAGATTGTTGTGTGTTTTCGTAAAACATTCACGATGAGACAGTGCCATCTAACGGCGACCCAATTGACGGTCGCTGACTTTTTAGCCTCCTCCCGCACGGCAAACCCACCACCTCCCCCCCCCCCCCACTCTCCTCAATCTCCACATTTTGTTTTTTTTATTTCGTGACGGCCTGAAACCTGATTTTTCTTTAAAAACAGATATTCCAAAAAAATTATTTGTTTTAGACGGGGGGAATAATGGCTGGAATGAAATTTAAATTTATCGTAATTCTTTCTCGATCACGAACATTTTTCGTGATTTTTGTGTCTATTGAAGTCGACATTGAATGGAATAGAGGCGCGTGAATGTGTGCCTATACAGACACAGTAGGTGGATGGTTTAGTTGTTTTTAGGGTGGTGGGTGGAGCTTAGAGTGTCAGCGACCCCTGGTTGGAGAAACGAGGCCAGTGGGGGGGGGGACTGAGAGAGAACGGGGCTTTTGACCGCGGGACTCCCGACACACACACTTTCTCTTTCGTTTTGATGCCGACGCAAGATGGCAGAGTTTCAGTGTCTGCTATTCTATCCTACACGCATACCATAGTAGACTCACATGGCGTATACCCTGGACTAACGGGACTAAATAAAATAAAATAAATAAAAACCGTTTCTTCTTTCTTTTGTGTGTCTCTGGGGATTTCTGACGTCATCACACACATCAATTCTCAGCATAGCGCGTGCTAATAGTAAATTGTTTGATGTATTCACTCGGCCTGTATATCATTTAATTAAAATGAGATTTAGTTTAATTTAGCGGGAAAATTTGAAATTGTTGTTTTGGCGTTGTATATCTCTTTATATAGGGGAACCTTGTGCTGATTATCGGGCAATAGCCTCCTGTCCCCGTGTGTGTCACGCCAAAGAAGAGAGCGGGAAAAAAGAGAGAGAGAGAGAGAGCTTGTTTGATCCGCACTTGTACTACAAACTGAAAAAAGAGAATAATATGGTGGCCTCGGCCGTGATAAAGGTCAACCGTCCGACCGACTCCCGTCAACTAGAAAACGGTGGTTCAACCCGGTGTGTGTGTAAGTTGCCAATTGAGGTCGAGGTGGCAGCACCTTCACCTTGGTTTCCCCAAAAAACCGAAAAAACACACACATGAAAAAGGGGTGAATGCTCCTTGCCAATGCAACTTGTTACAATAATGGAGCACACAGCTGCTGCTGTGGAGAGAGACTTTCACCGACCTCAATTTGATTTTCTTGGGTGGTTTAGTCCAAAACTTTTTGTGATTATTATTTTTCGTACTATGGCGCTAGGGGCTGGGCGGCCCGAAAGTAGGAGGACAACACGTGCCATGTCCATTTCTTTTGGCGTCGTCCAACGTTGCCAGTTAGACTGTTTTGGAGGATGACCGTGAGCGTGAGAGTGAGCGTTCGCCCTTCGGCAGTAGGACGCCGAGGCAATGAACGCTGAGGTGGGTGGGAAGGCCAATGACCGACCCTCCTCCTTTTTATTTTGGCTTCTCTTTATATACGACCGACTGAGCTGCTGCAGAAGAGGAGAAGGCGAAAAAGGAGGTCAGCGGGACACTTTCCATCGGCTCACGCAAAAATTACCAAATGAAAAGAGAAACGGGAACGCCGCCATTATTTCTTTCAAGAATGAAAGGTGAAGATGAAGTCGACTCTAAATGTGTGTGCGACGCTTTTTTATTGACAGGAAATATTGATGGAATTATTATTTTTTTTTTCATAAAATTGATACTGGCAAGTAGGCCACCTGTTTTTATGACGACCAACAGGGTCACGCCCAATTCGCCAAGGTTATTGGGTTGACCTTGTTTGTTGGTGTCCCGTTTTCTCTATCCATCCAAAGGGTCAAACTCACCTGAAAAACAATTTCGTTTCTTTTTTATTTTGATTGTTTTTTACCTGCCGCATTTCTTCTTTTAGAGTCCGAGGTCAAGGTACATACAAAACTCAAAAATCTCCTTTTTAAAAATTGATGAAAAATAATTTCGGCCTTGATGATCGGTCGATGTTTTGATATTTTTCGCTCCTGTCAACGACCTCATGGACAATTTTCTGTTGAAAAAGAAAGTCTCTTGATTATTATTATTATTATTATTAACCGCTTTCTCTCATCGAAATCAAATAATAAAATTCAGGTGGGGATTATTTCATTATTAAAATAACAACAACAACTTTCTTTGGCCGTACACAAGACCGTGAAAGTTCCTTTTTTTTCAGGGACTGATGAGCACCGCAAGTCAATGATCTCGTCGACAAAAAATTTTCACTTAAGAAAAAAGAAAATTTTCATTCAAATCCATAAAGAGAAAGAACAAAAAAATGTGAGCGTATTGTATAGGGAATGTGTGTTCAGCTCGTTAAACGGGAAAGGACGGACTCAACAACGTCCCTCACCCACTGATTCCCCCTTAGCCCATAGCCCACAGCGCCACACACGGATAACGGCTCTTTTTTCTTATTTTGGGGTGTACCTGTAGAATGCTCCCCATCCTTCTCCCATAACGGGATCGTACGGTATGTCTATGCCCCTATAATATCTTACTGTACATTTTTAGAAGGGTGGGTCAAACATATTTCTTTCTTTTTATTTAATTAAATTTAGATTTTATTTCAAGAACTGATTTAGGTGAAAGTTTAAAATTTTCTGCCATTTTCCTTTTGAATTTGGCGCGTTTTAAAATTTTAACCAAAATTTAAAAAAAGTGATTGATTGATCTCATAACTCAAATGAGACGACGACGACGACCGACGTCTGTGTGTCGGCCGTGTGTGTTGTCACGTGACCTACATTTTCACCGCAGAGTTCGTAGACCCCAGTCGGCAGGGTTGGAAAGTGGCGCCGCCGCTGGGCGGACGCTACGACATTTTACTTCCAAACCGAAAAATTCTCTTCCATCAAAATCATTTTTTTTTGTGCAGAAAAGTGAAAAACCACAAAACAAAAAAATTGTACTCATCGCCTTAGGGAGCCAAAGGTAAAAAGAGAAAGAAAAAAAAATCATCCAATTTGGTTTGCGATATTTTCACAAGGAGTTGATGTTTCAGATATGTATTTTTGGTGGTGGTGGATTGAGTGAAGAAGAAGGTGTACTATACGATCTTGAAAGGAGCTCTCACCCGCCCCTTCTCTCTCTCTGAGGGAGAAATAAATCCAGGCAGAGAGGGGAGGGACCATGGAACGGGACGAACGGAACGGAACGGGCGGGTTTTCTCTTCCATTTTCAAAGTCATTGATGTTCGAGACTCGTAGTCGACTCAGTCGTTGTCCTACATTCAAACTGTTCGGGTCATATCGTTAAAACATATACACACATTTAGTTATTAAGTGAACGTTTCAATATTTTTGTCTTATACCACATTTGAGTTCGGTGCTCTTAAAGTGTGTCGAGTGATTTTCATTGTGTGTGAATTTCAAAGGATAATTGAGCCTGTCGAATTGATTGAAAGAATCCCCCTCAAAATCGAGTGCAATTGTTGTTGAATTTACATGGTGATGATATGAACTGGATGCCAATCAACAGGTAAATTTGTTGTTTTAAACAAACGAAAATTGAAACAAATTTCCGGGTCGACTTTGGATATTTAAAAAAAAAGAACAAACGAAAAAAATGTCACGTGAACTTTGAACCCAATCAACAGGTGTAGGCTTATATCCCTTGTTAATAAAACAAAAATAGGGTCCTCTACTCCCCTAGATACAAAAAGAGATAAGGAATTTTTCAAAAATCAACTTTTATCAGACGTCAATTTATATAGGGCGGACGTGATTTTGAGATCAGATAGAAAATTTAAAAAAAAAAGAAAAGAGACGATAATTTTCGTTCAAGTGTTGATGCCTTTTTGGTGTGCCACTTCTGTCAGGGTCGGGGTGAAAGCCCTCGTTCGTGTTCGATTTCACCTGTGTGGGTTTTTGAAGAGATACGCCGGGTAAATGACTTGTGTAGCGAAAAAAATGGGAAAAAGGGAGCGGGAGCGGGTGGTGGGTGGTAAAGGGAGGCGGGATTCTATGGCGAATAGAGAGAGATCGAATAGAGAGAGAGCACAAATAGAATGGTGCTGATGATGCAATGACCGTTAAGTGTGTCAAACTCCACCCCACTTTGAAAAGCGCCCACCCACCCACTTTTGACTTGTGTCTGTGCGCGGCTTTGCGCAAAAGAATTTTTGATTTTATTATTTCATTTTCAAGTTGTTCCATTTGACCGAAATTCTTTTTTTTTTTTTCTTTTTTTTTGGCTTCTTCCAATTTTTCTATATGTCGTCGTCGTCGATCCTTCAATTCACGCTGGAAACAAAACAGGACCAGACATTATGACGGTGACGGTGGTGCTCTCTAGTGATTCTGGTGGAAAGATGAGCTTGTTCCAGGACCTGAAGCTCAAACGAAGAAAAGTCGATTCACGATGCAGTAGCGATGGTAAATATTCAACCACATCATTCACAATTTGATCGTCTTTATAATTTGCCACCTCATCTGATTATAGGTGAAAGTTTGATGGAGACGAGCAGTTCGGCGTCGCCAGACTGTAGCGCCGCTACTCCGTCCAGGAGCAGTGAAGATGGTTGCGGCGGAAGTACTAGCGGCAACAGTCACTCAGATTCTTCCGTCAGCGGGACAAACGGAGAGGAAAATCCGCCCAGCAACAGCTGCAACGCGGAACATCCGTCTGACGGGAACGTCGGTGAAGGAACAACGACGACCAGCATCACGGTCGTCTGTAACGGTCGAATTATTAAACAAGAAGAAGATGAAGATGAAGATGACGGTGTAGAAGAAGATGAAGAAGATGAAATACCGGAAAGATCATCTCAAGCATCCGCATCCAGCGCAAGCGACGGCGGATTCATATCATCACCTGGACTTTCTCGCGGAAGGTAAATACTAACGACATCTAGCGGTCAAATTTATTACCTCAATTATTTCGCCATCTAGCAGTCAAACTAACAAACTTGTCTACTTTTTTGAAAAGTCGGTCGACGCCGGATTCTTTGAATGCGGATGATCATCTTCAACTGCGACTATGTGACGATTCCGGAACGGGTTCCGCTTTGATGATCGTTGTCAAGCGGGAAGCGACAGACGAAGAGGAAGATGGAGAAGAAGTTGGGAATTCGTCAGTGGAACTGCAGCAACAGCCTCTAAAACGAATCCGTAATCGAGAAGATGAGGCGACGGATGCAATGAAATCGTCTAAAATGAAAACGACGGGTTTATCATTCCACGATGAAGATCCGCATCGGTTGCGGATGAAAGAAACGGAAAGCAGTTCAAAAGGATCAATTAACGTCACGGATCCATCTGCACATTCACCACCAGTTGTCAAGACGGAAAGTCGACAACATAGTCCGGCCACTTCGGTGAGCAGTTCCGAACACAATGGAATCCGATCTTGGTCCAACCAATCCTCACCCAATGGTCACACGACGAACAACAACAACAGCAAACCGATTCGGCCGGAAATCATTTTCAGCCACCGGAGAGCATCAACCACAGTCGTCAGTGGAGTTTCGATGGATACGTCGCCTAACGGTGGATCCAGGACTTCGCCTACACTTCCGCCAGGTTCCTCACCGGATCAACACCATCATCATCAGAATGGCGGTTCGATCAATAAACTTCAATCGACGACTGGAACGAATCCACGAGTGCCGTCGGTTATCCTGGGCCAGTCTGGCGGAGTGAAAACGATGGTTTGGACCGGTCATTGGGCGGATCAACAACAGCCGACACCATCCAGACCTCGATCGGTGCCTTCCAACGGATCGGAAGTTCAACAACCTCCTCCTTTGGTGATGGCCGTTCATCAGAACCGTCCAGGCAGCGTCAAGCAGATGAATAATGTGCAAGACGCTGCTAGTATCCGATTGTCCATTGATGGACTGCTCAGTCTAGCCCAGTCATCGTCCGATAGACGCCATGGCGTCGTCTCCAGGTCATCACCTCCACAGGTAAAACAAAATTCATTTCAATTTTTAAAATGAAATGAAAATCTAATTATTTCAAATCGATCCAGCAGGCGAGTCCTAGCAGTAGTACAGTGAGTCCAACTGAGAGGCCGAGTGTTGTCAACATTCAGCGATTGAGTCCAACGTCTTCATTATCATCATCATCATCTTCTTCTTCTTTGAGTTGCGCGCCAGCTGGACCTTCGACTCCGCCACATTTTGCCACTCCGCTTCGCGTTCAAACGCCCACAACGTCGACGTCTTGCTCCTCCTCGTCATTTCTGTCGGCGTCTTCATCATCACGACATCATCAAGGATCCGGTTCTCCTCCGGCCTTGGGTCTATTGACGGTGGCCAGAAGCCATCACCATCCGCCAGGCGGATATCCTTTTCCGGACACGCCTCCTTCGCTGTCGATGGAGCGTAACAACGGCCATTTTATGTCATCATCTTCGTCATCCGCACGATTAGCTGAAAATGGACTTCATCAAGGTATTCCGCCTTCCATCTCGCGTCCACCGGCTCTCCACCTCTCGTCGCGATCCACCCATTCGTCTTCTTCTTCTTCATCATCCTCTTCCTCGTCTTCTTCCCCACCTATTTCTGCGGCTTCCGGTGTCAATTCAATGGCTCCGCCCACTTCATCAAGCAATGGTCAGCCTCTCTCAATGGAGCGGCTTTGGGAAAATGCCGAGCGATCGGCCGCTGTTATCAAACAGCAACAACAACAACAACAACAAAGGCCGGATTCACAAGCATTGGACTATTCCGTCTGTTCCGGTCGATCGTCAATCATCGTTAGCTCTAATAATGCCAACCACCACCACCACAACAATAATAACCACCTGAATGCTCACCATGACAACGGCAGTAATCATTCTACATCGGCTATCCATCAGCTTCCGTCGTCTATGATGACGACCATCAATGGCGGAGGAGGTCTGGCGGGTCGCCCAGCCGTCAATGGCAACCACGGAGATGTCAACCGGATGGAAGAGGACGATGAAGACACGCCCATGATTTGCATGATCTGCGAGGATAAAGCCACTGGACTTCATTACGGCATCATCACCTGTGAAGGGTAAGAAAATCTAACTAAATCAATGAACTCAAAATTCCGGAATTGTAAACTAAAATGTTTTGTTTTGTTTTATTAGGTGCAAAGGTTTTTTCAAGCGGACAGTGCAGAACAAAAGAGTTTACACTTGCGTGGCGGAAGGCAATTGCGAGATCACGAAAGCGCAACGGAATCGGTGCCAGTATTGCCGTTTTCAAAAGTGCCTCGCCCAGGGAATGGTCCTGGCCGCCGTCAGAGAGGACAGAATGCCTGGCGGAAGGAATTCCGGCGCTGTTTACAATCTCTACAAGGTGAAATACCGCAAACACAAGAAGAACAACAATAAAAGTCCACCGGGAACCAACGGTGTGGCGGCTGTTTCAGCCGCAGCTGCCGCTTTGGGAGTCAAGGCCGTTCTCGAAGCCAATGCCACTGCTAACGGCAAAATCCAGCAACAACAACAGGTGATGAGCAGTAACGGAATTCATCGGAAATCCCCGCCTGGTATAGTCGCCATGGATCAACAACATCAGCAACATCAACAACAGCTCCAGCAGCTTCAACATCATCACCACGGAATGATGGGTGGATCGGGGATCCAACAACAACAACAAGTGCCACGGATTGCCAACGGTAACATTCTCAAGACGGCGCTGACGAATCCGAGTGAGGTGCTCCATTTGAGGCGAAGATTAGAAAGTGCCGTCACGTCCAGCCGGGACGCTATCAGTATGCCTTACGAGACGGCCATGCCCACCATTTGTACGCTCATTTATTGTGATGAGTTTGAAGATATTGCCACATTAAAGGTAAAATTCATTTCAATTTTTTAAATATTTTAACTGATTTAATAAAAACATTTTTTGAATTTCTGTTTCAAGTTGGACGAATTGCTGGACACCAAAGCCGAATTGTCGGACAAACTCTGCCAAATAGGCGACTCTATAGTCTACAAACTGGTACAGTGGACCAAACGTCTTCCTTTTTACTCGGAATTGCCCGTCGAGGTGCATACGAGATTGCTGACGCACAAATGGCACGAACTCTTGGTGCTGACAACATCGGCCTATCAGGCCATTCATGGACCTCGTAAAACGTGGTCAGGACCAGAACCCACTGAACACGATTTCGTCCAGCAGGTGAGAATCTTTTAAAAACCTTTATTTTTAAGAATTGTAATTGATTTGTATTAAATTTGACAGGTATCAGCCAACCTAGTCACCCTTCAAACATGTTTAGCCGCCATGATGGGTCGACCCTTGACCCTGGATCAGTTGAGACAGGACGTGGGACTCATGGTGGAACGCATCACTCACGTCACGATGATGCTCCAAAGGAGCCAATTGAGAATGGAAGAGTATGTCTGTCTCAAAGTCATTGCCATGCTCAGCCAACGTAAGTTTTCTTCTTGTTCTTCAAATTAATAGAAATTAATAATAAATCAAATTGTATTTACACAGCTAAAGGTAGTGGCAGCGTTGAACTGGAAGCCATTCAAGAAAGATACATGCAGTGTCTGCAGAGCTATGTCGAACACAACTATCCACAATCGCCTGGGCGATTTTCTGATCTCCTCACACGTTTACCTGAGGTACTATACCTACAGTCTTTTTAAAATGACCTGTTTTTATATTATTTTAATTATAAATAGGTCCAATCGGCTGCTACCTTGCTGCTGGAGAGTAAAATGTTTTACGTTCCTTTCCTGCTGAATTCGGCCATTCACAGATAGCCGTGCTCTATTTTTTACATCGTCCTCAAAAATTTCAATTTTTAAATTTCGTCGTCGTCGTCCTCGTCTCTCCTTTTGTCCGCATTGTTTTGTTCATTCAAACAGCTGTTACGTGCTTAAAAGACCAATGCATTCAAATCTCTCTCCTCCTCTCACAGGGCGCAGAAAAAAAGAAACAACTTTACAGAAAGGTATATATCACTTCTTGGTTTTCTGGCCGTGAGTATTGTCTGCGTGACTGTTGATTGTGTGTGTGTGTATGTCGATTCTTAAAATTCTAATCTCTCGATCCAGTTTTCAAACGTCTACAAATTTTGTACGACAAACAAAACAAAAAAAAACAAACAAGAAAATTTAGCCAAAAGAAAAAGGTGTGTCCGAATTCCAAAATTCGACACATCTTTATGTAATATACATAAAATAAGCATATTTTCTGGTTTAAACAATCCCTCTCCCTCTTTAAACTGGACACCAACACTTAAAGGGGAAAAAAATTTAGATGAAATTCTTTTGTTTTTCACCTCTTTTATCCCTCCGCCATGTTGTCCCTTAAAAGAAATGATTCGGGCTTATCAGAGTTTGTTGTTGTTTTCCCCTCTCCATATTCTTGAGCTCTTAATGAATTTAACCATATAGAAACCACGTGACCACACAGCTAAAGTAATGGGATAAATTTTCAATTCAAATGTGTGTTTGCGCGTCGTGTGATTGTGGCCCTGCTGAAAGCGTCTCCACAAATTAATTTTGATTTCAAAATTTCGCGGGCTAAAATTTACATGTCATTTTTTTTCTATTTTTATGTTTGAGTGATTTTACATTTTATATATTCTATACATATTCTATACATAGGAAAAGCAAAAGAGTGAGAGAAAGAAAGACAAGTTTTCCTATTTTTACAATTTTTTGTGTGTCACAGTCGTCTGGGCATCCTCTCAAAGAGTTCAAATTCAATTTTGAAGAATGGCCTACTCTTGAAAAGAGTTTTTTTTTTTTTTTTTTTTTTGCTTATTTTTTGCTGACAAATTTTTATTATTATTATTTTTATTCTTCTGTTTATTTCATTTTTAAAGAAAAAGAAATGAGTTTAAATGATTATATTTTTTTGTTCTGTTTATTTTTTCATCTTCCCCCCCAAAAAATCGAACTCTGATTGTCATTTGTTTTGTGTCAGTCTTATGCAAAACAAGTGAGAAACGTGAGTCGCACGTCTAAACGATGTGTTGCTGTTGTGGTCGGTGCCCCCCATGTGGTAAAAAAATTAAAGATTTCTTTTCGTTGAAAAAAAAAACTGCCTACAATTCTGTTCTTTTTCCTTCCCTTGTTTCACGAGAACTGCCCAACTGTCCCGCCGTCTTTTCGCATTTCTATCTTCATTATGCCCCGCTGACTTGTGCGTGATTCTCGGCTATTGTGTCACCTTTTTTCCTCCCTCACGATCTTCACTTTTCCTTCCCAACAATTCTTTTACAGTAAACAAAAAAAAACCAATCAAATAAATAAAAATAAGAGGAAAAAATATGTATCCATTCTTGGAAGTGAAATGTATGTGTCAAGTGTGTTGTGTCTTGTGTGTACAGTGATGATTTTACACGTTTTGATCAGCTGGACAAGAAAAAAAAGAAGACATGTCAAAAAATTGAATCCTAAGTTCTCGGTCTCTGGCAAACCCATCTACAATTATTGTTGTGTGGTTTCCTAGCCTTGTATTCGCGTCAAGCAAATAAATAACAAACCCATGTGTTTTTTTTGGTCTAAATTTTGTTTTCAGGTCATTTTCATCTAAACCTAACATTGCAAATTTCAGTGAGACTTTTATTTTTATTGATTTGTAAAAAATGAACTCAATCAACGCTAGAAATTTAAAAAAAGGACAGAATGTGGGAGAAGGAAATAAGTGGAGGAGTAGGAAGGCCAGCAAAATGAAGCCGGATGCGATTCGAATCAAGTCACCGAAATCCCATGAAAGAACAAAATTTTGGAAGAGAATAGGGATGTGGTGGTGGTGGAGGAGGGCACGTTGGTCTTTTCCATTCGTGGCACAGTGAGTGAAGAGACCGAGCAGCAAATAGATGATGAAAGAAAAAAAAAAAAAAACTAAATTTTGAAATCCGACAATGTGAGCACGCAAAAAAAAAGTTCAATTTTTTAATTTGTTTGTCGTCTGATGATTATTGGCTTTCCGTTGCAGGAACTAGAGGATCCGTTTCTGCCGTCTTTTCCACTGTTTCCAGTGACGTTGCTGCTGGCACGGCATTTTGTTCTTCGTCAACTTGAGTGTCGGCCATCTGTGCCGCAACGGGATTGTCTTCTATCACCTGCTCGCAAAAAAAAACATTAACGCGTTGACCAACAATGTACACAACAATAAAAATGTTTACCTTATCAGGACTGAAAATTCTCGGTTGTTTGGCGTCAGGACTGTGTTCACTGTCGTCATCTTCATCAACAGCTTTCTCGAGTGGTCGTTTCTTATCACTGACTGGCGTCTCTAACGTTTCGCTCAGCGTTGGTTGTCTCACCTCCGCTATCGTCATTTCACTTTCTTTAGGCGCTTCTACTTCTATTCTCTCATCCGTTGTCGTTTCTTCTTCTTCTTTCGTAACCAATTTCGAAGGTAATTCCCCTTCTTCCATGTCGACAGGTTTCTCTTCGGAGGCCACGCTCACAACATCGATGCTCTTAGCATTGTCCTCTTCACTGGGCGTTGTTGACGTTTCTACTTTTACGGGTTCCTCAGGCTCTCTAGACACTGACCCTTCTGAACGTTCAGACACCTCCTGGACGGTGGGAGTCTGGTCGTTGGTCACAACAACGGGCACTTGCGACTCGACAAGAACAGGAGTGACCTTTTCTGTAGTGGGCAACAGTTTGGTTTCTTCTTGATTAAGATCGGCAGCACCATTTGTGGTTTCTCTTGCCTCGCTTTGGTCTTGTGCTTCAGTACCAGGTGCCTTGATCAATACTGGCTCTTTCCCTGCGGGCTTATCCTCGTCTTCAGTGTCTGAAATGCCAGAGTCAGCTGGAAAACGAGTGAAACAGATGCAAAACATGTCAGTCGATTTGGTTTCATATAAAACTAATCAGATAACTTGGTTGGTATCTCACCGTCTGAAACTGATGCAGTGTCTGAGGCAGCCGAAATCGGTCTAGAGTCGTTCTTGGCACCGAAAGTGGCAAGTGGTCGACTGGAACCCATATTAACGTCAACAACGCCATTAACTAACGTCTGAGAAGAAGATACGGATTCGGAACGTTTTCTAGATAGAATATAGACAGAAGAAGATATGAAATAGTCAATACTTCTTCTTAGTGTGTCTATTATAGATAAATTACCTTTGCTCTGGGTCTACTGTGGTAACAACTAAAAGGTTCTTCTCTATACCCCGCATAAACTTGTCTGTTCTCTTGTAGTGCTTCCTCGGTGCACACAAGAGTTCACACAATCTCTGTATTGTGAATGGGGCACTGCAAAAAAGCAGTAAAAAGTTGAAAAGTGGTTGATTGAAAACATATTGCAACACTGCAACTTACCAGGTGAAGCTGTCAAATTGTTGGAGAATTTTATCTTTCACTATCTCAAAATTAAAAGGTTCCACATTTGGGCAAGGGGGCAGGTTCTCTGTTGGGCATACTTCTTTAAAATTGGCTATGACTAATTCCAGTTTGTGACGTAGGACACCTCTGATCTTGAGCCAGGGGAAGAGTGTCTCACCAGTCTTTGCCAGGTGATTGATGTACTCTTCTAGATTTTGGGGGATTTCTGGGGTCTTTTGCTTGTCATAGCCTATGAAAAGATTGAAATAAGAAATGAATTAGATTGGGCAACATTGACAAACTTTATTTCCCCCGAAAATCAGGCTTGGCGACCATGAGAGACTCATCGGATGGACGTGACCGCGATACATTCGCGTCCTTGGCCTACGAAGCGTCTCATGACGGTTTCGTCCGTTTCAAGATGAATTTACCTACAAAGCATTGAATGCAGAACCGAATGCCAACTTACCATTTAGTTCGTCTAGTATACTTTCAATGTTTTCCATGTTTCAATCGGCCCGGACAACCCTTTGTTTATCACCCCCGCACTAAACTGTCGACAAAAAAGAGCGAGTGTCCACACAAGCAACCTTGTTGTCTATTCACCGCTAGATGTCTTTACTCATAGTTTTTTGAATAAAATGACAGGGCGGAGCTAAATATCGAAAACAAATCAGATCCAACGACTCGCTCAATATATTGATGCCCTTGTTCAACTTAAAATGAAATCACACTTGAATTCGGATGACCTCTCTCTAATCAAATAATAATAGTACAGCAGACTCATCAAAATACGGGGTTCAAAACTGTGAAAGGTCGTTATCACTAGCCAACCCAAGAGTATTGATCACATGATGGTGGCGCCTAGGAAACGAAGCAGCGGAAATGTTTGAATAAAATTAACCTATTGTGAAGAAAGAAATAATAGAATTTAGTTCACGTTTTCTTCATTTCTCTGTAATTGCGGTTCTTTGAAAAAATAGTGAAGGTTACCCTTTTTTTTTAGTGAGTAACACTTTCGAATCAATCGCTTATGCATTCCACGTAAAGATCCGCCGCTAGAGGCGTTGTTTCAACAGAATGTCAGTCTCAAACCAATATACTTTTATATTTATTTTCTAAGGGCTACCAAAACTTGTGTATTGAAATATAAAATTATGCTGAAAGAATTGTTAACTACCAATCTATAGTTGTGACATAGATTTTTAAAAATTTGATTTTTTATGGCTTCAAGGACAGTTAAGATATCCGACTTACTACCGTTATCTAGTTCGGGTGGTGGGCGGAGTTTAAGTATTGGCCTTCGGGTGGCGGGTTGCATACATCCAAACGGTTTGGATTGAGGATATACTTCAGAGTCAGATCCAGAGGGGGAGCTTGTTCGACGGGTTATAGTAGAGGGCTAGAGCACGGCGACAGCCATCTTGGAAAAAGTGTTTTTGGTGAAGCACCCTAAAATTTTGTGCGGGACTTGGAGAACATCTACAGGAATTTATCGGTTGTCATCTGTCGTTTCACTTCCGTTATATCATCAGTTTTTGTTGTATATCATCATATTCCAATGGCCGAAACAGATAAACTCAACATTGACAGCATTATAGCCCGACTTTTGGAAGGTAAATAATTCTCAAGCTATGGCCTCTAGAAAATCAGTTGACTGACTCCTTTTGGCATTCTTGACAGTCGATTCTTTTGTCTTTAAATTGCTGTGTTCTTATTGGAAAATTGTCTTTTTGACATTTAAGTTGCCAATCAGTTGATTATTTGTGTTTGTGACGGAGATAATAACTTGCGTCAGGGGAAAATTGTCTTGGGATTATTATCCATATTGAATGTCAAGAAAAGTTGAACAGCTCTTTACGACTTAAATTCTTTTTTGTTTTGTTATTTGATTAGTTCGTGGCTCCAGACCCGGGAAAAATGTGCAGTTAACGGAAAATGAGATCAGAGGACTGTGCTTGAAGTCTAGGGAGATCTTCCTATCGCAGCCCATCTTGTTGGAATTGGAAGCACCACTCAAAATTTGTGGAGATATCCACGGTCAGTACTATGACTTGCTGCGTTTGTTTGAATATGGAGGCTTCCCACCAGAGTCAAACTACCTCTTCCTGGGTGATTACGTCGATCGAGGGAAGCAATCTCTCGAAACTATCTGTCTGTTGCTGGCCTACAAGATTAAGTACCCAGAAAATTTCTTCCTGCTAAGAGGCAACCACGAGTGCGCCTCTATCAACCGTATCTACGGCTTTTACGACGAGTGCAAACGGCGCTACAATATCAAGCTATGGAAGACCTTCACAGATTGTTTCAACTGCCTACCCGTGGCGGCCATTGTTGACGAGAAAATCTTCTGCTGCCACGGCGGTCTCAGTCCCGATCTCCAAAGCATGGAACAAATTCGCCGAATTATGAGGCCCACAGACGTACCCGATCAGGGTCTACTTTGCGACCTTTTGTGGTCTGACCCTGACAAGGACACGATGGGCTGGGGTGAAAACGACAGAGGAGTCAGTTTTACTTTTGGTGCGGAAGTTGTTGCTAAATTCCTTCATAAACACGACATGGATTTGATCTGCAGAGCTCATCAGGTAAACTTTCTTATCTAACTTTTCTTTTCACTGTATTGCGAAACTGTCATTGGGGTCACAGTCACGTTCTCTCATCGTAACGTGTCTAAATTGCAAGATTGCGTGTATGAGGAAGCACGTGACAATTCACGTCAAACTCTCAATCTAGGAGGGAGAGTATCGATCGCGCATCTTAATTAACCATTGTGTTTAAATTTCCAGGTTGTTGAAGACGGATACGAATTTTTCGCAAAGCGTCAGCTCGTGACCCTCTTTTCTGCACCCAATTATTGTGGCGAGTTCGACAATGCCGGAGCTATGATGTCGGTAGATGAAACGCTCATGTGCTCTTTCCAGATTCTCAAGGTAACATCAAAAACACTGCGCGAGCACTCACATCCGTTACATTGTCACGAACTCTTACAAAACTTTTTCTTTCTCTTTTGACACTTTACAGCCAGCCGATAAGAAGAAATTCCCGTATGGAGGTTTGAACACCGGCCGACCCATGACGCCCCCGCGAGGTGGACCGCAGGCCAAACAAAATAAAGGAAAAAATAAATAATTCTCCTTCCCGCACCTTTTTATGCCCGTCTGGTGGACGGGCAAAGATGTTTGACTAGCGTTTAGGAACAAAAAGAAATCGAGGTCTTGAATTGGATGTTTCACCGACGAATTGTTATCATGAACCTCCAAATTACACACAAAGAAAAACAAAAAATTACACAAGTTATTTTAAGCGTTGCAATCGGATGGCTTCGTGCGAATGCTGTATCGAAATAAAAAAAAAGAAGGGGGGAGGAGAAGGATCAAGGGATCGTCGATGGGGGGAGGGAATTGTATTACTAAAAAAGAGAAAGGATTGGTTCTACCAATTGTACCTTTGATTTCATTCTTGTGTTTTTTCTTTCTTTTTTTGTCTTCTTTCATTCTCCCTTTTATTCTTATCACAAGTGACGAACTGTAAAGCGACGACGATGTAGTTAAAACTTCCCTCCTGATCCTGAAAAATAGCCGAGTTCGAATTTTCTTTCTTCGAACCCCCTAACCCCACCATTTGTCATGTGTCTGTTGTGTATTTAAGAAAAAAAAGTCCTGAAATATTTCCCACGTCTTTGTTTTTTTCTCTCCGACCCCCTTACCATTACTCTTCCTCCCAAGGAGTTAGCACTCGGGCGATATACACACAAAATATGTTCTCCATATTGATTCTGTCCATCTTATTTTGATCCCATCATTACAATAAATGAACAGAAATGTGCAACCAAAATGCTGGCATTTTTATTTATATTAAGCCGATATTATAACCAGAATTGCATGATACTTCATTTTAATTTTATTTAGTTCGTAGTTTCATATTATTACATAATGAATGTGATATCATTAAAACGATAGCAAACTAGCTAACTACGCCTTACGAGTGGCGTAAGACAAGTTAATTTATTACGTTCAATTGAAGACGATAGAGTTGAGCCTTTTATTCAACATCACTCGGTTTCTGTGTTTTAACTGTTTAAATTCTAGAAATGGTTAGCGTAATATCGGAAATTTTACAACATTTTTTCTGGCAAAATATTTTGAATTAGCTGTATTAGCTCATCAGTTTGTTCCTCTGTCAATCTTTCCTCTTCTGGGGCCTGGACAATCTAAAGATATTTTCAATTTGTCCCTCATTTTAAAGACTTTTGATATTAAATAGCATGAATATTTTTAATACCAGAGATATTTCTACAGCAGTTTGGGGCCTCAAATTCATCAACATTAATTTCTCTTTTTTAGTCAACCCAAATTTCTTCACTTTTTCGAGAAATGTTTTGAAACAACCTTCTGTCTGCACCGAAGCAGGTGTACCTTCCAGATATTTAATGGTCTAGACAAATAGAAAAATGGTAAGCTGATACATCCAAAATCTTATAAAATCCCAACTTCATATGTGATGGTGGCACTCCCACTTTGATTCCTGGCTTGGTCTCCTTTGCCTTTTAAACTGGTCAATAGTTTTAAAACCTTGAAAAATGCCGGGTTTACAAATGTATTCATTAATTATTCGGAGTCACTTCCAGTAAACGTGTTTAACATACTTCATAGTTGGTAAGTGTGGACGTGTTTGCATCAATTCTGTAAGCCAAAAAAGTTGGATATCATATCAATAAAGTAATAAAGAAATAATTTTACTACACCATTACATTTCCATTGTTACACGATTTAAAGGCCAAAAGCCTAAATTAAGTTTCCAAAACAGGTTGTTGCAATCAGTTTCATAAATGAACAAATCATGTGTTCATGTATTGTAATGTTTCGAACGAGTATTCACGTTCTTCGAGAAAACCATGTTCCATTATTTTTCGAAAGGATAGGTAACAGGGATGCCACTCTGATGAACCCTGAATAGAATTATTTGAATTTCTGATTCAGTTGTCTAAATTCACTCTAAGATAGTTATAAAATTCCATCAAGCATGAACTATCAATTAATTATTCATATAGAAGATATTACATTGAAGCTTATAAATTTACGAAAAAGAAGCAACGCTGTTAAACAACTACAATTGTAAACATTCTCTGGTGCATTTGGTGATATTTTGAAATCATGTTGTTGCTTTCAATTACTATACCTTGATTATTCAAACAAGAAAACCGACCGCAGTGTAGCAAGGTAAAGGTGCCCTATTTTCTTTCTGTAGTTCTTGAAGGTTTATTTTACTTACCTCATTTGCCAGTATTTCGTAAGACGTACTGAGTCACCCGGGTCTGGGCCTAAACGAAAATTGTTATCTTATCAGCAATAAGAACAAAGACTTATACCAACCACAAGTGAAACATATAGGTAAAGCACAATCTTTGTGTTGAGATCAATTAATTTTAAAGAAGCAAAGACCATTTTTTTTGTAGAAAGTAATAATGGAGAACCATTCTAGTTTTGTTGAAGCAGATGCTGTTCATCACAGGTTGAGTAATCAAGTGAATACATTAAAAGATTTGCCCTATGAGTGCTATGACTGCTCTCAATTATTTGTTGGATTGGAAGACTTGGCTCAGCATACCCTTGAAAATCCTAGTCACAGTGAAGAAATGTGTTTAAAGTGCAAGAATTCCATTATTGTATTCTTTACATCTAAACGCTCAGTAAGAATTCATTCTTGTAATAGACCAGATGTGTGTCACAACCATTCTGATCTCCATTTCCATAGTCAATTCCTGTTTACCAAGTTAAATTCTTCTTGTTTGATTCCTGATTTTACTGTTATAGGATGTGACCTTCAGAGTTGTGAAGCAAGTTTTGATTTTTCAGTAGATGGTTTCTTTAAGTATTTAAAACACGCCAACAGATATAAGCACACAACCGTTCCCAATTGTAAAAAATGTGGGTTACCGGAATTCCAGTTAAGTGTTGGAGGAGAGAAAACCATTTCACATTACTGCGCCAAAACTGGCAAAATTATCTGTATTACAAAACCTAAAATGTCAGCTTCTAATCGTTAGAATTGTTTGATTTTTTGCGCCCTCATATCAATGATATCATAAATTGTTCTTTTTTTTTTGTTAAACTGCGCCCCTATCCTTTTATTTAAAAATCCCGGTTTATTGTCACACCCAAACGTGTTTTTAGGATGTTTGGCAACAACGTTTGATCTTATGTTCTGAAATTTTTTCTAATGTTTATCAACAAAAATCGGGACACGGAAAAAGAATACAGAAAAACATTGACCTCTATTTATATATGGCGTTCTGAATTATACATATGTACTGCTAGGCTGTATGGTTTGACTGAGCACGTCCGTGTTCAGTTTTCCTCGAAATTGTTCAAGTCTTTGCTGGACTTTAGAAAGATATAGATGGATGAGTATTCAGTCGGAATCGAAGGTAAAAAAAATATTGCTCTTGACCTCCAGACATTTTTTGCCATACATATATTTAGAAAAGAGTCTATTTACTCTTTTGAAAACCAAATATTCTTACAGCAGTTCTGCAATTTCAAAATACTGTTTTTCTTTTGGGTGACCTAGAAACAGATGCTGTTCATCATCGATTGGCTGGAGAATCCCCAGCAATAGAGAAGAATTATCAATGCTACAGCTGTAATCAGTCATTCTGTTCTTTGGTAGACCTTGGCAACCACTCCCAAAATTTGCCTTGGCACAGTGTGGAGATTTGCTTAAACTGTTCTGATCCCATCACAGTGTTTATACAGAAATCTCCATTTAAAGTTGTTCACCTTCACACATGCAAAAGGTCCCATCTTCGCTACCAAAACTCAGACCTTCACCTTCTTTCTATTCAGATTTCTAAAATTCTTTGCTGGATTGACAAAACGCAACACCACTCTGTGATTTTTTGTGATACCTGTAACAAATTGTTTCCACAAACCCCATTGGGACTTTTTGAGTTTTTAGTTCATTCAAATTTAACAGCACACAATGTGATTCCATCAAGCAACTGTAAGATATGTACCATGCCAGAATTCAAGTTGACCGGTAGCAATTTAGAATGTTGTATTGCCCATTTCTGCACCAAAGATTCCAGTTCAGTTCTGAAAGAACTTCAAAAGAATGTTCAACAGACGGAAAAACACAGTCGGGTTAAAAAATAATCCATTCCAAAGCTACATTTATTTTCACTATTTCTTTGTTTGAATAATATTTCTAATCCTACATTGTATAATGTCTAATTCATTATAGGCAAATATATTTCAAATAAAGATTATTATTGGGACTTTGACAGGACTCAGGAGAGTTGAACGTTTTTGTAATATTCAAGTGAATTACGTATGGAATCTTCAGGACTGTAAATAGGTTTGTAGCCGAGACGGAGGGTAGCCTTGAGTCGATTGAAACAGTAGAAACAAACAATGAAGTACAATGTAGCTGGATGCGGAAATGGATTCTTGAGGTGCACCAATGGTCGCAGCATACGCGACACGAAATAAAGAAAAAGGACAAATATTACAGCTAGAGTTGCCGGATAAACAATCGACGAAGTCTTCATTGATCGAGCTTGCAAAAATGGATCAATAAATTCAAAGGCGTTTTGAATGACCGTGTCGTCCGTGATGAACATTACTTCACCACCGACGCTCGCTGGGTTTTCCAACAACTGATTTTTTGCAAGTAGGTGTGCATGTGCAGCATTTCCTGATTCATAAGAAATGGTAGCGTCTTCAAAAACTAAGTCTTCTTTGTTTTTATTCATATCATATACGAACCAGCATACGTGACTTGGATTCTTTCACCACCCCATCCGATCCTGTACAAACAACCGCCGTGATCTTTAGCGATCTTCAAAGCATGAGTGACGTAATAAGGGTCTAATTCTCCGTATAGCAGCGTTGGACGAAGACAAACCGTGGCTAAATTTCCCGATCCTTTTCATGAGACGAATCAATTTTAGAGAAAAATTCATCTCTTAATTTTGTTTCTTGGTAAATAATGGGGGCATGCATACCATTAGGCAAACGTTTTCCATTTGCTTCCCTGACAAGGTTTTCTGCTTCGTATTTAGTTCGTCCATAGTGGCCAAATAAATAGCCATCTTTGGGGGGTGTCTTGGTTAAGTGCTCGGCAGCCAGGAACAAAGGGTCTTTTTTGGGTATCACCACGTGAGTAGTACTCGTGTAGATTAAACAGCTTACATTTGCTGCAATGCATTTGTGGATGACGTGACGAGTGCCTAGAAGTTGGGAAACACGTGTCGTGTGGACTCAGTACAAGTATTGATTATTTAAATACCATAGAAATACCATTGACGTTGACTTCTTCCATTGTTTGGGCGGAAGGGAAATGACTAAATCCCGTTTCTGCAGCAGCGTGAATGACGCAATTCACGCCATTAAAAATATCCAGACTCATTGTTTCGGGTTTTGTGATATCAGCCACGAACGATTTTAAGACCTTTTTCTCCTCAAAATCTGTTCATTTTAATTAGGAGAAAATTTAAGTTATGATTTTGTTTTGCAGTTTGATTTGTGATCGTACCAATGCGATTGGTAAACACATTTTTGTCCAGAACACGAATCTCTGCTACTCTTTCGTCCTGCTGCAACAAACGAATAATGTGTTGTCCAAGGAATCCTTGCCCTCCTTCAATATAAAGTTAACGAGTTTTATGTTAATTTGAAAAAAAGAAATTCCTCTATGCGCTAAAATTTTAATTTACGGTGTAATTTGCTTTCAAATTCAACAAAAACAGTTCTTTAAAAGAATCAATTATAAATTCATTCTGAATATTTATGAATTGGGCTGTATTTTATGTTTAGGTTTCACAAAGCAAACCAAGTTTACATTTTACCAGTTCATCCCATTTTTATTATCAGCATGATATAACATCGAACGATGTTGCGTGTGGCTGTTTTTAATCACATTTGTATAACCATCCACGATAATCAGAGTAAACAAAGACGTTTTCAAAATATTAGGCCTATCGTCATTGAATGTGATGTGACGTGGGTTCAACATTTTAAAAAAGGCAAATATTTAAAAATTATTTACCCGTAACGAGAACAACTTCAGAATCCATCTTGTAGGTTGGTAAGCAGATTTTGAAAAACCCGGCAAAAAACTGATGTAGACTTGGCAATATCGAATTCCAGCAGAAGATTTTATTTGTTCTCCTAACAGAAATGTGGACCACGTCGTTATTGTTCTGTACTTCGAATTCACTTAATGCGAAACATTTATACAAATCCTTAATTCGAGAGTGTCGTAAGCTTCCAAAAAACACACAGTCATATTACATTAATTTTATTCGCCAGGTAACAGTTAAACTATTGTCATGTAAGCTTTAATTAAGACTATTTTTTTATTGGTAACGAACGACGGTAACAAAAAGTTTTCCAAATACCTTAATTTAACAGTCTAGATTTTTTGCTTCACTCATGTCACGACTACTGGTAGCTAGTTTTAGCATCAACTGAAAATGCGTCTTCTTTGATTAATTCTTTATCAATTGGGCTAGAACATTTATCTTGATCTTTGCCCTCTTTTATCTATGTTTGATTAGGGGTTTGGTCAACATGCTGAAGAAACTGATCCTGAAAGGATTAGACAAATAATGCAGCGTGCTGTGGAAGATTCAAAGTGGATTCTGAATAAGGTAATAATTAATACAATTTTATATTTGATTTATTTGTAAGAAATAAAAATTTTTTTTCATTTTCAGTATTGTCCTAAAAAGTAGAAAGAAAATTACGATAGAAAATATGGCTGAAAGGTTCTGGAATACCCTTAAGGTCTGGAGTCAAAAGCCACATGTAGTCAACAAACGCCTGTCAGGTGTTGCATCCATAGCTAATTGGAAATGTGTGTCTAATTTTCTCTCCTGGGAAGCAATTATTGAAACACATCTTAAATTGATTGGGCTGGATGAGGTAGAACTAGCAAAGCAAATGAATAACATGAAGTGGAGCAAAACAGAACACTGGAGTATTGAAGAGCATAAAGAAGAGAGCAATTCATGCTTTGCTTCCGTTAGAAAATGTCTACCTAAGCAGAATAGTCGTCATCAGACGCTTTATGAGCTTGAAGTTATAGGTGTGTTTTGATTTGTTTGTCAGTTCTTATTAATACATTTGATTACAATTTTCATTTGTTTTTTCTTAGATTTCAAACTTAAATGCGCTGTTTATTTACCGCTGAGTGAACCTGTTGAGGGTGAGATTGAACACCTCATTTCCCCTTGTCCTTACGCTGTTGTTCTCGGCTCATCAGACATTGAGCTAAATGTTTTCAAGTAAACCATTACTTATTACATTTCTACTATTATGTAATGATTTCTTTCTATTTAAAGAGGCGATGTCAAGGGCGATTGGCTATTGCAAAATGTGTTGCCTAAACTGAGAAAATGGCATGCGGAAATGGATGAACAGCACTCTGCCGTTGAATCTATCCGTTTGGTGTCTTTAGAGGCTTATAACAATCTTTATCAAGAGTTGAAAAAGAAATACGTTCCTGACATCACAAGGGTATGGAGCCCAATGTTCCGCAATATTTTCTAGTTATAACGGTATTTAAATTTGATCTAGGTTTGGCCTGAATGTACTGACCCTCAAAAATTTATACACGAGGACGTAGCCATCGCCTCATATCTGATACTTGTATGGCGTCAGGAGCGAGAACAACTCAAATTGGATCCTGATTATAGACAAACGTTTATTGACATTGGTTGTGGCAATGGGCTTTTGGTTTATCTTTTAACATCTGAAGGATACCCCGGTAAAGGTATCGATATTCGAGCTCGCAGGATCTGGTCTTTGTATCCACCAGAAATTAAGCTCGAGGTAACGAAAAGTTGTATTTATTATAAAATTGAACCATTTCTTATTTCGTTTTTAACTTTAAAAGGTATCGACTTTAATTCCTTCGGAAGATACCTTCTTCCTCGAATTCGACTGGCTTCTTGGAAATCATTCGGATGAATTAACTCCTTGGATCCCTGTTATGGCGTTACAGAGTTCATTTAAGAGACAACCAGAACGTTTGCCAACTCGTTATTGGGTATTGCCTTGTTGCCCTTTTTCATTTTGGGGTAAATTCCAGCGCGAAAAATTCAACTCGGCCAATAGTTCTCGTTATTTCGAATACTTGCGCTTTGTTGGGGAAATTGGACGGAACTGCGGGTATCAAGTGGAAGAAGACAGGATGCGAATCCCTTCCACAAGACGGACATGTTTTGTAGGTTCTATTCAACCAAAGAGCGAGTCAGAGTGGGCCGAATTGTTGAAGGTAAAATCCAGAATGATAGCTTTGAGCAAAGAAGGCGTGGAAGAAACCAAGTTCCAACCTCGTTCCGCAGTAGAACTTATCCGCAATTGTACACGAGTTGAGCGAAGTATTCAAGATTCGTTTATTAACTTGACGGCTAAATGTTTACTCGATTGCGGAACCCAGAATCAACCGGGGGAATGGAATCCTGGTGGGGAAATAAATTTGACAGATTTAGTTACACTGGTTCGCCAGGACTTTAAAGATTTCGATCAGTTGAAGAGCGAGTGTGGAGGAATTCAAACTTTGTTGCGAAACCATTCTCACATTTTCGTTGTTCAAAATAAATGTGTTCGTTTTCGTTCTCCTAAGGAGCTCTCTATAGACGAATGGCGAAATCAACAGAAACATTCTAAAGCTAAGAAAAGATCTCGCTTAGATCATCCTAGCACTCGTACAGATGTTAAAACTAGAATCTGTTGGTTTTATGTAAATCATCCTGATGGTTGTCCCCTAAATCAAGAATTATGTCGCTATCTTCATTGATTTACATGTGAACTCGTAATACAGTACACTCATTTTCTATTTCGTAACAATTAACCTTTCAACGCTCCCCATTTAAGGAAGCCAATTCATCGCTCTTATTGAAGCTTAAGACTGGTCATCAATCGGAGTGGTAGTTTACATTTGATAGTTATAGTTTTCGTTAGCAAAAAAATCCGGCAGTTTAATTTTTAATAAGATGAAATCCTCTCCACAGAGTCCCGTAAACGAATATATGATAAATAAAGCAGTTAACTTCCATTGACGTTTAACTTTTCCTATTTTTCAATATTTAGTAGTTTTCCAAAATCTTGAAACCCGTCACTCGCAGTGAATATTAGGTACATGGTATTTAGTGGAGAACTAGAAGCATCAATAAAGTAAAGCTAAAACGAGATAGTACCAGATGCCAATGTTTGAAAAATTCTAGCCTAACTATATGCATAACTGTTTACTTGTTCAGTTACATTCAGTGATCAGTTCTTAATGAATTCGCATATTATGATCTAAAAAAAAGTATACGTTTGAACGAAGCCTCTATGGCGCACTATCGTTAATTCTTTATAGCGGCACCTAGTAGGACAATTGTGTACTACCTTCTGCTTCCATTCACTTGTCGTCTGCTACGATCTTCATTCTCACGACTCACGAGTTCACGACCTGTTCACTCAGTGCTACAAATTTCACACGACGACGGACTTCTGAATCTTCTTAATTTAATATTTATGTGAGTATCATTCAATTTCGTATTACCTTTCAACTTCTATTCTAATAGTGTTTTAATTTAAATTTGTATTTAATGAGTCAAGAAATTTACAAATTTTTGTTAATCTTTGAAAACTGGTGGACTAGTAGGACCACACTTTTTACACTTTTTTTATTTGGTCACACCTATTGGGCCCAGCCGCTAGGGGGACTCCTTTATGGGATTCCCTTGAGCACCCACCATTTACAATTTGATGTCTTATGATCTTATCTTCTTATTATTTTTTTCTGTACAAAAAAAAACAGTATACAAAACTTTCATGGAAATAGTAGATGTGTTGTAGTAAATTTTAATATATTTTTTAAAATCTAATCTTCCGTGGTCAATAACGATGGGGTAAGTCCCATTTGCTTTGATTCCCTTGCCCAACTTTTGACTGGAGACGAGCTGAACGAAAACGGGTAACAAAACGCTTTCCGGCCGGCTACCGCTAGTACCCATAGTGGAGGACTTACCCCATCTGTTCTACGTTATTGACCACGGAAGATTAGATTTTAAAACAAAATTAAAATTCCACATCCCCTCGTCGACTCGCTGGTTCAGCTCCGCAGATACTAGTGGCAAATGACTCAAATCTGATGGATGCCATCTCGGATTATCGAATGAGGTACTGTAAGGTGGGGCAGGGGGGTGCGAATGTTCTACAACACACGATTATAACCAGAAATTTCATTTTAGTTTCAAATTTATGGTTTTTTTTTTAACTTTCTTATTTACTACATTTAAAAATTTTTATTATCATTACCTTGTTGTTGACTATTCTTCAGGTGATGAGTGTCTTCGGATAGGTAATTCAACAGGGAGGCCAAAGTGTAGAGCGACAATTTAGCAGCGCAGGACAGAAAATCTGGACAGGTGTTGAATAAAGTCAATAATCCTTGTTCATCGAGATGGTCGAATTTACCGCCGCCGATGACGGGCAAGAAAGTACCGACGACGAGACAGCAGGAGCAGGACCAACTACAACAAGAGAGAAGTAAAGAAGGTGATGATGATCGTTGGCTGCTGCTTCCTCAACCCGCAATCTATATCGTAGCCGGCGATCGAATGGAGCATCGAAACTCGTCTACACAAAATTTGGTGAACCCCTTTTTATATTACTTGGCTGTTTTGTTGTTGTTGTTCAATCCGGGGTTTCCGTTGGGGGGTGGGGGCATCGATCCAAGTACAGTTGAGTTCTTTGACCAGTCGATGATGCAGTGTGTATGGGTAAAAGTGTCTGGATAAGAAACTTAAGTTTGCAACTAGAAACTATTAAATGATTTAAATGCGGTCTACGAGTAGATAAAAATTTACTATTAAATAAGATTTAGATTGATCTACATTTATTAGTGATGTGACAGATCACGTGTTTTTTCAGTAAAGTGCGCTGATTTATTTTTGGACAAAAGTATTAGTATTGGTTGTTCGATTATGATGGTGTCCTGTTCATTAGAGTAAAAATCCTTTGCTGAAATTACTATTATTTTCAGTTTAAACAGTTTTGATAATGGCATTGATACATGACATAAAGTAAGATTCTATATTGTAATAATATCAAATAATAACAATGCAATTTGTGAAGCATATACGACAAATGTGTTTGGACTGGTTAAACTCTTGCTCACTGCATTTATTACCTCATCTCGACGAGATACGTCACATCTGATGTCTCATCCATGCAGCAGTAACAATCGCCATCAATTTGGCTGGATGAAACTGAATACTATACTGTAGTAGAGGCAATATAGGCCGTCATAGCTCGTGAATGGCACGGCGAGGAACGACCGCGAGTCTAACGAGCCGTTTCCCATATCACGGCGAAGCCGAATCGTTATCATATTATATCCGCAGCATAAAAGAATCGACACAGTCGGGAGTCCGTCGTCCTCGTTGAACTATCCCACCACCACCAGCTGCTGTTATTATTTGCTGTTACTGGCTTTTTTTTTAACAGCAGTGCGATAAGCGCCGCCAACGATATATTATCTACATATTGCCATATTGGCTATGCATACTGAGAGCTACATATCAATGATTTAATACGGTGTACATATTTTTATTGTGTTTTTTTTTCTTTTCTAGGTTGTCCGGGCGATAACATAGCATGATACCAACGTGCAACATGCTCTATAGTGATTAATCCTATGGTGCTGCTGAGGATTCGACTCGTCTCGATACAGTTAACCGCCCATCAAATCTTGTAATACTGGATAGACGTGGATAGAACGGTTCGAGAGGATTTTATTCACGGACTTCCGTCGAAATTCAGGTACTGTATCATTACGCGGCCTCAGTTGCTGGTATTTCACACGCATTTTGCAAAATATCATTTGTCAATGAGCTTTAATTGGATCACATCTTATTCCTACAGTTCCTAATCTATAAAAAATGTTATACTAAAGCTCCGTCTTATTGTAGGTCTTTTCTTATAGCTTTTTCTATGACGTATCGAATTGTAATAATGATCAAAAGAGTCCAGAGCGTATACAGAGTGTGGACTTGGTAACTAACTTGGTAGATAACCATGTAATCTTGTTATTGATTCTAGTTTTCGGGGTTTTTTTAAAGCAAATTGGGCCTTCGTTAAATTTGCTCATTGATGCATCTTTGAGTCATTGTCAGACGATGATGGACCTTGCGTGTAATGTCAACACAACTCCTTTGTTAGAATCCAGTATATAAGCGTAACGATTGTACTGTACACATACAACGTTTTGGCTATGCGTATATGCTGTATCAATTTTCATTGAAATGGAACTAGAAAAAAAAAAGAGAGAGAGAGAGAAATACTTAAGAGATCGCACGTCAATTGAATTTTCCTCAGTAGAATCGGCTCCTAGTGGCGCTTACACAGCAGTGCAGCTCTTTTCTTTTCCCATTTCTTATACATATTATTATTGACTTTACATCACTTTCTTTTTTTCGCGTTTTCCTTTGCATGAGGGCACTACAATATAGATCCGAAATTTCCACCGAAAAAATTCCGAGTCAAATGTTATACTATGCTACTATTAAAAACCATCGGTGTGCTGGCCGTTACTTGAGCTATGAACCTAGGACTTGGCATTTGGCCGACCATGGGCCGGCATCCGAAAACTTTGTCAGCCGGCGCGAGCTGACAAATTTTCATGCCATTAAACTAACTAGTATTAGATTAGCAAGTAATAGAATACCTATATACTCTCGAAATTATTTGTATACCATCTTTTGTTTCCTGGGAAACCTTTACACATTATAGTAACATAATGAATATTATATCCTTGAAGCGCTTCCGCGTTTCATTTTTTCAAATGATTTTGAGAACAAGAAAACGTAGTTTTTATATTTTATTGAAATTTATCTGAACAGACAGACTTGATCCAAACCACTATGAAGCAGTTAACATACGAAATTTCGTCTTATAGAACATCTGCAGTTCTGTTTCCAGTTGTCATGACATGGAAAATATAAAAACAAAAAAAAAGAATTCAAGAACTACAAGTAAAAAACCAATTCTGAAACTAGGAATGTTTTCCTTGATTATGAATACCAAAAATGGATGTCTTTTTTCAGTTTCTTATGAGCGAGTCGACAGTCGTCAACTCTCCCACAAATGGTAACATAATGGCTGTTGACGTCCGGTTTGGTGATTGTGACTCCGCATTGGTAGGAGATGGATTTCATCGTTTGTTTCCTGATGATGTTCGTTGGAAGACAACATTCAACAATAACCGGTAAGTTGTTGATTATGTCCTCGGAGGCAGCGTGACGACTCTCAGCATCACCGTTGGATATGATGACTTTTGAAGTCCCGTGTTTGCGATCGATTACCTTAATTGTTACGCCGTACTCGAGTTGCAGACGCTCAGCATTTTTCCCATCTCGGCCAACAACACGACCATAATCCCTAGACGAAATATTCCACAGAATGATCTTGTCATTGAACTCAGTTTGTTCAACGTAATCCGAAATGATGTAGAAATCATCGACGGGAATTTGTTCTGGTTCGAACGTCGAATACGGACTGCTGTTGTCGTCTTTTTCTTCAACTTCAATCGGTGCAGGTTCCCGCAAATCTACGAAATCCGCTTCAGGTTTCAGCTCATTTTGCATTGGCAACAGGGATTCCTCAAGCGAGTTTGCTACTTTCCTTTGTGCCTCTCTCTGTTTATTTTCCTTTTTGCGCCTATAAGTCCTCTGGTTCCTTCTCTGCTTACAAGTCGAATTATCCGGAATTATCCATCAGAGAGGAATCTGGTAAAAGTGAAATATTCAGGTTTTGAATCTCGATCGAAGATTGAGCAATATCATTCGAACAGAGTCTGGATTCCGCGTCCGGCGGAGCATCAGTATTTGTGAAAGAAGCTTCAGAAATATCCAAATGGAGGTTACTGGATTCCGCGTCCGGCGGAGCATCAGTAGTTGTGAAAGAAGCTTCAGAAATATCCAAATGGAGGTTACTGGATTCCGCGTCCGGCGGAGCATCAGTAGTTGTGAAAGAAGCTTCAGAAATATCCAAATGGAGGTTACTGGATTCCGCGTCCGGCGGAGCATCAGTAGTTGTGAAAGAAGCTTCAGAAATATCCAAATGGAGGTTACTGGATTCCGCGTCCGGCGGAGCATCAGTATTTGTGAAAGAAGCTTCAGAAACATGATCCAAATGGAGTCTGGATTCCGCGTCCGGCGGATTACTACTTCGGTCTGAACATCCGGCGGCGGTATTTTGAGATTTTAAAGAAGCATCGTCAGATAATGCACCACGTATCAAAGATTTTAGTTCACTAAAAATCATCTTCGATGTGGAATGCATGTCCCTTGTTGACTGTTCTTTAGTACTAGGGACGACCAGCGGCAGATCCAATACTTTAGCATCCATCGTTTGGGTATTCGCATTTCTTGTGACGACTGTCGTTCGAGCCTTTAACTCACGTTCTAGTCTAATCACCGTCAATTGAGAATGTTCGAGACGAACTCTCAGCTCTTCTTTTTCTTCTTCACTTTTCCGCCAACAGTCATGTAATTCGGAAATTGTATTACAGAAATCCATCGTAAATCCGAATCGTATCCAAAACAAGGAAAAACTTTGAATTGAGCAAATGAAAGTTGTCGCTTGCAAGATACGGAGTATGCTTTCACGATGATAAGGGCTCCCTTATATAGACTTTGCCAAGAACTGAGGAGCCAGATTCTTTTTAATTTAAAAGATGTAATTTCAACTTTGATGACATTGCATCTGAGGTTTTCCAGTTAACACGATATAATCGGAAATTGTTCAACAAAAAATTTTTGATGACAATCAGAGATATAAAAAATATTTGTGAAAAACTGAAAATCAAATCCAACGCCATCAAATCACTTCGATCAGGATGATGAAAGATTTTATTTTGTAAACTTTTGCCGCTAGAGTTCTTCTGATCGGCCTTTTGGCTTTTAACGGAACGGGCGAAAGTAAGTGTATTTTGAAATTATTAATTTAATTCTGATGACTGATTTTGATTAATTTTTACTCTAAGATGATTAACAAAACTTGGTAATGCATGATATGCAATAGGGCCTACGATAGACGATGGAGAGAAAATGAGAAAATTGATATTTTAGCTGAGCTTTTTAGCGATATTCGTAGATAATATTTTTTATTTTTGAATAATATTTTCTACGATTTAAGGCATTAAATTAAAATGTCACTTATATTACTTCGCTTAAAGTACAACAGGTAGAGCTATATTTTGAATTAAACTCATCACAAAAATATACAGGGAGGTTCGTTCAATCTCAGCTCTGATGCAAAAGGGCTCAGAATACAAGACAAACAAGAAACAATAGAAACAAATTCATTGAAAATTCATGTATACCTAAATACATTCATAGTTTACATTTGCATTTAACAACCAATTAATCCCATTTTCTTTTTCAGATCTTCAGTGTTCAGTGTAAAATCATCCAAACCCTGTTGCCATGGTAAAGGAAGCCTTACCATGCTGCCATTGCTTCCTTTACCATGCTGTTGCTGTCATCAGGTGTACTTTACCATGAGGGAATCCATGATAGGATACAGTCATGCAACATCCTTGCTACTAATGGAATAGAAAAGGTAAATTTTTACATTCATATATTATATGCATGGGATTTTTATGGAAATTATGAGTGCCACTATTTACTTCAAGTTTCTTTCCTTTTCAGATCAGAGCCATATTTCCTCTACATTGCATACCTATTAATCGAAACTGGAACACGTATGTAACAGAAAAGCTTTTAAAAACCTTGCATGTCTCCACTGCAAATGAAAATACAGAAAACCGATTACTGCTCCTCGATTTGCTGATCAAAGCTTCGGAAGATAGAAAAGTTCTCTCGAACCAGGACATTCGACAAAAAATCGATACTTTCATGTTTGAGGTATTAAACATTATCTTGTAGCCTTATAGATTTGATGAAAACTGCAAATTGTAAACCAATCTTTCATATAACATAGGGACATGACACTACTACTTCTCTTCTGAGTTGGTTTCTATATTCCATGGCTGTAAATCCATGGAGTGTGGTTGGTGTTCGGCTTGTCGCATGTGTCTAAGAACTTTTCTATTCTACAAAATAGAAAATAGCGTGGATATAATTACAAGAAGTTTTTGGTATCTCGGAAAAGGATTGCACTCAAGAGGACATCCCTAATTTGAAGTATTTATCCCAGCATTCCTGCTTTTGAAAGAGCTGTCCTAGAAGATGTTCAAATAGACAAATAGGTAAACTTGAGAAAATGTGCATTATGTAATTTGTTTCATAATTTTATCTGATCAGGAATATTTTTCAGGGGAATATTTTTTACCAGCCGGATGCACAATAGGGTTTTTAACGTTTATGGTTTATGCATCGAAATCCAAAAATATTTCCGGATCCGTTGGTTTTCAATCCAGAACGATTTTTTCGGGAAGTATTTTGGCCGGCATCCGTACGCGTACGTTCCTTTGAGTGCTGGACCTCGCAACTGTATTGGTATAAAAAATTTTCTATCGTTATAATAGTTCCGTGGTACTAACTTACACAATTTTTTAAAATTTTACCCATCCAGGACAACGATTTGCCATGTTGAAGAGCAAGATTGTGTTATCGACCCTTCTTAGTCGTTTTAAATTTGAGGTCTCAGCCAACACCAAACCACCGATTGTTGGGGCAACTGCAACTGCAAGCCAACTGGTCTTGAAATCCATGAACTGCATTAATTTAGTGGTCACTCGTCGTTGAATAGGTTTTTTTTTAAAAAATAATTTTACGAGTTTTTATAAGCACTTGTGAATTATTATCCTTAATTGGTTTTCCTTACCTTTCTATTAATTCAATGTGTTATGTGTCATTTACTCATTTCATTTATAGACTCAGGATTGTTCTTCAACCTCTATTTGATTTTAATCTAAATTTCGGCCACCAGGAGGCGCAGATTGGAAGTGAAATCTGGCAACGATAACGATGAAACTCTAGTTTCGTTTTACATCATTACATGACGCCATCTTAGCTTCAAAGGCAACCATCGGTAATGCTGGAGATATTTGTTCTTTGAGATTATTTAACTGCAGCATTTTCTATTACAAATGTTTCTTATTAAATGGCAGTCAGTCAATTAGCTTTACGTTATGGAAAGTGACAGTGGGGACAATGCATTCAAAATAAGTGAAGTGGTACTTTGTTTCAACTGTACATCCATTCAGCACATGGGGAAGTTCTTCACTTCGTGTCTTAAGTTTCATTCAATCGCTAGTGCCATCATTCAGCCACTAAAGGTAACTCCTTTTTCCACCCATTGTCTTGATTGAGCTTTTCAAAATGGATTACTAGATGTTCCTTTGTTCATAGATCATGTAATTTCAATTATCTTGCTAAATTACTTGTTTAAATAAGTTCAGTAAGATAACTTTCCATGACATTGAAAGCCTATTTAATCTCATCAAGTTTAAATCGCCAGTGCTATCATTGAGGGTAACTCCTTTTTTCCATAACTTGTCTTGATTAAGTTTTGAAAAATGGGTTTCTAGATGTTCCTTTCTTCATAGATGATGTAAATTCTCTTGCTAAATTACTTGATTAGATGAGGTCAGTTTTCTAAGATTCATAATATTCATATTAAGTTGGTGTGTTAAGAAGGATGTTCACTTGCCTCTATCCTGCCATTCATACTTTTTATTGACATAGAAAGCTTGTTTATTCAGTTTGAGTTTCAAGACAGATGTTAACTTGTCTTTATCCTACCATTCATACTTTTCATGACATTGAAAGCTTGTTTAATCTCATTTTCTTTTTTATATCTTCAGTGCAATGTCTTAACAAGCTGTTGGGTGTTGTAGCTTTTACTTATGTTCATACCTAATTAATCTTATTTTCTTTTTCAGGTCTTCAGTGCAAGATTATCACTAGCTGTTACTGTCATCAGTTGTACTTAGTAAGAAGGAATGCAACATTGGATAGTCATGCTACTTATAATAGAAAAGGTAACTTATCAAGTGCTTATGGAAATTATAAGTACCACTATTTATTTCTCAAACCTTTTTGCTTTTCAGATTAGAGTTAGTAATGTGGTTCCTGTACATCATTCTTCATTTGGCCTCTACTCACATTCTTGTCTAAAGGTAACTTATCGAGTGCTTATGGAAATTATGAGTGCGTCTATTGACTTCAATTTGTTTGGTTTTCAGATTAGAGTTGTAGTGGAGGTAATGCTGTATTGATTCCTGTACATCATTCTTCATTTGGCCTCTTCACTCACATTCTTGTCAACGCTGAACTCTACATCAACTTCTGCAAGTGTTGCATCATGGATGGATCTTACCACTCACATTTTTTGTCTTCCATCTCCACATCAGTTTCTGCAAACTAGTAATGCGAACAACATTTGTGACTGTTGAATAATCTTTGTATTTGTATTGTATATATTGAATAATATTTTATAAATATAATGTATATACATTATGTATTATTATTCATTTTATATCAGACAGGAAATAACCAAACAAAATTGTATACATATTATTTCCCACATGACAAGCAAGAATGACAAAAAAACAGTATTAGGTGCTCTATTCTTCTAAGTCCCCCCACACGGGGGGCCCTGTTGCTTTCTCGATCGCGATAATAACATGAAGGTTATTATTTGTTTGGTGCAGAAAGCTGTTTAATCTAGCAGTTATCGATTGTATCAATCCTATGAGATCATGTAGGATCAGGTTGCGCAATCGTGTACTGCATGGGAAGTCAATTAAGACAGGGAAGATAGACCCTGCCATAATTGACTTCCAGCAGGCCAGGGAGATTACCTGGCCCAAGAAAAGGGTGGAAGAGTGATGAAGGGTAAATTTTAACAGGAGAGATAGTCATACCTAAGCTTCCTGCTTAGCCCCATGACCCTCCAAAAGATATCTTTGAATCATGAGGCTTGCCATCCCCGTTCGACCAGTGCACTCCCAACCACTAGCTGCTTGTCACAGTGGAAGAATGTATGCAAGGGGAAACGGGGCCACAGAAAAAGGGAGCCCAAATATGCATTCAATTTTTAAAATATATTAAATTAAGTCGCCACCAGTCTTGATTCGTCATCTTTTTCCATTCAGTTTCATTGGAGGTGAATTTGTTGACACCGGGGTTGACAGTGTTTAAGAGAAACAAAAGAGAAGTGATACTCCAAAAGCCATGACCATGAAGAACCTTGAAGTCCCAGTTCACCACCACTCCAATTTACGATGCAACATTCTGTAGGACAAGGTAACAATTATGAGTGAATATGTAGATTGCACAGATACAATTTCAATAAACAATATATATTACCTATTTATTGTTGAAAACAACTGCAGCAACACTAGGTACATCATCCACAGCTGATACCAGGAAACATCCTGAAAAAGAACGAACATTGAGTGATCTTTGAATTGGCAGAGATAAAATGTCACAACAAAAGAACAAATAATGATGATTGGCAAGATTCTCTTGAATAGAAACATTCACAAGGAAGATAAATTCACCTTGAACTGCGTCGAAACGTTAATGCCAGACTAGTTTCTCGCGTGAACGGTCATGCCTGCAGTTTACTCGTCTGTGAAATCTGGAGGGAAATTTCAAGATCAGGATACTTTGTGGTATTTGTCACCATTTCTGTATTTGTCTCACTTCTGTAAATTTGTCTTTTCTCTGAAAATAGTCAAATTACACCATAAGAAAATAATAGTACTTTTCATCGGAGACTACAAACACATTATGAAACAAAAATCCTTTAGTTTTAGTTGTGGATTATAATATACATTCATATTATATAAAAATATAACATAGCATGACCGCAACAAAAACAACAATAGGAGTGACATCAAGCGTTCAGTAAAAGATGTCCACATCAAAACATAAACTTCCAATTTCTAAATTGGCTAATAAAGAAATTAAGAATTAACGATTAAGCTGACGCTAAATAGAAACTGATTTTTCGTGATCCTCGTCAAAAATGAGGCTAATTGACTCATGAAATTAGCCTATTTTCATGTAAAATAATCGGAAAATTGTCCAAAATAGATTTCCCTGAACCATAAATTTTAAAAACTGAACTAAAAATTTGATAAAAACTTGATATAAATTCAAGTCCCAATTCAAGTTCGCGTGCTTATGTCTTTATCAAGTTCCCAATTATTTAAATTATCGAAGCTTCTCCGAAAAACACCTTGTGATTCTAAAAATCAACATATTACGTCAACATGAAACATCAAATTTCAAAGGCAGGCATTTTCATAATTGATCAGGATTATCGAGTAATTGTGAATTTAAATGTCTTGTAGATGTTAACTCCAATCCTGCTCACTATTGACTGTAGCAGTAACCGGACTAGACGACAATTTAACGACAGAAAGTAAGGCAAACGCTCAGAAAGAGGCAAATAACAGCAGATTGGCTAAGGCTAACCAATTAAATAAACGAGATGGTCGTTACCATTACAGACACAACAGATATCGTCCTTACAAAGTGAAACTAAGAAAATCAATTACATTCTTCCAACTATATAAAGCGACAGAACTGCATTAAGGCCCATTCAGATCAAATAAACTTTACAAACAACTGACAATCCTTATGCGTATAAAACAACTTATCCTCGTCCTCAGACTTCAAATTACCATTACGATTTGGTGTCGTATATCTATCCTTTGTCTTACTACACAGAATCACTGACTTTGCCTACGTTACTCAATCCTACACTGAAGCTCACTAGTACACAAATCAGAGCCTCAATATATTGATTTCTAAATATAAAATCACCCTAGCCCCATTAACACTAGAAATATAAAATATAAATAGCAAAAACATTTTGCACTTTTGCTCAGTTCAACGCCAATGCATGATCTACTGACCAAGAACTTCTTTAAATAATTTATCTCTTGAATGAGAAAGGCAAATGAGGGAAGATTTTGACACTCACAACAAGATTAGGGGCGCCAAGACTATTTTATTAAGGGTCCCTGGTCCGTCAAGTGTACACAGGTCTAATTCTAAAGCCTGCCTGGGAATGACAACAGGTATTAATTACTCTCATTTTCATGAAATAATGTAAATTGGAGATTAGATATTTGGGAAATTGGGTCTAGATAAACTTACGAACGAAATTGGGTTGAATTTGTCTAGAAACGACATAATTAATTTAAAAAAGAACAGCACAACAGTCTCAGCACGTCAGCAAAAAGACAGACATTTCCCCAAGTCCATGATGAGATGACAACAGCGAGGGACATCTAGCGTCAGTGGTCAGATACTCATCTTTTAGATTCGAAAAAAACAGCTCTTTGAACTTTAAACATGACCACTGAAATGTCTGTGTCTGTCACAGTTGCAACATACCAATTAAAAAATTAAAAACGGAAAGAAACATAAAAGCTGTTGTTTACTTTGAAAAACAAACAAATTGTTTTTTACGGGCGCATCGCCCAACGATGAGTAATTCAACTAGACAAAAAAAAATACCAATCCAATCCCTGATGTTGCCACATCCCCTTCCAGCTAGATCGAGCCATAAGAAAAATAGCTAGTTGGATTCCAACAGAATGAAAGGTGTTGTTGTATACGTCAACCACTATATTCGTGATTACAACAGACGATATATTCGAGTGAGGATCAGAGTTCCAGACTCTTAAGAACAATTTAGTCAAGTTAAAACAATCTAACGAATGCCAAAATGCAGAATTCACAAGACATAGAAAACAATAAAAAGTGAACCAACTGTTCTTGGGAGAAACTGAAGGATTTAAATCGTATCCTATAAAGCGCAAAGCTATTAATATGGGCTTCCATCCCCACTCAAGATTTTTTTCTTTCATTACTTCTACTGGGGCGAGGTTAACAGTCGGACTAACTTTGATCAACATACTGTTGAAAATGTGATGGTAGAAGTCCTCATATTCCCCAATAATCCCAATCACTATGGCAACTTGACAAATGGAGTGTAGAGCAATTAACTTTATTACTTGAAGTAATAACTTGAAGTAATAACAATGGAAGTAATTTACTTCCATTTTTTACTTACTCAAATAACATGCCTGATATTTTACCAGTCTTTAACACACAACTCTTTTGACCAAAGATCTTTGTTCCTGATTAATTTGAAAACATGACTGGTTAAAAACTTAAAAAAAGAAAAACAAAATCAGTCAAAAGTTTATACCTCGGAACTTTTTACCACATGATTTATTAATCGCGGAATATTACTTCTAGACAATTTTCGCCTTTTTATGTCCCTGAAAGCTTTACAATATCCTAAAACGGTTAGTAAGCGGGTGACAAGTACCGGATAAAGAGATACCGTATGAACTAATGAAACGGTTTTATTTGTTTTCTTAATGTGGATATAACCATATAAGGTAAGGTAATTCAGCATAGACATTCACGAAGTGATAAGAAATTACTGCTGAAAAGAAAAATAAACAAATACATGAAGTTGGGATAGAGGGAAAATAGCCGTTTCTCACCACAGTCGGCTGGGAAAACGATCTAACAAAAAGGAAACAAATTCGGCCGAGGATCACCAGACCAACATTTATGATTTAGTTTGACGTGACGGGGAAAAAAGTCCTGATATTAATAGATCATAAGCTGTTGATTTATTTTTAATGTTTTCCAATTGAATTGTGGCTAAAGTGCGAGTCCCAAGACCCAACTCACTCCGTCTCCATCTTTTCACCAGTAGGTGGAGCGGCGTTGGCAGCATCCTCTGGCTTGCCCGACTGTGCAGCTTCAGCCGGTGGAGCAGGAGGCTGTGGTTTGGGTTTGTTCAAAACTGGATTCATGCTGCTTTCAAAAGCCTGCGATAAAATTGAAATGCATGTTATCTGTCGTGGCTTTGGAATCGTTTGGAAGATAAAAAAAAATGAGATAATATACCTGCTGCTCGCTAAGAAAGGCAGCGGCTTTAATGGGCAAGTCCTTTGTCTTAAGGGTTGATTTCACACGGCTCATGTTGGCGTCCAACCAAGAAGTCTTTTCGGCAATAGCCGTTTCCAGCTTCTTCGCTTCTTCGGGCGTCCAGTGATCATAGGCAGCATCACCGCTATGATGAGCGGTGTACGCTTTTTTAAAGCGATTTAAAGAAGCGGCAAATAGTTCGGCAGCACGAGGAGTGTTTTCGTGATCACGCTTACGAGCCTGGGCTGGAGCAGCCAAGTTCTAAACATATAAACATAACGTTAAAACTTGCAAACATTACAGTTGAGCGTTATTCAAATCAACCTGAAGTTGCTGCAATTTTTCAACGTATTCGTTTTTCTTGCAGTCTTCACCCTCATCGTAAAGCCAATTCTCAGTGCTATCAGCCATTTTGACCAACTCATCTCGAACATTCGGCTCAATGTAAGACTCCAAGTCATCGGAATCGTTGACACGGCCGCGAATGTTTAGAACGAACTCTTCCAGTGCGTTTTTAGAGTCAATGCGATCCCTCTCTTGATTATCAACTGATCGGAAACCAGCCTAAAGAAGAAGACAAATTTTAAAACATTGTTTTTAAATTATTTGCTAGAAAAAAAAAACTAACTTCACGCTCTGTCAACTCCTGAATTTTTTGTTGTGTAAAACTGCTGGTTTTACTTTCAACATGTAGATCGACAGCTTTGACAATTTGTTTAGGTTGGCTAGGCTGAGTTGTGGCTGCAGCTGCTTTATCACCCTCCTGAGCTTCTCCTTCATTCGTGTCCATTTTGGTAATATCCGCTGCCGGTTCTTGGTTTTCGGGAGACGTTTCCGTTTCCATACTTTCTGTTTCAGTGTTGGCCGCCTCTGCAGTGACTTCACCATTTGCTTGAGAAGTTCCCTGTTAGGTTAAGTTAAGAGTTGTATTCAAATAAGCTAAAAATTCAGTAAGTTAAAATGTACCTGTTTCTCCATCATAGTTGCTGACACGACCTGAAGGACTCCGTGAAGGTTCAAACGAACCTTAACTTTAACTTTTTGCGCTTCACCTTGAGCGCCAGGCTTTACACCTTGAATGTGAAATTGAGATATGGTATCGGATTTCTGAATGTAACCAACATCAGGATCGACATAACGAGCAGTCAACACAAATGGACTCTTTCTGAAGAATGTCAGAATCTTAGAGAAAGGAACGCTATGGAACTTTGGGAATACTTCCATCTCTCTAGAATGAATAAATGGAAAAAAATTAGACACCTGATCACGTGATAAACCAAAGGATAAACTTACCCGTGCTCAACGTCCTCGCCGCTCCAATTTAGATTAATTGCATAGGGCTGAAGATCGGTAAGAGAAAATTCACGGACTTTAAAACTAGGTGACAGCATGGCAGCCATAATAGCAGCGCCACGAGCAACGCATTCGTCTTGATTTAGGGTTGTTGAGGGTGGTTTACCAAAGACCTGCTCTATCAGTGATTTGACAGCTGGGATACGAGTCGAGCCACCAATAAGCTCAATCTCAGAAATATCTTCTTGCTTCAAGCCTGAGTCGGCAAGACAGCGTCGCAATGTTTGTTCAACACGTTCAAAGAGTGGAGCGCAAAGCTCTTCCATCTCAGATCTAAAAATATTCACAGCAAGCGACTTGATGACACATCTTTAAAAAAGAGGGAGATTGCTCATATTTACCTCTTCATCTTAGCAGAGAAATCTCTTTCATCGATCAAGCATTCAACATTGATGGGCAGAGCAGACACGTTCGCGGACATTTGGCGTTTCAATTTATCAACCTAAAAACATTAAATTCAATTGTACGTTACAAACAAAATTTCGAATGCATGGAAAATATTTTTTCTAACCTCAGCTAGTAGACGAATCCAAGAACGCTTGTTTTTCGTAACATCGCTTCCTGGCTTATTGAATCCTTGTGCCAATTGATGGGCGATAGTAATATCAATGGAGCGACCACCTAAGGCAGGATCGAAGGTGCAGGCCAACATCTTACAAAATGAATTTGAATAAATAATGGTTTGGGATAATTAAATTACAAAAATGTTTACCTTCACTTTGCCTTTATGGAATGCTGAAATTGCAACCTGTTTTAGGTACAATAAACAAGAAATTTGAATGAACTTGAATGAAAACAAATTTCCTGAAAAATAACCTGCAAAGCCGAAGATCCAAAATCAACGAATGCGACATGGCGGGGTGGTTGATCGGCATTTGGCAAGTCGGTGGAAGTGCGATAAAGACCGTATGCTACAGCAGCAGCGCTGGGTTCATTCAACAAACGCAAAACCTGCCATCCAAATATTTTAAATGTTTTAAACAATTTGGACTATAAAGCATTACAAAACCAAACCCAATATTTTACCTGAAGATCGGCGATGGCAGCAGCATCTAATAGAGCTCTTCTCTGCGCGTCGGTGAAAAAATAAGGGACCGCAAGGACACACTCATATACTTTACACTCTAAAGCAGCTTCAGCAATTTCTTTCACTTTTGTGAGAAGCATTGCAACAATTTGCCTGACACCCAGTGTGACTTCTTCTCCTAAATACCATACAGTATAACCAACTTCTCCATCTGATGTGGAAACCAAAGTTTGAGGTAAGTGTTTCTGTTCTTCTGCCACCAAGGGATCATCAAATCGTAGACCAAGCAAACGTTTAAAAGCAAACACTGTGTTGCTGATGTTGGTAATGATCTGATTTTTGGCAGATGTTCCCATCATTCGATTTTTTGAGGTTAGAGCTACAAAGCTCCTAAACAAAAAAACAAATAGAATCAATCAGTGGTAAGATTAATATGGAGTGTAAACTTACGGTGTGTCACGTTGACTGTAATCATTGATGATTACTTCAATACCTCCAGCTCTGGCAACACCAATGAAGCAAGATTCATTGCCAAAATCAATTCCAATAACTGGTGTAGTGGCCATCTTCCTAATACAAAATAAAAAATGTCAAGTTGAAAACCTACTTAATTGAAACACAAAGTATAAAATTGTAAGCAGATTTTATTTTTACATGAAATGACTCAAAGAACTGGAAACTGTCCACAAAGACAAGAATATCTCAAATCTGAATATCAAGAGAGAAATGTATCAAGCGAATAGCCTATTCCCACCTTTGCACTATTTCAACGGCCAAAAATGGTCAAGCGAATGACGTTATGGATATTTAGGGGGAGGGAAATATTCAGAGCCGGCTCGTTGCTAAGAAACCACGTGCGAAATTATGTTGGTAATTTACTGACATTCGCCAGTGTAAGTCAGTTAATACAGATCTTATGAAGAAAGAAATGTCAAGGCAAAAATGATCAAATGGACTTACTATTTACGAAGAAAAAACACCAAGCGAGCAGGTATCAGGCACGAGGGTTCTCAGTATATAACGTGAATACTGAAGACTGAACAGTAACGTTAAGACGTTGGTTAATCGTGACACACACTAACAGACCACCGACACGAACACGACTAGAAAACGCTCGAAACAGAGGGATGATTCAACGGCAGCAACGTTTAGACTGGCGCTAGTGTACACTCTGGGAACTAACCAGTGTTCTAGAACTTTCGCAGGACGGCTTTTTTTTTCAAAAAAACAACGTATAATTGGATAACCGCATTTTTGCGAGAAAATCTAAAATAATTTATTTTTTTTTATTCGTATAATTCTTTATTCTTTTTAGTTTAATTACGAAAATACACTTTTTTAAAATTTCCTAGACAACAGTGTGTTGCTCTTTTGTTTTACGATTATTGCGATGGATTTTCAAAATCAATATCTTCACAGTTCACTCGATCCTCTTTACTCCTTGTGACCATAAATTAAAACACATGAATATATGAATGAAGACATTTTAATTGAATTTTTCCTTTAGAAGAGTCAATATCAATTGCAACAGTTTAAATGACTCCTGTCTAGAAGAAACAGAATTATGCAATAAATCTTAATCAATCATGCGGTTTTTTTTGTCTTGTTTAATTTAAAATGTGAACATATGTGTAATATCTTGCGAACCTAGAAAAAAAAATTACATGGTGGGCCAAAACAAGAAGTGATAACCATTCATTTCGCAAAAATAATCAATGGGCGAGAAAGATTTGTCGATTTTGAAACTATAATTAGAAAATTGATTTGTTTACGTCAAATGCTTCATCAGGGCCTACTATAATCGATGATTTAAACTTCCTTTTTATGTTGGTACCGGAACTTTTTGACGTAGCCTTTGACCATTTCTTTGATTTTGATGGGATTTATTTCGCCACTCTTGGTGTGACAAATCTAAATGGAAACATTTGACTGAAATTAGTTCACGATATTAAAAAACGATGCAGCAACGGAGATGATACCTTGGGAACACACTTCCTCAGAATTTCTTTGTAATCACCCTTGGAAATACGTTTGCTGGTGTAGTAAGGTTTGAGTGCTAACCGAACTTCTTCCACAACCCTTTCTTGACGATTTAATTTCTTGAGAAACTGCAAAAAACAAAATTTGTATTTTATATCCCTGTACTCCTGTAGTAATAAATAATAGATAGGTAATACCTTTTCTTTGACTTGGAGTTCGACTGCCGAACTGGGACACTCTTCATTGCCGTCTAGGCCTATAGTCGTCGTTATTGACAAAGACAAATCAGTTCCAGCAGGCGGCACCGATTTTGTTGGCGTTGGTTTAGTTGCTGATCTTGAGTGGGAAACTTTCGGGTTGGTTGGTTTCGACGCCGATCGCTGATTGCTGGTGCGTACATGCTGATGACTGGCTGATTGAAAAATCGAGTCGAAACTTGAGCTACTGGATGCATTGGCCGAAGATGTCGGTACGTGAGGTGGGGCCGATTGACGTGGTTTGCTGCCAGGTGTAACTTGACTTTGTTGAGGTTCATGGTCGGACATGGGTGATGACGGCGACATAGGAGACGGTGGACCAAAAATGTCGCTTCCCTCGCTGGGCGTTGGTGATGGTGGCGTCATTGGTCGACCGGGTTTCCCATGTGAAGGGATCGACGTTGAAAAAGACAATTGAGGCGGCGCTGTTGAAGTCACTTTCATGACTTGATTCAGCAGCGGGGTCACTGCAGGAGGCAACGGAAGCAATCCAGCCATATTAGGCGGAGGGAACGATGTGTTGTATACTCCCGAAATCAAGTTTGACGCATGAACTGTAAAAGGAGGTGGTGCACTTGTCAGCAAAGGAGGAGGTGGAAGAGGTGGTGGAGGCAGTGATGTCATTGGAGGCATCAGCACGGCTCCAGGATGAGGAAGAGGGAAAGAGGGCATCATGGGCGGTGTAGGAGGAGGTGGCAAAGGAGGCATAGGTTGCTGCAATTTGGCCGACGAAATCACGGGACTGGGTGAATGTGTTGGGGTTGAACTACCACTGGATGGAGTGTGAGTCGGTTGAGATGGATCGTAGGTGGAGGTAGGCAATGGTGATGCACAAACTGCTTTGACCGGCGGCGTTGTCGGCCGGAAGATAGGTGAGACGTTACCGGCTGCTGCCTTGGCAGCAAAATGTGCCACTCGACCTGGACCTTCTGGCAATGGAAGATTCATCAGAAAATTATCATCTTCTTTCATCTTCCCTGTCAAATCTGTGATGTTGTCTTGTGTTTTCTGTAATTTACTGGTTTCTAATGTCGGTATCGTCGTCGAGGGCTGCACCTGTTGTTCTTCTTCTTCCTCCTCTTCTTCGGCATCACCCAACAGTAGTAAAGGATTGTTTAACTTCTTGATGGAATTTGATTTAGAAGCCAAAGAAAACTTGACAGCCGCAGCTCCGTGTTTTGAAAACAAGAGATTTTTCCCGCTACCACCCCCCTTTGGTTTGATCGAAGTCAACGCTGAGGAGCCTTTTGTGGGAGGTAGAGGAGGAAGTGGCTGCTGAGGTGTTGCATGTTGTTGAGCTGGAGGAAGCTGTGGAGGTTGCTGAGATGGAAGTGCGGGTGGAGGTAGAGGTGGCAGAGGTGGAAGATGGGACTCTTCATCTGAATCTACAGAATCCGACAAAACGATGACATCGCTAGGTCGAGTATCTTCCAGCGGAATTTCTCGGCTAGTTTCTATGTCAATCAAAACAGGCTTAGATCGGTGTCGAATAGGCCGTCCTCCTGGACGTCCTCGACCTCTTCCTCGCATCAAATCTCTAACATCTTCTCCACGTCGGCTAGGAGTCGGCAGCATCGGCTTCTGTGTGGATTCTTTAGAACTAGAGCAACTTCCTCCTTTACTCACGTCAGGTGTGGCAGAATGTTTGTCCAAGGATTTGGATTCTATATGCGGTTTCACTACTTCTTGCTTAGTGGACGTCGACTGTTCCGTTTTGCTGCTTGAATGAAGTTTCTTGTGAACTTTCTCAGTCGGCTCTGCTTTTGTCACGGGTGTAGAAGGAGGAGGCTGAGACTTTTTAGGTCGATCCGATCGTTCCGGAGACGATCGGACTTCTTCTTTCATTTTTTTACTACTAATCGTCAGGTCTTTGCTTTCGGCCTTCCGTTTCTTTTTTTTAACGACAGGTTTACTGGAACTACTTGAACCAAAGTGAAGGCTGACGACGATTTTATCACCCGATGCGAAAACGGCCTTACTAGGAATTTCTATATCGTCACCGCAAGTTGCACTAGGATCAGTTCCAAGTGCTCCCAATTCGCTACTTCTATTGCTTTTCCCTTCCGATGTTGAATGAGATTTTTTATCCTTGTGTTTGTCTTTGATCCGTTTCTTTTTTTTCGCTTTCTTTTTCTTATCTTTCGTTGACGATTTGTCATCGTTTCTCTCCTTGGACTTGAGCGACGATTTTGACTTTCTCTTTTTTCGTTCCCCACCACCGGATGACGAGGATCTTGATCTTTTATGCTGATTCTCTTTTCCTTTCCTTCGTTCAGGTGATAGGGAAGAAAGGGAAGTCGAAGAAGACGACGAAGAAGAACTCGACGACGATGAGGAGGAAGTTCGTTTCCGTCGAGGTTTGCTACTCTTCTTACTTGAAAGATCCCTACTTTTGGATTTGGAATCCGAACGTGATTGACGTTCTGATTTCATGGACGAATGATGACGATCACTATGAGATCGTTTCTCCACCACACGCCTGACGTCGTAATGCTTCATTTCTTGACGTTTCAATCTCTTGTCATTTCTTTCGTCTGAAGTGTCTTGTTCTTTTTTCGGTTTGACGTCGCCACGCCCTTCGACAACTTTGATGTCACCTTGATGGCGATAGTGACGAGTTTTACCGCTGTCAAGCTTTTTGAATGTCGAAGGAATTCCTTCGTCCTCTAAAGACAGCTCTACTTTCCTCTCGCCTCCAATACCTGCAGAGCGTAGAAATTCACAGTCATCCGTTTTGACCACGATTTCATCACTGGTAGATTTCTTCCTTTTGATATTGGCACGCTTTTTACTGGCAGCTTTCTTGTCCACAATTTCACCCTCTTCACAATCTTTTGGTCGTTTCTGTGAGGCAGGAGGAGGAGTCAGCATCCGCACAATTCGGTTTGTGGAAGGTGGTGGTGGATCTTCATCTGATTCGTCGTGATCGGCTTCACTTTCATCTAATTCGCCCTCTTCACAATCTGATATTTGCTCAAGATGATTGATCTCTTTCTTAGAATCTTCATCGTCACTTCCAAAAATTTCTTCCATTTTATGCCTCCGTCCAGCACTTTTCATACCAGATTCTGTGGAAGCAACCAATACCACGGGAGGAACAGGTTCAGAGTTCTCCAAAGATTCCTCAATTTTTGCCACTGATTCGACCGGTTTTACTGGATCTTTCGTGTCAGAATAAGTTGGGGCAGGCAGAGCTTCATCTTGATCCATTGTGGCTAAAGAGTCTTGTTGAGTTTGAGCCAATAGCGCAGAGGTGAGCGTTTCTTTCAGTGCCGAAGTGATGGACGAAACAAGGTTTGCTTTCATCAAATCGTTGATCATCGGTGGAGCAATTTGACCTGTACGTGGACGAAACTGTGGTCGTGAAACCACACCTCCTTTTGGACCAAAAGTCAGCGCAGCCGCTGCCGCCGGAAGACCTCCATGTTGAAATTTGTGTACGGTCGGTGCAGTTGGAACAACTGGCGGCAATTGAGTCTCTTCTACTGCATCTTCTTTTTCCGTCTTTACAATATCCTCTTCATTTGAAAGTTTGCTTATCGAATCGCCATCCGCTAGATCACTACTTGATTCTGTTGATCGTCTACCGGAGTCTTCCACGTTGGTATCATCAATCACTAATCCTTTCTCGTCGTCTTCTTCTTCGGGAATTCGATCCTCTTCTGTCTATTTAATAAGGAAACAAATTGAATGCAAACACGTTTTAAATTCTTATCAAGTTTCAGTTAAATTTACCTCGATCTTGGTCAACATTTCAGGTGGATGATTTTCGTCTTCAATTGATTCAATGTCACTGTAAAGATCAACATCTTCCTCGTCAACATCATCCTTCTTATCTTCCGGGTCGGACTTCTTTTTTCGATCCCGATTGGGGTCTTCACCGCTTCCGTCATCTCCACCAGATAAACCATTCCCATTAGAGGAAGGAATCGCCCCACCCGGTTGGCCGGTGCTCCGCGTACTTCCAAGATTATTACTACTCGAATTGGAAGATTCTGCTGTAGAAGAATGGCTTTGTTGATTTGTCGATGAATTACTGCCTTGATCTGTGGAATCACTTGGAAGAGTTTGGCTATTTTTCAGAGGTTTTTGCGATTGATTCGGTTTGAGTTTATTCGCGGAAGCAACTTGATGTTCTTGACCTAAGCGACTGAGGGTTTCGTCAAGACGGCTAAGAGTAGCTTGGGAGGCCAGTATAGCTCCCAATACTCGATTGGAGTTGGTATTCCGTGGTCTGGGACGAATCACTTCGGTCTTTCCAAAAGTGGTCAATTGGGTTTGCGAAGCTAAAATGCTACCAAGAAGGTCTGGATTCCCAGTGCAGCTGCTGCTCAACTTAGGAGCCGAAGATTTAACTGGAACGCTCATGGCGACGGCTGGTCCAAATGAGTGAATAGACTTTTGCGCTTTACGACTCTCGGCCAGTATTGCAATCAACGATTTCGGCTGCTTCCTCGGAGAAATGAGATTCCGGATACTTTCATCTTCAACACCACTGCAATAAAAAGAACGAATATTAAGATAAAATAAAACTGAATTTTGTTTACACTAGTCTTACTCGACATCATCTAGCGCGTTACGATTTCCAGTCAGAGAGAACTGACCAGGTTCAGGTTGCACAGAGCCCCAGGTTCCTTTTTCATAGAATCCCAATGAACCGGCTAATCTCTTGCGGGGCACAGGTATAGCAGCACCTTTTTTAGTCTTTTTCGGACTTTTTCTCGTCTTTTTGCGATACCTAGTTTTTCTCTTCTTGCCCTTTTTCTTCTTCTTTGTAACTGACGAATTACGTAGAGCAATCTGTCTATTTCGCTGGACAGTTCTTCTTACTCGCAAAGTCAATGGAGCTCTTTGCCTAGTTGGACCAGCAACAGCCTGAGTACCATCACACTGCGGACAGAACCAATCTTCAATTGGTACTTCATCTAATGGTGGATCCAGGCAGTCCATGTGATAGCCCTGATCACATCTATCACAAAGTAGCATAGTTTCTTCACGATCTCCATTCCTACAAACCTATGTATCATACCAGACAAATCATGTTACAGGTGTGATTAATATTTAAAACAAGAACACATTAATAATTGGCATACTTGACACCCAGTAATATCAGGGAATGGATCTTCCTCTTCATTTTTGCCCTGATTATCATTAACAGGAACTGTTCTTACAACTTCACCTTCCAAGTCTAGGCGCACTAGAATACTGTCAAACTTACGCCTGTCATAAGGACAAGTTTGGACAGTCTACACAAGAAAAACAAAGTTATTATTCTAGAAATGGCAAACAGCATCATACATCACAACTTTGAATGATATTTTGCTCTGTTTTAAAAATGTTACCTTTGACCATTCAAGAATACAGTCAAGGCAAAATGGATGTCCACAAACTTCAGGAAAACCAATAGCTTGTCCCTTGAATTTCAGTAGACAAATTGGACAAGCGACAGAGTTTCCAGTTGAAGAATCAGAGTCTGAGCTTTGGACCTCATCCTCATTTCCACTCTCAACATCTGTATCTAAAATTAAATAGAGTTTAAGTGGCCTACATTTATAATGAAGGAATTTGAATTTCCAATCTTTTATACCCGATTCGGAATCCGAATTGTTGTTCTCGACTAAATCATTTGAAGATGAAGGTACGGGGTTACCCGGTAAATCTCTGTGTGTAACTTGTAAATCCATTGTCAACCAGGAACAATTTGTCTATTAACTAACGATGCAAACTAACCGATTCATTACAGTAATAGGCTTATGTGTGTAACTCATTAAATAACGCATAAATGCTTAAACAACATTAAAGGGTTTTTGGCTTTTACTTGTGTCGCTTGCTCTCAAAACAACTAAAAGCCAGAATCAGAAGATGCCTACCGCAGCGACATCTGCTGGCAATAATGTCAAACCTCAGCCAATTATTAATTTTATGCGCACCTTCGACGCCGTCTAGTGGAATATATTAGGTATATCCCTTTGGCCTTTAGCATCTTATTCGTTGAATTTGATTACTTTTTTTAGCTTCCTCATATTTATCCACATTGTAAACGGAATCCCGCTGAATTACTGTAAATAAAATAAGTGATCAAATAAAATAAACGTATACATAAGTTGTAGATATATGTAGCGTATCGCCTCCAAGCCTAACGTCCTATTACATTTCCAGCCGTGTTTCTCTTTTCTTTTTGAAAATAAAAAATAGAAGTTCAATTGCGCTTGAGTCAGCGGAAATATTGGCGGAAATATTTGGCTGACGCGATGGGTTAATAGGTTCCAACCCCGACCCCCGCTGCATTAGCGGATAATGCCGTGTAACCCCCATTGGATGCATTGATCGTGGTGTTTGGTCTCCACGTTTCGTGCCACATATGCCTCCCAATTTTCCGTGGCCGCACGGTCACTAATAGTCTGCCAGGGAGACAAAAAACAATTTCTCCTATTCCGATTCCGACTAGTCATTGATGCTGGTCGGAATTGGTAGATGATTTTGAAAAACTATGAAAATTCACCAGTTAACAACTACGAGGGCAACTGTTAACATGTTCGCTTTCATGAAAATATGACGATATTTTAAAAAATAATAATAATTAATTGGCATCTGTTGGAACGAAAACCAATAATTCATGCCACATCTCGTATTATTTTGTTCATTGATTATATACGCAATAATGTATTTTATAAAATGTCAGTGCCACAGCAGGGTTCGAGAGTTCCGCCCATTTTAGTTGAAACGTCTCGACGCATTCGGCCGTGAGCTGCGAGGTTGAACTTGAACCACTCCATGCTCCATCCCAAGTTTCAATAGTGACAGACAAAACAGAAAAGTAAAAGGAGATGGAAAACGTCGAATAATATGTGGTGCAAGAGCTAGAGAACCCAAAAGAAGATAGACGTGTATATATTTAAGTTTCTCTTAATGCTGTAACAAAAAACAAACCAATCTGACGGTTTTCAACTCTCCCCGACAAAGACTCATCTATAGGATCATCGGACATTTTTTCTGCTGCTCTCTGTTCGCGTATATCCCTCAGTATAACATCCGCAATGCATTTCCTTCTACGCCGTTTTCTATCAGCTAGGCTAACAATATCATCAAATCATGTTATTTATTTAATACAAGACAAGAAGGGTTGTACCAACCACACCGCACACGCATCTTATACACTTACCTCTATAAATAACAACAATAAATAGTTAATAAAGAATCCATCCGCTATCCGTTCTTTGCCCCCCGGAGGAGCAAACTACGTATAGTCTACCACCTACAAACGATCAACCTTCTCCATTTGCTCTTGTCGAGAAAAGAAGAAAAATTGAATGGAAATCTCCAATCCCGTTATGACGTCAAGATGAAAGATATCGGGACGAGACACTTACAAGAAGAAGAAAGGAGCAATCCCGATCGACATAAACGATTGGGAATGGGATCAGATGATGAGTCTAAACGAGGAGAGAAACAAGAGCTCAATGGTTTTCTACGGGACAAAAAAGGAAAGAAAAAAACTACCAGAAAAGAAACTACAGAAAACTTTGCACTTCTTTCAAAATTGCTGCAAGGTGATAGTTTGAAGAACTCCAACAATGGGTTTGAATGGGCAGTTTATTTTCTTTTACTATTTTTAAACCAATCATGGGTAACTAAACGAACAACTAAACAGACAATATGATGCGGAAATGTGATGCTTAACTTTTAAATAGCGCCCAGAAGAAAATGTTGACATCTTGTAGGCCGTTATCTTCAACGCTCTATGTGCCACGACGTAATATTTAACAAAACTAAACGATTAGACAACATTGTCGACTTGAATAAACATTGGTCAATAGAGAGAAAAGACTCAAATTAAATTATACGTCTTTAAATGGATTGCTGGTGACCACCCCAGGTAAAGGACTACAAAGAGGCTGTAATGTGGTCATCCGTTCAAGGAACTGATCCAGCTGTTTTAAAGACAATCCTTTTAACGAAAATAATAAAATTATATAAGTAAAATGTAAGAAATAATAAATGTTAACGATAATAACCGTTGTGAAGTGTTTCGAGCGGACGTATGGCAGGTACGCCCACAGAGACGCAAGGATCTATGGCAGCCAAATTGGCCAAACCAAGACCCATGGCAGTCCCAGTTGACGGCAGGATGGCTGTCAATTCAGGTGCACTTGAGCTTCCACTGATAACGGCTGTGCTGAATAGAGCCGGATGTTGGTGTTGATGTTGACTGAGTTTGCGTTTACCAACTACAGATTGGCGTTGAGTCATCAACACGTTCAAATGGCCCGGAATTGAATGACGATGTCGCCGCATTGAATCAGGATCTAAACAGGATTCATTTATATAACTCATTTGAAACTAAATTAATTCCATAAAAGCGCGGTAAGCATGTAACAAAGCACATTCCTAATGCACAAAAATTGCCAAAGACCAACTAATCAGCAAATAACACTGATTAAGGTTGCGCTACCTTCATCCAGATCTAGGGACCTAGTTGGCGCGGCAACGCCACCACTGATGGTGTGAGCTGCATTTCCCAGTAAACAAATGTTATAAACGTAACGATATCAATTTCATTCCGTATGCATTAGTTAGTGATGACAAGTCTTAAAAATGGTCATTAACCTTTTGCTCTAGGACCCTGTGGTTCAAAATCAGGTGATTTGCTGACTCGATAGGTGCGTGGTGGAGTATGCTGGCTTGCACAACTACTGTTGCTGTTGTTCATTATGAGACAGCCGGGAACATCCATCAAAGACGGCGATGAATTGGACGTGGGCGGAAAACTCAGATGAGGACTTTCTAACGGATTCCTTCCTGACGGTGAATTCCTTAAATAATACACAATTCGTTCGGTCAATTATCGATTAAATATAACAATTTTAAAGTTACCTTATCGGAATGGGTTCCGATGTCGTTATGGGAATTTTCAAAGTGTTCGGGGGAGTCACCGACGGACTTTCTGATCCAGATGAAGTCCTTGATGCACGCATCGGAACAGACAGGCTAAGAAAGGAATTTTTTGGCTGTTCTGAATGATCAACAACATCTGTGATATCAAGATCCTCTTCTTCGATTCGTGTGCAATTGGGAGAGCAAACAGAATTCGATGATCCGGGTGGAATTGAAGTAGGACAGCTCTTGCTAGGAGATATTTCTGTTGGCTGCGCGCAAAAAAACACAACGGGTTTAGAATTGAAATAATGTGTTGCATCATTAAATATCATTCTTGAACTAACACTTTCGTTTCGATGATGGGTACGGAATCCTGGCCCAGGAGGCAAATTCTTTTGTACACAACAATTGACACCCGGAGAAAAGTGTAGCTCAACGTGAAATCTGTAAGAGTGAATTATATTTTCTTTTGATTTTGTATGAACCGATAAGAAGAAAAAACATTTTCTTTCACCTTTGCTCTGATGTTGGATCTTTGGTTTGGTCTTCGTAAAGCATAATAACCACTTGGGACATGTAGTTAAGCTCCGATATTTGGCTAACGTATTCCATAGCACGTCGCCATTGCTCATCAGCACCTTCTCCACCCTTTTGTAAATAACGATGAATATTTTCGTAAATATTAATATTTGTATCTAATAGGCAAACCTCAACTAATCCCCCAAAACGGAGAACAGTCAGCAGTGAGTGCAAATGGCTCTCACTTGTGAAGTACAACCTTGTACGAACGTGTCTTCCAGGGCTGGAAACACCATGCGAATATCTGAGGAAACAATGAATTAACAAAGATAAAACAATTAACATTGATCTATTCAAAAGCCAACAAAAGTACTTATACAATCGATATACCTGGGATCTAGGCGGTTGACGGATTCGTCGGACATGGGCAAATCCTCTTCAATATTGCGTTGTAAATCGGCTCGAATTTTCCTCATTAAAGGATTGCATATTCCTTGACCAATGGCCAATTTATCTTGATCTGAAAGACCATATTCTTGGGGTATTACGACATCAGCAAGAGCCTTGACTAGCATGTAAAGTTCTTGGGCATGATTGAACCTTGAATAAATCATAGTTTTATAAAATTCAATGTGAATCATATGAAACAATTGAAATGACTTACTTAAGGGCCGCTTGATTATGCTGAATATCATATTTGATGCAGTCGTAAATATCGGGGATTTTGGATATATCAAATTCGAATGGATCTTCGCGAAGCTTAAAATCCTTTTCTAGTTTACCCCACCGCCTAGCCATCAGTTCCCAAGTTTCACCGTGGTACAACATGCCGTCTACATTTTGAAATCCACCAAATGAAAATGAAAATAAAATAGAAAACGATTTTAATTTTTACATACTTTTTGTTTTAGGATCGTCTCGTTTGGCACGAATGATTTCCACTAGCTTGTAAAGAAGTTCATAAACTTTAACGCAACATTGAACAGGATTGCCGATGACGTGAAGAGCTGCTTCGATCGATCGCGCTCCACATGGATTGATTTCGCGATGTTCGTTCGCGGTTAGTTCACGGTCCATCTGCAATAACTCTTGAAGACGTGACTTCACCCTGAAATAAGAATAAAGGTTAAAAATAGTCTAGAATATAAGTCAAACGATTCATTTACATGTGTTGTAAACTAGAAGCTTCACCGTCGTTATCTAACAATCCATTTGTGTTGGCGGATTTTACCATTTGAAATAAGATAGGAGTGAGCTCTCCTTCTAGAGCCAGTAGGCCTTTTGCAAAAGCAGCGGCTGTCATTTGAACCCGACCTTCATCTGACGCATAAATTTTCAAATCATGGCGATAAGTCGAATGCAAACGGAGCAGACCTAATCCCTGATTGCCTGCATTCGTAATAAGAAACCCAAATTAGACATTTATAGAATGTAGATGCAAGAAAAGTGAGACGTGACAAAAGACAAAAAAAACTGATTTCAATGTGCATACTAAACCAAAAGTTAGGTCTGGGGCATTGATATTTAAAACCGAGAAATGTAAAACAACCTGCACCTCCTGGATACATGCAGCGAAATATACGTCCCAACTCTTCTGCTTGTACTCTACCAGCAGGAGTCAATTCTCCACCCCATTTCAGTATCAGTAGCAAAGACGGTTCGTTGTGGGTGTCTGTGAATTTTTAAAACAAAAGGCTTAACTTTTGTAAAGATTACTGTCCATTAAATAGTTTAAATGTAGTACCTTCCTCACTGCAACCAGACTGTGGTCTACCACGAGGTTGGTATTTCAGTTGGACTTTTCGGTTAATGCCTGAAAAATGGCCATACCTTCAAATAGAAAATTGACGATTAAATATATTAAAGACTATTGCTCTTCATAATAAAAGGAATAACTAAGTAATTTACATTTCCAGGACAGTTTTGAGTTGTTCTAATTTGCCACGTTTTTCCTCCAATTCACGATCAGCTGAACCAGCTTCAACTTCTGACAAGAGAAAACGTGCTATGTCGAGTACTTCCTGCAGTTGTGCAGGTTTTTTTCAATTTCAAATGGCGGCCATTCACTTCTGATTCGTAGGAGGCCCAAAGAGCAAAAAATCTATTCAAAAACAGTGTGAATGATTAGAATTTGATTAAATACAATGTTTTCTTTTTCCTTACCTAGGGTGACGGACTTCCATTTTCATCTTTTGCTTGGGTGTTCGATCTCCGTGTCGAATGACGGCCACAACACAACGCAGCTCCATCCTGATGAAAAAGAACTCATCATTAATTATCAGTTTCCTTTTTGGACATTCAAAAAATGTCTATACATCTTGCCGAATGTCGTTGGAACTATCGGGGGGTCATCGAGCTGGAACGGAAGAGCCCACGGAATATGCAACGTGGGCGCCAAACGACGTAGAATCATATTTCCAAGAATCCTGGCGCAATCGTCGTAATATTTCGCCGAATTTTTGACAAAACTAAAGCCATTGACATCACACACGAACGACCTACCATTCGCCCTAACCGAGAGACAGCAAATGAGCATAAAGATAACACGGGATACTATTGATTAGATAATTACCTCAATAGATCAAAGCCGCAGACGGTTTGATTGAAGGCTAGACACACTTTACGAGCAATCAATTTCTCGTGATTGGATAAAATAACTGGATATCGAATTTCTTTCCCCTCGTGATCACGTTCCACCTTGCCGTCTAGTGCAGGGGATTTCCTCGCTTCAGCGTGGGCGTAATCTGGACCCACGGTATAAACCTTCAAATGAAAGATATTCAACGTCTCTGTGATTTGATGTACTCTATATCAGATATTTCTTGCAAAGGCAAGTATACCTTAACGTCAGCACCATCAGTGGGTATAAAATCTTCGTAGATATATGATCCATTTTTGCGTACTTTTGACTCGGGTGAGTATACGCTGCTTCGACTTCCAATCTACAATTCAGTAAACAATCAAATTCAATTTGTGAAAATTATTTTGAAAAAAAAAGTTCAGTTTTTGACTCTAACTTTGCGGAATAGACGCTGAGATCCACCACCAGCAGACGTCGGATAGTAGATGTAAATATTGTGGTCTTCCGCTGAAACAGGTTTTTCCACGAATGGCTTGTTGAAGACAACTCCGTTTACCTCGACATGATCCTCTGATTCGATCAACGAGTGTTCTAAATAAATTGTTACAAAATATTATCAAGTTACGTTGCAATGAATTTTGAGATACGATAAACTTACGGCTGGGATCTGGAGAATCTCGATCGAGAATTGCGAAGCGAGGTAAAGCGATCCCTGCTCGCCTTAAGATTCCATAGACTTTTCTTCGATCCTGCGTAAAAGATTTGAAATTACAAAATTGTATATTAGAAACTGTTTTAATCTCCAACCTGCAGATCAAACTGTTTTCGTAAGTTGTTGACCGTAAATGGACGAACAAGTTCGGCGTATGCCACAGCTTTGTCCAGTGGAAAGCCTTTCGAATGGAAGGATATCAAACAGTCACAGATTGGCCATTTGTCAACGGGCTCCTGTGACATTCAACAGGTTACTATGATAAGTATGATAAGGTTAATTTGCAGAAAAAGAGGTCAATTATTACCTTTAAGATAGTTTCCTCGGGAAAGATAATGGTTTTAATGTAATCAAACTCATCGAGTCTTGCCAAAATTTCTCTCATTGGTTTCGAATTAGACTTTTTGGCCATGGCACAAATGCCGGCCACGACCTGCTTACCGGTGTCTATGTATTCTTTCTCCATTCTTCCCAATAGAGGATCAAAATCACTGAGTAACTCGTCAGGACATTCCTGGCATTCTTCACCCTGATTATAGAGAAAATATAAAAAGGTCAATACGCATTCCATGAAAATCAGGAACAACTTTCATGCATCAGCACACTCTATGTTTGAATTTACATTATATAATAAAAGATATGAATACATTATTAAATACCATCACCAAATATAGACAATATTTTGCATAAAGAAAAGAGAGGGAAAAAATGTAAGGGAAAAAAAACTAAAGGAATAAAAAAAGGGGGAAAAAAATATGGTTACCAGTCCCTATATACCAGTCAGGATTGGAAAGGTCCACTAGAGCCGTGTCCAAAAGAAAACCCAAGCTTTTACACTCTGACAGACTGAGGAAGAAAGCACCGAAAAAAACATAAAAACCAGCAACAGAAAGAGAAGATTAAGGTAATAAAAAAATATTCCTCCAGGCCAAATAAAGGAACAAAACGATCAAAAATAAATAAAAAATAAACACTACTTATAAATTACTCACCTTCTTGAGACAAATCGGGCAGTTTGGATGAAAAGTTCTAGTTGGTGAACTAGCTGAAGTATAGACGTATTCATATGTTGTAGGCAGGGTATCACCTCCAAGCCCTCCCTCGTTTGCGAGCCCTACACTTACTCCCTCGGACTCGTCGCCGATATAAAATGAGGCAGCTTTTAAGCCTTGATATCCCACTTCCAGTTCCTTATACGACATAGTTATTTGCTAAACCAACAACATGCTGCCATTGTAAATACAAAACCCTTATGTATGATTGGAATAATAATCAATGCGTTCTTAGAGTGACAGGAATATCAACTTGCACAAACAGGAAAGGGAAAAATCCGTGGGAATCGTCCAATGATTTATCAATCAAACTTTCCGATGTCACGAAGACGAAGGTTTACGACACAAAACAATAAAACTTACTAGGCCAATATAATCGTCTGCAATTTCGGAAAACGCCATCTCTGTACGACAAATATAACGACAACGATTTTTAAAAAAAGAACGGCTTTAAAAAAAAATCGTAGTAGCGAACATCAATTCGATTCTTATTTCTCAAACTGGTTTTGTACAACTGAAATATTGTAGCTGATACCTGCTGATACGTTCCTGGGTTTTTTATAATTTCAACAACAATATAATAATAAATAATCTGGTCGATTTCCATTGGGCGGATTTAACGAGACGTGACTTATTTGCCCACCTCCTCTCAATCGTGTCCGTTTTGGACGTTATTCATTTCCTTTATTAGTTGTACGAGCAGCACCAAAAATACCACCACCTTCAAGCATATGCCAACGTTACAAAACAAGACACTTTTTCGTTCGGTTTTCTTTTCTTCTTATTTGTATTTTTCTTCTTCTTTCTCGGCCATTGTTTCCGCTCTCATTCATTCCATTCATTAGATTTTTTAAATCTATTCCACAGGGAATGAAAATAAATGAAATGACAATTCGACAAGTGCAAATTGTAAACCAGTTCTATTGAATCTATTCGGCATGTCTCGTAACCTAACAACAGTTCATAAAAGGAAACTCAAGTACAAACACGTTGGCCGTCCTCGTCCGTCCTCTCGACGACGTGGTAGAAGTTACTGCGCTTCTGCTGTGCCATTCGAACCGCGTAATAGATTAGACACTTGGCTGTTCGTGTCTGTCATGCGGTTCTTATGAATTTCTGTATCGACTGTTGCACAAAATTTACCAAGTCAGTTAACTTCTGCATTTTGTCATCGATTTGGGCGACCAATTCGCTTTGCGTTTGGCTTGCAAGAGTCTGATGTTTCCTAACGCGGCGAAAAAGAGAATCCTTTTTTTAATGATACTCCTACTGGCTAATAACTAGCAACAAAATAAAACTATTTATTTCAAAATTTATGGGCTAATTTTCAATTTCCAAACAACTGTGTTCAAAATCTTAAAATGTGTGTCATTAGAGTGCAAATACGCACCCACCAGGTGACAGGGATTCTTGTAGGAGCACGGAAATTTGAATGGATGGAATGTCACCGTCGGCCTGTATGAAAGATTTCAACGTTGAGCTAGTTGAGCATGTATTCTTCTATAACTCTGTCTCCGGTATGGAACCACCAGATGATCTGGGTGAATTGCAAGAACACGCTAAACAAGTATCCGTTTCTATAGTAGCCAGACCTTTTATCACAGTTAAACATTATTAGTCAATAGGTAATGCATTTATGAAATTGAATAGAAATAAGTTCTACGTTTAAACTCAATTCAACTGTTTATTCAAAGGGAAACAATGAAATACAGTGTATAGAATTGTTTTAATTGAAAATTATTCTACATTTCAATTACATAACTAAATACTTAATCTAATTTAGTTTTAGTTGATAGAATAATTAAAATGAACTAAAATACTAAAACGATAGATTTTTTTAGGAATAACATGTTAAAATTCCTGAATAATATACTTGCGCGTGTAACCTACGTTATACTGATATACTCGTTTAGAGTAGTTCGACGAGACGTTTGCACACGTCCACTGGACGGCCATCGTTAAAAACGTCCTTTTGTTAGTACTTAGTTTCATTCACGACGACGTCGGCGCAGATATAACACACATGGAGCCTGGATAAGCCGAACATGGAGCGACCAATCCAAAGGAATGAAACCTCCCCCCAGTCTGCGATTGGTTCCATCCCTTGTAGTCGAATTCGACCAGAATAGGGAGGGAAAGGAGGAGTTTTGATTCCGGTACGATATGTACTAGGAAATAGTGCGGCGAGGAAGGAAGGAGTTGATTGAATTAAGGCCGATAAGAGGAATTTAGCGGCTGTTGTTGTCCACCCGTTGAAGCAGCTTGTGTGTTCGCCCTCGTTTGTCCGTTTCCTTTGCAAGTGGGAGAGCTAGTTAGCTCCTGTTAGGGCCAGCAGTAGCAGCAGTAGCAGTACACATATATATGTACCAAAGAGTATTACAACAGCTTTAAAGGCAGCAAGTACGTCTACTACCACCGTGGTACCTCTTCTCAGTCTCGTGCTCTCGTCCCCCTTTCGCTCTCAACCAGATCAGCGTTGCTTAACTTGATTTCATTATTGCATTAGCTTTTCTGTTTCATCGGCGGCCGCTGCGGCTATAATTGAATATGGTGCCAATTTGACAGCGCTCGAACAGTATACTACTAGCTCAAAGTAGGGACTCTCTCCACATCCACAGCAGCAGCAGCAGTCACCTTGGAGCATTAAACGAGTTTTGGCTAATCAAATTCAAACATTTCTCTCTCGAGTGGGTGTCCCCCCTCCTCCTGTTGTACACATCCTCCTTCTTCACGAACGAAAACTACGTCGGGAGTGTTGGTGAATCAATCCCGAGACTTGATTTGATTTTGCCTGCGAAAAAAAAACCAAAATGGATTACGCAACCGGAACTTCTTACGTGTCGGCCATCTCATCGGCAGCAGCGGCGGCGGCAGCGGCAGCTGGACTCGCTCAGCATTTCAACAGTCCATCGACTTGTCATTTCAACTCTCCATCCGATCAGCAACAAGAACAACAGCAAGTGACGTCTCCTGCGGAACAACAATCTTCTTCGACTCTTCCGTTGCTCCACTCGTCGCATCACCATCCGCATTTGTTGCTGCATCACCATCAATCGAATTATTCTGACGATTTGATTTCACCGCCATCGCCGTCACCGTCGTCGACTTCATCGTCTTCGTTGCTGCATCCGTCGTCTTCGTTGGCTTCGTCACTTTCGTCGCATCTTTACGGATCGTCACATCATCAACGATACGTAAATTCGACTACACCGTCGTCTCTACTCGTTTCATCATCGTCGACGACTTCATCCAACAATTCACTCACGACGGCCGTTTCTTTGTTCGGTGGAAGCGCTGCAAGTTTCCACGGCAATGGATTTTCTTCTTCATTGTCACCGACTTCATCTTTGGCGTCGACGTCTCGCATCTCTTCGTCGACTACTGCCAATTACAGCAGCGGAGGTTCTTCCTTCTTTCCTCCACCCAATGGCATCCATTTCCAAGGTAGAATTTGTTTTAAAAATCCAAATAATTATTCAAACGTAATTATTTAATTATGCTGAAATATTTTAGGAGGTTACCGGATGTATCCGACGTCATTGGGTTCATCGTCTCAGCATTCACAAAACCAAAATCTTGGACATCAGCAGCAACAATCCAGTAATCCGCACCACCAACTTCATCCATCGCAAACTGCTGGATCTTCTCCTAGCGACAATTCCTCTTCTTCATTCTTGACGAGTATGGGATTGGCTAATGTGATGTCGATTGGCCAACATAATACATCGTCATCATCGACGTCTCCAATCCATCAACAACAACAACATTCGACCGTTTCACCATCTCCGTCATCTTCATCAGCTGCTGGATTTTTAGCCGACGGATCTCAACATCAAATCCATCAGCAACAATCGAATCAACAGCAACATCACGGACAGCAACACCACGGTGGATTTCAACCGCATCATCATCATCATCACGGACTTGTTTCATCGTCAATGAGTCTAGGAGCTTATCCGACATCGTCGACTGTAGGCCATCATCATCATCCAGGGATTTCTACTGGATCTCATCATCATCCATCCATTACTGGACTACCCGGTCTTCCGGGTCTCTCGCATCACCAACAGGGTCATCATCATCACCACGTCGGTTCATTGTCCGTGTCGTCGTTGCAACAAGCGGAAAAACGGAAACAGCGACGCATCCGCACGACGTTCACATCTTCCCAACTCAAGGTACAATAATGGTATCAGAAAAACAGAAATAAATGAATATTAATTAAATGAAAATTTTAGGAATTGGAAAGAGCATTTCAAGAGACTCACTATCCAGACATTTACACCCGTGAAGAAATAGCCATCCGCATAGATCTCACCGAAGCTAGAGTTCAGGTTAGTGTTAGTGTTTGTTTTTCTAGGCCTAAAAAGTACAAAGAGAAATTGTCTGATTATTGTCGAGTATTACAGTTCCCCCCTTTTATCATTTTTGCTCTTTTCTTTTTTTTGACGCACACTGCACGCGCCATTAAATCCATTGAGACTCACCACACTCCCTCCCCTTGGGCAGCAATCATGCGTGACGTTTCCAGGCGCGTGGCCTTTGTCACTCGAAAACGAAGAAATTGTTATCATTTTCTATTGAAATTTTCATTTTTTTTTTTGCTGTTTGATATTTTAAGCGTTGCAGCACTTGAGATTTCAAGAGAGAGGCCCAATAATCATCAGCGATGTAAATAGATCCATTAGCTAATAGCGACAAGTGGACGAATCAATAAGGGGAGCGGCGGCCATGAAAACCGCACGAACCGGTTATTCCCACGATAAAACTGGAACCAATTCCCCAAAGGATTTGTTGATCCTGATGATTATTGGATTGGTCATCCTCCGACAGTACCTTCTTCTTTTTTACTTGATGCCCAGTAGAGCAGAAAACTAGAAACGTCGCGTGTCCACCAAACACCCTACGTGTTTGGGTCCTTTTGAAGTTTTTGAATCTCTCGAGAATTTCGCATAGTAAATTCCCTACCAAAAATAAAAATCAATTCAATCAAATATTATCCTGTGATCATAAAACGATTACGAACAGAAAATTGTAAAAACATCGCATATGGCCAACAACAGATCCAGCAAAGAAAGAAACAAGTCAATAGTCACCTGATTGATTGATCGTCTCGATCGCAAAAATGAGCCACTCGTCCTTATACTATAATGTGTAACTCTAGTGGAGAAAGGGGGAGGGAGTCGATGGTGAATAGAGACATCTTGTAAAATTGAAAGAGATACAACAGCAACAACACGACCCCTCCTTCTAGTACACAAAAAAAAAAGGCTATTGAAAACGATCCTGTTGTCTCTCTGAATGTGAACAGTGTCACGACAGATGGCATGAAAACAGACTACCCAACAAGGGTGAAAACCCCATGTGGTCATAAAGGACTTGCTGTATAGAGTCTATATGGATGCACACACTTCATAATAGCACCATCAACCCAATCCCCCTAAACCCAATGTGTTACGATTGACGCTCCTTACTGCAGTTTTTGTTGACACACATGTGATATGTATCCGACGTCGTGCGGAACTAATGGTCGACAGCAGCATCACGCTCGGTTGAGAAAAGGCCATCTGACACTGTTTTTTTTCTTGTAAATCTAAACGGATTATTAGGTTTGGTTCCAAAATCGGCGAGCTAAATTCAGGAAACAGGAGCGATTAACTCAACAGAAATCTTCTTCGTCGGACAACAACGGAGGCAAAGACGGAAATCATCAAAGTCCAGGCGATGCCAAAGAAAGTCGTGGATCTTCATCCGCTGGATCGTCGGCTGAATCTCCCCGTGATCTCGACATTAAACCCCAAATGGGTAAATAAACAATAATTAGATTTAATTATCCTTTAAAAAAAAAAAAAAAAAACAAAAATCCCTTACTGAGTTAATGGATGGGCAATTAAAGCTCTTGACGGCGGGATCTCCACCAAATTAGCAGCCACAAGTTCCGCACAACTCGCGCTGCGGAACCACGAAATCTAATTACAAACCACGCCCTTCCCTTTAACATTTTCTTTCTTTTATCCTTTTGTTTTACTTGGGTAACTAAAGAAAGAGATTGACTCCAAAATTGATTGTGACAGGGGATCGAACCGAGAGCAACACTACCTGGAGCGCCGGATTGAATTCGCCGCCGGAATCACCGCCAGTTGAAGCATCACCCATCACCAATTCACGTTCATCCAGCACAGCCGGAGGAGGGAGTAATAACAATAAGGCCATTATCAATTTATCCGCTTTCGGTAATTCATTTACTCACCTGGCAGTCAATCCATTTTAAGGCCTAAAAGAATGTTGTAAACAAAAATTAAGAGAAAAAAACAAAACAAACAAAACAACTCCGTAAATTGATTTTCCGGCACCCATTTCACAGAATTAAAAAAAAAAAAAAAGTTTTCCGTTTGTTTGAAATTCTCTTTTCTCTCTTATTTCCTTTTGTATTTTTTTTTCTTTCTCTCGATGTGCGCGCACCAATACACTCTATACAAAAGCCCAAATTTGCGGATGCATAATTGTTCCAAAGCGAATTATTTTTTACATTTAAAAAGAAGCGGGGCATAATAATATCAACCAGATCCGCTAAAAGCCTGAAGGCCGGTAATGGCACGGCCTAGAATAAGGGCGTGAATATCGTGAGTGCCTTCGTAGGTATTGACGGCTTCCAAGTTCATAACGTGTCGGATGATGTGGTATTCATCCGAAATTCCGTTGCCACCCAACATATCTCGGCAGGCGCGGGCAATGTCCAGCGACTTGCCGCAAGAATTCCGCTTCAATAGCGAAATCATGTCGGGTGTGGCTCTGTGATTGAATTATTAAAAATGAAATTATTTCATCGATTTGGAATTCAATGTTAAACTTACTGTCCGTTATCCTTGAGACGGCCGACTTGGATGCAGCCCTGAAGGGCCAGCGCGATTTCGGTCATGGCGTCGGCCATTTTCTTCTGGATGAGTTGATTTGCGGCCAGTGGACGACCAAATTGGATTCGTTGAAGAGTGTAGTCACGAGCGGCTGCCAAACAAAATTCTGCAGCTCCTAGTGTACCCCAAGCGATTCCGTAACGGGCGCTGTTGAGGCAACTAAACGGACCTTTTAGGCCGTGAACTTTAGGTAACATGTTTGACTCGGGTACGACGACATCTTCCAACATGATCATGCCAGTCGTAGAAGCTCGTAGGGAGAATTTGCCTTCGATCTTGGGCGTGGTGAAACCTTTGGTGCCTCGTTCGACTAGAAATCCTCGAATCCTGTTGCCTTCGTCGAGAGATTTCGCCCAGACGACGGCAACATCGGCAATGGGGCTGTTGGTGATCCAAGTCTTGCTTCCATTGAGGATGTAGACGCCTGCTTTGGCGTCGTGTTTGGCTTTTGTTTCCATTCCTGCAGGATCGCTACCGTGATTTGGCTCGGTTAGACCGAAGCAGCCCACCATTTCTCCCTTGGCTTTGACGAGACACAAAGAGATAATTTGAAAGTAAAGTGAGGAGAGAACAAAAGATATTTACCAAGTTTGGGAAGAAACTTCTCCTTCTGCTCTGTGGTTCCAAAGGCGTCGATGGGGTACATGACTAATGAAGACTGGACACTGAAAGCGGAGCGATAACTCGAATCCACTCGCTCCACCTCCCTTGCCAGCAAGCCATAGGCTACAGATGATGCCCCAGCACAGCCATATCCCTCAATTGTTGGCCCCAAAACACCAAGGTCTCCCATCTCTTGCATGATTTCTCGGTGGAAAACTTTTGGAGACAAACTTTCACCTTACAGAAACACCACCCACAATTGTGTGAATATTTGGTCTACCTTCGTGCCTGTTGGCCATTGTGATGCGAGGCATGAGCTTTTCCTGGCAGTAGGTTTTGAAACTGTCACGCATCATCCTCTCATCTTCAGTCAGTTGAGATTCCAAGTTCAGGGGATCTCGCCAGTCAAACGATACTGTAGAAAGAATGTATTCAAGGTCAATTCATGTGTTCCAGTTAACATAATGGAGGAATTTTTCTTTACCTTTCTCTGCTGATTTGGCTTTGGTTTCAGCAACTTTTGGTTGAGCTGCTGTGCTCTGAAACCTGACACAAGCCAAGTTGACGGGCCTGATGACGGAAAAAGCAAGACGCATTCCGGATGCCATTCTAATAAACAAACAAACCAGGAATTAAAACAATAGCCAATGTTTCACGCACAAAAGCCTAAGGCAACAGAATTACATAACCTTGATATCACTAGTTTCATTAATAATTTAATCTTACACCAGATATTTATGGCAAAAAATTACTATTTCTACAACTAAAGATTTTCATTAACTCAATTTCAACTTAATGAATACGAATAATTAACAAAAATTAAGATTTACTTTAAAAAACAATTTGGGTATTCTTCGTCGTGACTATTATGGTATGTTACGTCTCAAACGTCTGCCTTTGCGTGACAACGTTGCCACATATTTCAATTGGCGACTAATCCGCAAAGAAAGAAAAATTGCGCATTCATTACAAAGTTATATAAGATTTTAAAAAAAGATCAAAAACACATCACATATATATTGTATACGGCTGTTAAATCTCTTTCTGATTAATTCGTAATGATTGCAATTTCAGAAATCGAAAGCCTTGACAGTTGACACAACAGAAAGTCGTTAGATCTTGGAAGGTCATCAATTTTGCAATGTCCAATCATGTTCTATATACTCTAGTGTAGTCTTTCCAGAAAAACATTGGACATAGAAAGGGGGAGCTATGGTGAAACTCTACAGCCCAAATGCAGCAGCACACAATCATCGACCGGAAGGTTTTTCGTCCCCTCCATGCTCTGCTGCTGCTTCCTTAACTGAATTAGTATCGAACGCAGCAGCACAAAAAAGAAAAAGGGATGTGGACTTGCCGGACAAATATTATGTCGCTCGAGAGTCTCTTTACCCTTCTTGTATGTACAACACACACAGTTTGCACTGCAGCAAAAAGCGACGTACAACTAACTTACTGCAGCTTCTTATATACAATAAGATTCTGACAGCTGACTTTTTTCATCGCACGCTGTATAACTTTTTCGACTACTTTTGACAAGAATCTTTGTTAGAAACTTGTTATCTTAAACTGAAAAATGTCTCATTATGTCATAGTCTCCAAAAAAATAAAGGAAACTCTCATATCGGACGAGCTATTTATAAAAAAAAAACTAAAAATGGTTTTTGAACGAGTTCCAGCCTGGAGATGACGCCAGTCCATATTTCAAGTATATAAATAAGCCAATGTCCAAAAAAAAGTATAAACGAGGTCAAGAAGCGTACATATCTGCTGCTCTGCTGTAGATCGTAAAAACATCACATTTTATGGATAGGGAATAGAGAGTTCTTTTCTATTGGGTGTGGGAGTTGAGTATATTTATATATATACTATTTATATATAAGAGAGAAAGGGGACATTCAGAGACAGGTCATCTCTGTGTGTGTGTATCCTCGTCCCAATCTCATCAGCCAAAGTGGCCAAAGATGGAGTGCTCCTTGCCACTGGTCGGGGCCAGCGCAGCATCAGATCGTTGATCTTCATCTGCGTCACGGGACCAGAGTCTCTTTATAGAGTTGTTCTATACTACTACACTAAAAACACATACAGACACCCCTCTCTCTTATATATTCGTTATACTTACTACTACTGAAATATATAAAGCGCTGGACGCTAGGCTGCGAATGTCTCTACACATTTCTATAGAAATTTATGAACCCCCAATCGGAGAGTAGAGCCTTTAAAAAATGAAGTTGCTCTGTCTTGTGTGCGTCGGTGTATTAGAACCTGTCGGAAATTTCAAATGAATCAAAGAAATTCATGTTACAACAAATTTGATCTGTAAAGCTCCCCCCTTTTTTGTGATGTGCTATTGTTGATTTTAGCGATTAGTTCTGTTACCCTTCACCCTTGGCGTCCTCTCACATCTGGATAGTGTATAAAAAAGCCTACAGTAACACAGCAGAGGATTACATCAAAGGCTTTATTTTCCTTTTTTTTTTACTCAACTCGATGAACTTATAACAAATAGTAAAAAAACGAGGTGTGTTTTCTTAAGCAACATGTCGTACGTTAGAACCCATCTGTCACGTGACCAGTCTGTTACGACAATTCAAAATAGATGCAGCAATTTCAATAGTAGAGATTATTGCCATCCATCATCTATACTTAATATTTATTCGTTTTTGGCTGCAAGAGCATATTTCAATCACTATTAGGTTAAACATATTATTCGCCATTGCGGCCAACTATAAGGCAGATGATTTATTCGACTCGGGAATATAAATAAGGTTTGTCGATGATGGATAGAGTCGTCATGATGTTGATCTGTAAGATTGTCTATCTAGACGTAGTCGAGCTAGGGAGGCACTTGAATAGAATCTACGACCACGCCTTTTCCTTTCCGACAGGAAGATATAGAGATCAAAGACCCTAATATGAATATCTGATCGCTAAATGCGATGATTTATCCTCCCAATTGGTTATGGGAGAAAAATTCTCGTGAGTATCTACATGTGTATTCGAGGGGGTTGGTCGGCCGTACAAAAGTGACCAACTTGATCAAATCATCTCCAGTTTATACGGAAGTAGCGGAGTGGAATAATCAACTCGGTCACAGGATATCATTGGGGTTTTTTGGCCCATGGCATTTGTTCACGCCCACTATACCAGCTTTATTCTTTTTATCCGAAATATTAAAAACAATCTTTATTCAATCTAACATATCTAAAAACTTATTTTTAAAAATATGGTTGACGTTCTCATTTCAATTCACGGATTAACGTCATTCAAAGACACTGTCCAGTTTTCATTCAAAAGTGAGTCAGTCTCCATGTTTGTTTCTATAATTTCCTTTTTAAATCTAATCAACTTTATAGGCCTGATGTTTTCCGATTTGCCATTTTTATTTCTCGCGTTCAAATAGAAGGCAGATAGGCGGTCCATTTCCGGATCCGGTGGGCGGGGTCTTCAGTTACGATTGGCTGACAAACTTGTACCAATCCAATGTTCAGCAGTTTCTATTGTTTTATGTTGCAATAAAAACTGGGCATCTTTCAGTTAAAGAGACACACAACTGGGAGAAACATTAAAAAACATATACAAACAAAATTCACGAGGGAAAAAGACGAGTTTTTTTTTTTATTTCTTTTTGGTCGCTACTTTCATGTTTGTCATGTTGTTGGTAAGCTGCACAGGTCCGCAACTCTCTTTCTCTCTCTCTCTCTGGGAAGAGTTGCATGTTTATTTTATCCGAGTCGTGTGTCCCAACTAACGAACTGTAATCGGGTTAGCTAGAGCTTTGAAGGAAGGGTGGATGAATAGAAAATGAATAACTTTTATTTATTTGTTTGCGATAAGACCCCAAAATATTTCCACTTCAATGTCTTTTGGATAACAAATACTAACAAATTGACATGAAAACTTGGTTCTGGAAAATTGTGTTTAGTAATTTAGAAACACATAACAAGGAGTAGGCTTCGTATACGTAATCACGTAACATGCAGGGTGTCCCTAAACTGCGAAGGCGAAACGCGAAATGCGAAACGCCTAAAATGCGAAACAGCGGTGCGAAACGGCCTATTTTTAACCTTATCTAACCTAACCAAACCTAACCTAACCTAACCTTACCTAACCTAACCTAACCTAACCTAACTTAACCTAACTTAACCTAACCTAACCATTTTGGGACCGTTTCGCACCGCTGTTTCGCATTTTAGGCGTTTCGCATTTCGCGTTTCGCCTTCGCAGTTTAGGAACGCCCTAACATGCACGTAATATTAAAAACGGTAAAGCTACTTTAACGCCATCTCTTGAACTGTTTTGTCAAATCAATTTTTGCTGTCGTCTGCTTGCGACATTTGTGTTGCAGATTGTAGGTAAAAATCAGAATATTTTTAAACAAATAAAATGTCCATTATTGCGCGTGTTACCGTGCGCATTATTTCGCCAAAATTAATCGGAAATACTCTCACCGTCCCCAAAAGTGGAGTTGTTCCTGTGTCAAGATTATCTTCGAGTTTGACAGCAGATAAACAGGATGTGTTCAAAGAACCTGAGCCCCTGAGTACCGATACCGTGAACGATTTTGAAGCCAAAAGAAACAAATCCAGGTTAAGAAAGAATCACTACAAAATGCTTCATGGACAGATGCATGTCGATCTTGAAAATCCCTTTTTCCCATATGAAAAAACAGTTATATTCAGAAGAAAATTGATTGCCAAGCATGGTCTAGAAACAGGGATCAATTTAGGAATAGCTTGGCCAACAAGGGAAGAGCTCAGTGACCACATTGAATATGAAAAAGTGGCTCATCCATTTACCATTCAAGAAATGGTGGAGAAAAAGAGGAAATTACGAGAAGAAGAAAGGAACAGAATCATGGAGAGGTAACTCATTTTATAAAACACATTTTTGTTTTGTTTATAAACTAATTTTTATTACTTCAACTTTTGTAGACAAAAAGAAATCAATTTCAAAATGGGTAAACTTGCTTCTTGGATGAAGGAACTGAGGGACAAGAATCAGAAAAAGGAGGATACTGCTCGTGCGGCTCAGGAAAAGAAAGATGCTTTGATTGAAGAAGTTCGTCAACATTTTGGTTATGTGGTTAACATGAAAGACCCCAAATTCCAGGAAATGATTGTGCAAAAGGAAAAAGAAGCAAAGAAAGCTGAAAAGGAATTGAAAAAGAAGGTCAGAACTGAAAGAAACGCAGTAAAAGCCATCGCTATGGCCGACAAAATTGCTGAAAATGAAAGTAAACCTGAATAAACAACTATCTTCAGTTCTGTACCATTCTTCAATAGTCCAAAATAAACACATTTAAAAAAAAGTCAAGTTCATTTTAATCTTTAAATTTAATCTACTTGGTTTGTAAATTTAATTGTATCTGAAACTGATACGGAATAACTGAGTTTCTTCCCAGAAGCGACAACTTTCTGGAGGGCGGCGATATCTCGAGCAACTGAAAGGAGGTCTCGTTGACGAGACAAGGGGCTGCAAGAAGTCGATTCAAAAGTCAATCCTGGTGTGGAATATTGAGAGGATGGAGGGCTGTCAAATTCATCAGCAAGTGTAAAAGGTTTGGTCCGATCGATGGTCGATTGAGAGAGCGCTTTTAGTGAATGTTGTTGAAATTTCTTTTTCGGCGGGGGTTTTGATTTTGCCGGACTTTTTCCAAACAAGAAAGTTTCTAAATCTTCCTCTTCCACTGGTTTTGTCGTCCTCGATGATCCAGCAACAGCATCCATCACAGTTTCAGGTTCTTTGGTTGTTTCTTTAATAGTATCTGTCTGATTCGATTGCGAATCATTCACTGATTTTTTTCGGTATTATTTCGTTCTCCGTTCGTACTACTTTCTTCGGTATTATCTCTTTAATAACTTCTTCAACTGGTCTGTCTGTTTCAATATCAACAATCACTGGCTCTTGATTATAATAAGGGGGCTTTACAGGGTTATCTTTTGTCTCTGATGAAGGGCTTGTAAAGGCTATGGTATCTTCAATGGAACTCTGGATCCTGGAACAATAAGGTTTTAAATTGCTGGTACAAAATCTGAAATTCGTAGTAAAAATTACCTCGATAAAGTTGCATTTAAAGCTGCAGATCGTTTATTTCTAGGTTTTTTATCTATTTGTTTGGTTTTATGAGGTGATTTTACATCAGCTTTGTCTTCAGACTCACTTTCACTTGACAAAACTAAAGGACGGGATTTGTTTACCCTGACAGTAACAGCAGGACCTTCACCTGTTTTTCTCTTTTTCGGTACAGACTTTTCTGGTGATTCCTGATTTTCCATTTGTTTAGCAGAGTAAACCTCTAAAAGTGGTTGATAGATTGCTTCCGTTTCTTGAAATTTGCTCTTGTAAAAATCTTTCAGCATCATCAACTGATCCCCAACTGACTTGTTGATAACTCCTCTAGCCAGTTCCTCAACACTCATATTGAGTTGCTCAGCAATCTCTTTAAAATGTTGCCTAAATAAATTAAATTTGTTCTAGAATGATATCAGGTATAAAACATCCTATTCAATCAAACCTGCAAAGAGCAGCAGGAGTCTGTCCATAAGAATAAGTTTGGCCTGGAAGAGCCACAACTTTCGGTTCATTAATAAAATCCTCTTTTGATTTTATCTTTTTCGACATAATTATTTGATTTAAATCCGAAATAAAACTAAAAATTTGAAGGGAGAGAAAGAATTCCAACTAAAACGTGTATCAATCACAGAGAGCAGACGACACTTTACCTAGCCGCAAGCACGAAAACAAAAGTATAACGCGGGATATTTAAATTATTATTGATTGTTTATTTATTTTCTTTCATCAGATGGTTACATAAATGAGAAAAAGCAAAAGAAATAAACGAAAGAAAAAACGATTCAACGATTATCTTTAAAGGATTGCGTGTTTTTTTTTAGAGTTAATCCTGGGAGTAGTAAGATGAAAAAAAAAACACAGCCTGGTCACGGTTGAGGGATAGTCGAGTGAAAAACCTGCTGGAAAAAAACCTCACTTCTTCTCACAATCACACACATCACTAATCTCTTAGAAACTCACAAGCACAACACTTGATTTTCTTTCCTGCTCATGCCACTTGTAAAAAAAAGAAACCGACAACAAAAAGAGAAGTGATATAAGGGAACTTAACTACACATCACACATCTGCAGCACTTAAACCACTAAACACCCCTCACACAATCAAAATAACTTGTTTTCTTTCACCGAGAGAAACACGCACGTTTCACTTGTTGTCACAACACTCACCGAAAAGCTGCTGAAAACCCATTTGACCAAAACCCTTTCCTCTCCCCCCCCATGTGTGTAACTATATCGTAGATCTGGCACAGAGAGAATGAGAAAGAGAGAAAACAGGGAGATGATATTTTTGTGTTAACTTGTGTGTGACCTAAACTTACAGAGAGAACCAGCACTGAAATAAACCAAAACTGAAAAACTGACTCGCCATCACTTTTTCTTTCATCAGAGAGAGAGAGAGATAAGAGAGAAACACACAACACACAGATGGGGAGTAAAGGGAACACTGAGCGAGACACACTTTGCCACTGCACCTCAAAATTCACCGTGACCCCCTGCCTTTTTCTTTCTTCCCCTACGTGTCTCACTGAATTGAACAAACTGGTTAGTTTAGTAGTATTAGGCCAAAAACCTAAGCACGACACAAACACACAACACATTCACACACAATCACCGATGCAAACATTTGGTCTTATTTAACTGATGCTTCGGGGAGGAGGATATACCTGAAAAGAAAACGTTAAAGCAAGAAAAAAAGTAAAGAAAAAGTTGTCAGGATCGACAGAGTTGTTCATATCTAATGGTCATGAAAATGGTAAACTTTTTTTTTATTTGAAGGGATTCCTTTTTTTTCAAAAAACAAAAAACGGCCAAACCCAGATGTCGTTCGTACGCTGGTGAAAATCTTATTGGGGATCATTGGAGAAGATTAAAGGTGTGCGCGGGCTTGTCTGAGGGATAGTAGTAAATTAGATCGAAGTCGATTGCATTGTGTTTAAGCAGTTCCTCCTGTTGACACAATAAAATTTGAATAAACAAAAGGAAACCAAAATAATTAGAAATAATTAGTAATACCTTTAACTACAACTATCACCAAGTGATCATCTTTAAGTGTCTCGTCAGTCAAAGACGGAGCTGCTCGTCGGAGTAGGTCAGCAGCGAATGGGCAAGGGGGAAAGGCGTAAAGGACGCCAGTCACATCAGCATTTTTATTGGCCAGCGAGATGACACCAGCCGCTTCTTTCTGCTTGAGATAAGTCACGAGATTTCGAAGCGGTCGATTCTGAACACCCGCAGCCTCGTCGGAAGTTGGACTGGAAGCTCCGCCAGTAGATCCGGGCAGTCCAAGGAAGATGGCGTGTGACGCAGAGGCAGAAACTCGACGAGAAACATCTTCCAGTTTAGGTGGATCCAGTCTCAATCGTTGAGTAATTCGCAAATGGGGTTGATTCTTATCGTCGTGAAGCAAAAGATCGGCAATCGCTGCATCACCAGATGTCGCATGCAATTTCGTCGGGAAGAAAGAATTTTTGAGTACCAACGCACCCGTCCAATTACTGGGAGAACGTCGAGCCACTTCGGCCAGAGTACGGTAACCAGTGAATCTTCCACCATCGTCAGTTCGTCTTTCGTTTGACGGCGATCGAGAACCTCCTCGAGCAGCGTCAAATTCATCCGGTGGAGGACGTCGGCTGCTGTTTGCCGACCAATCGTCACCATCGGCACCCGATCCTCGATATCCGCTGGGTCTCTTCTCGTAACCACTTCGATTGCCTCTACCCGTCCTACCGGATCCTCCACGATAATTGGGATCGTCTCCATTGTTCCAATTGGTTTCGCCGACGTAATCTTCGCCAGCTCCGCTTCTAGCAGTGGCAGCATCGTAAGAAGATGATCCTTTAGTTTTGGCAGTTGGTGGATGAGCTGTCGGGGGATTTGTGTCAACAAAGTCAGTTTTTAATTTCCGATCTGGGCCGCCTAGACAGAAGCCGCGCATGTCTTGAACAGCTGCCTGAGCAGCCTCAATCGTCTCGTACAAAATATAAGCCGATGTGTCTCCTTTATTGTATTCAATCTTCTTAATGGCGCCAAAACGGTCAAATTCACGTTCCAATTGAGCCAGTGACGTCCACGAACCCAAACCACCAACCCAGATGCGTGTTGTGGGCGTGGCTTTACCATAACCAATCTTGACTTGAAATTTGCCAATATACTGACCAGAAAGCTCGACTTTACACCGATTAGCTTGATCCAGATTCTCAAAACGGACAAAAGCGTAAGCGTTGCCAGTGCCTGGAGGCGGTCTCTTGATATCAACATCCTCAACGATGCCGTAATTACCAAAGATGCGACGTAATTCTTCCTCGGTTATGTTGATCTCCAGATTACCAGCGAAAAGAGTCCGTGTAGCCAATGGATCTTCCTCTGGAGGGATGTGGTGCAAATAATTGGGGAAACGATCTTTTTTGTTCTCGTAGCGGTCGTGATTACGATCTCCTCCTCTTCCACCGCCTCCTCCTTCTTCGTTGCGACCACCACCACCACCGCCACCACCTCCTCCTCCTCCACCACCTCCTCGACTACCTCCGCCTCGTTCACTTCTTTCATAATGGGGGACAGGTGGATGTCCTCCAGCGCCATAATAAGAGTGGCCACGGTAAGATGACGGTCCACGAGGAGGATAATCGTACGGTGGTGGACGATAATCTCTATACATGCCAGCTGGAGGTGGAGGACCATAGCCACGAAGAGAATAATCGTAACGATCGTCGTACATGCGGTGACGATCTTCTGGAGAACGAGGTCTTATGTAACGCTCTTCTTCACCACGGTATGGCAACGGTGAATAACTTCTTGAACGCGCCCTGGTACTGCGAGCGGTAGACGGTTCGTAAACAGGTTCAAGAACAGCTGGTTTGTCATACAGGATGATTCGCTGCTTGCTGTGTCTAGCTTCACGTGCATCTTCAGGGTTTCTGAATGAAACATAGGCTAACCGATCTTCTGGTTCAGCACCATGAACCAACTTGATGCTAACCTCACCATACTTTTTGAATTCTCTGTAGAGAGAATCCTTGACCACTTCATCACTGGCTTTGGGATGGATTGAGCTGACGAGGAGAGTCTTGTAACCAGTTGATGGGGGTGGTGGACGAGACCTTGGAGGTGGGTAGTCATCTCGTTCCCTCAAAACTGGTGGGTCAGGAGGCAAAGGGTATCTGGAACGGTGACTAGGGCTTGGTGAACGCCTGCGTCTTGGAGGAGGGGCTCCACCTCTTTCATCATCAGAGCTTTCATCATAATGGCCTAGGCTTGAACGTGAACGTTTGCTGAAAGGCGACGCATCACGATCGGACACGCGTTTCATATTGAAGACTTGTCAAACAATCAACGATCCAATGTTAAACAACGAAAACCTAGCAACGACAAAGATGAATTATCACTAATGACATTTTTCACAATCACGTCAATATTTGAGAATAGATGAAAAACTTAACACACTAACCAATTAAGTGAGTCTTGACAATAGTTTTACAACAAGTTTTCTCACCGAATGAGAGCTTAAAAAGAACGCGTCCGAACGAGTAGAAGAAAATGGCGGAGCTCTGTACCGAGTTTTTACTCGGCTTTGACAATTTTAGCTAGCTTCGGGTTGGTTGGTGGGCTATTCAAATGCAACATTGCAAAATGCTACATTCCATTTCAAATAAAAAGATTAAAATTTAATGCGTTTTTGTTGCAATTTAAATTATTTCAAAATTATTTTTAATTAATATGGTATTCTTTGATATCAATAAACTATTGAATATTTTAAAATAAATTTGATACTGAAAATTTTCAGCAGGCAGACAGCCAAGCCAGACCGTCGTCTGCTTGATAACGTGAAAATCTGAAAACACAAATTGAAAACAAAAATTTTCTAAAAAGTATAAATATCAGGCATATTGCATGCATTGTTTTTGTGTTAATTGCACGATTCTAGTCTAGAGAGGAAATTATGTCGGACGCTAAATCATCGGAAGCTACACCAGTCGACAAAGAAGACAATTGGGGTTACGACTTGTATCCCGAAAGAAGAGGTGAAACTGTACGTCCGAAATGGTGGCAGATCGCAATTTTTGGAGCTGGTCAGACCAATATAGAAAAAATCACATGCGAGAGAAATGTCTACAATTGCTTTGAAAACAGTAAATAACCCTGAAATAGTTTCTATTTACAAAAAAATAATGATCTATCAAATCTTCTGTATTATTCATGTAGGTCCTCTTGTACAATTGATGTATAGTGCATTAAAAGCATCAGGATGGTGAACCATTAAATGAAAGTTTCAACTTTTTACAAACCATTAATAGTATCTCAATTCTCTTTTTGAAACAGTGAAATCAATTTGAGGAGACACATTGCCTGTGAAGTTTGTGATATCAAGGTTTCTGGTGGCTATGATCCAAAATTGAATCAAGTAACTACTGCAGATTATTTCAAAAATAGTTTCTTTCTCTCATTTAATAGACAAAATTTATAATTTGTCCTGTATCTATACAGATAGTGATTTGCCAGAATGTAGCTCGTGACAAGGGAATAATTCAAGGGATTTTGACTCACGAAATGATTCACATGTTTGACGCGTGTCGACACGAACTAGACTTCAAAAGTCTCCACCATTTGGCTTGCACGGAAATCAGGGCAGCTAACCTGACGCATTGCAGTTTCATGTCGGCTATGTTCCAGGTAAAAAAAACAAATTCTAATTTAAACTTACTTTTAACTTTTCATGATTTTGGTTTCTGTTTGACACAGGGAGACGCCTCCTTTTTCCGAATAAAGAAACAACACGCCGAATGTGTCAAGACAAAAGCTTTGGGTTCGGTGATGGCCGTCCGTCCGGATGTCACGAAAGAAGAAGCGCTAGCAGCCATAGATAAAGTCTTTATCAAATGTTACAACGATCTTGAGCCGATTGGCCGTCGGATCCGACGTAATTCTGCCGATATGTTTCGTGCCTACCAAGAAAAAGGCAATTACGGTTACGATTAATAGTAATATGTGCAAATATAGTCAAATGCTTCCTATCTCACATAAAAAATACAAAAATTTGTTATTTAGTTTTAAAAAGTTGGCCATCTAGCGGTCATTTTAGCAACTACGACGAGATGATGCTTGTTTTGTGTCTCTTTTGATGAGTGTCTCCCAAATTCACTGCGTGCCTCAAGATGGCCGATGTAGAAATTGCTATCGGCAATCAAAGTATTAGGTTCCACGAATCTCGTCAAGCCGAAAGTCGTCACGCCGAAAAAGGAGCTCGTCCTAGAGTAAGTTGAATACAGCAGTGCTGTTTGCTGTGGTGTGCATGCTCAGTCAGTTGGTGTGTGGCAACAACAAACTCGGCGTGAGAAACCCTTAGAAAGAAAACAAAAATGAGGAAAAACAAAAAACCACATATAATAACCACCGGTTTCCCTTGATATTTGGCACACACAACGAGAAATAATATTATGTTCACTGTCTGCTATCAACGTGCGTTTTCACATCTCAGCATGTGGTCCCCAAATCAGTTATTGTTCTAATAATCTCAGCAGAAACATTTCAGAAATGAAACGATTGTGATTTTAAGGTTTTCCTCTCACGAAATAGGAATCCCACATCCTTTTAAGCTATATTATTTCGTAGTAGTATAACCGAGAATCATGTGATACACAGCACGTTATTAGAAAACATGGGTTTCTTGTTTTAAAAGAGGAGAAACGTTAGCCGGAAGCTTATTGGATTTCAACACGTTAGCATTTCTATAATAGAATTCGAGTTACATAAAATATAGAATGGAATATGGATCGATAATGTTTTTTATACTTTTTTTTCATTTGAAGCCTTGAGGGTTTGAGTGGGGGGACTGTTCTCTGATTGCAAATGCCCCTCCTGTTGTTTCCCTATAGCAAAAATGCGTGTGAATGTGTGGCTTCCCCTTTCTCTTTTATATACTGTACACATACCAGCAAGTACTACTTGTGTATAGTGCAATCCTGGCATGGTAAAATATGTTTCATGTTCAGCCTGTCTACACCGACAGCTGGTTGACGGAGCAGCTCTCAGTCAGTTGTCTAGAATCAGTCGTTGTGTTCAGTCTATGTCTAGCTGTTGGCTGCCAAAAAGTGTTGTGGTTATTTCATGTTGATAAGTATAGAATATATATTAACTTTTAACAGAATAAAAAAGAGATAGTGTCAACAAAATGGCCAACTACACGCCGGTTGCCCAGAATGAATCATCAACGGTCGACTCTTTAATGGCCGACGAAACATTTGCTACCGATCGCGATAAGAGTGACGCTAAATTACATCATTTGGATAAGGATCGGTTGAGTAAACATCATTTAGTTAGCCCTCAAGTTTCTATCATTAAACATCCGTCTATAATGCGCCAACCATCCGGAGTCGGGGCAACGACAACCGTTCAATCGACTACTAACATTCCATTTGTTCCTGGGCAACAACAAGGATCGGTAGGCCAACAAGGAGCCAACAACAATGTTACTGGTGGTGGTGGTGGTGGCAAACCCAACGTGACGTTCAAACTAACCGACGACTCCGACAAGGTTCTTGCGGTGAAAGATTTTGAAAAATGTTTTCCAAAAAAAATGCTTTTTCTTCGCATCTTTTTATTATTTTGCTTCTTGTGTCCATTTTATCCACATGTGGGCCATGGTCGTTGTTGCAACGTGACGTGGCCCTGCGTTGCCTACGCAAAACAACAGACAGCGTGACTTTACTTTCGTGAATCACGAAAATCCGACTCGTGACAAGATGTTGCTTTGCTTATTACCCGCTAGGTGGCCTGTCTTTTTTGAGTATATAAATTATAAACAGCCTAAAAAGAAAAGGAAAAATTGTGCCTTAAAGTGATGGATATTAACAACCCACACACACACACACAAAAAAAAATTAATAATCGAAAGACGAAATTTGATTCCTTCTAATAACTTGGATTTTTTTTTCTCTCTTTTTTTCTTTCTTTTCAAAAATTCAAAAGGATGTGAAAAATGCGGGGAAGAAGAATAGCCGCAGGTACCGAAGCCGTTCCCTTTCAGCCTCCTCAAACGACAGCTACAGTTCAGGTAAAGATCTATCAAATCATTAAACACCCTCTCAAAAAATCCTCGTCTATTGAGGACCTTTTCACACACCCGAGTTCATTCCTCTAAAAAAATTCTTGTCGGCAAAAATAGAAGAATGTCATCCCCTCCAATTTCCGAAAAATTTGACCTCAATTTTCTCTCTTTTTTGGGGTTTAACCTCCTCCGGTTTTTTCTTTTGTTGCCGATCGATTCCGCTCATTTGATGTTCTTTTTTTATATCTAAAAAAAAAGGGCAATCATCTCTGGTGGTTAGACATCATTTGCTACAATGTCCTTCTTATTGTGAAACATCCGGTCCCGTTTTCATACTGTTTCCTTAGAAGAAGAAGAAGAAGAATAAAGAATCTTGTAGATACGTCAGAAATAGAATGAACGTGTAGAGAGAGAGCGAATGACGTCAATAAAACATATATCAAGTTGGCGAGAGACGGTGCGCAGCTCGGACATGACCCCTGTAGGTCATGCGCATCCAGCGGATATCTCTGCCAAAATGTAGCAAAAGAAAAATCTAAACATTTCAAATGATCGAAAATGGCGAATCTCATTGGGCATGTAGTTGGGAAACTTTGATTATTATTATAAGTTGAGAATAAAGAGAGACAAATCGATTTAACACCAAAGTACCACTGCAGACGTTCCCTTGAGACGATCCAATAGTCGCCCCCGTTGGGGGTCCTGGGATTCCGCGCAGTCTCCGCGGCCAAACTCTTTTTCTCTCTGTCGAATGAAACGGAACAGCAGCAGCAGTCGTTCAGACACATTCGGTGGACACGGTTCCCCGCCTTTCTTTTTCACGCGGCTATTTTTGAAAGTTTCAAACTAAACACAACGTCGTTGTACGGGAATGAACGAAGAAGACGGCCCACCATCTAGACGTTGTTTCGACGATGTCAAATCATCGCCTTATTCCAACAAGGTTCGAAATTTGTTCCAAAAAACTTTTCATCGTTTAAAATGATTAAGTCAGGTGCCGAAATTGTAACTATTTTCCTTGTATCTAATCCTTACGTGCCGTTGGATGACACACGTTCATTATGCGACACTGTATGGACGAAATTTAGTCAGGCGATGATGCGCTCATCTGATTCAGCGGACGTTTTCTAACTGTCTTTCTATAGACACTTTTTTGGTTAGGGGGGGGGGGAAAGAATTTAGAAAGAAAATTGATGTCATTGTCCTTGTATGTATTTCACCGTAGAGAAAGACAAAAGTGGTTTTCTTTTAGTCGATAGACAGTCTTGACGTGGATTAGGTCCCTTTTCAAATCACCTGCTCACCTTCCATCATGCGTAAAGGTATACATTTATTTTCCCCCCTTTGAAATCTTTCAACATTTTTTTGTCAAGTTAAGAAAGCGTTCAAAAACACATATTTTGGTCACTCGTTTTCTCCAATTGGAAATTCCCCCCCCCCCCCCCCCTCGTCTCATCCTTTAAAAAGCGGGAAAGTTTTAAAAATTGGAGTCTAATCCCGTTCGATTTTGTGTCGTCTCCTTTTCTCTTTTATTTTCTTGGGACGAAAAATATAAAAACCAGTCCGACAGTCATTTTCTTGACTCATTCACGTTTTTTCCGTCTCGATCAGTTTATTTGCTGCTGTGCGTGTGCGGATTTGTTTGTTTTCAATTATAAACAAGAATCGAAGAGATTGTTATTTGTTGCGTCGTGAAATTTCTTTCAAAAAATGAATAAAATGCAAAAGGTGTCGGAGAAATTGATGGATGGCGCAGCGGCCATGGGATTCCGCGACCGATCCAAAAGACGTTCCAGTCTACCCGTTTCGTCACTTAGCAACCGACGTCGTTCGTCCTCTGCTTCGGCTGGTTCCACTTCGTGTAAGCCCCAATTAAAATCAAAACAGACGGACAATTTTCAAAAATATAAAATGTCTCTCCCGCCACACAGAAACAGAGACGCCGGATGTTGTATCCAATCCTTCTATTATAACGACATGCATGTCTATATCTTTAAAAAAAAAAACTCTGCCGACAGACAATTAAATTTACATTAGTGACACAAAACATTTCACGAGGAAGTGTATCGCCCTTTTGTTGATTGCCGGAAATGATTGCTATTTTTTTCGTTGATTTTCCTTCTTTTATCACTCGTATCAAAAGAATCATGTTGAGTTTCAGTCGTTCTACTGTTTCCAACTTTGTTCAACGTCTTTTTTTTTTAATCAAATTTCATATTGAAAAAGAAAAAAATGGGTAAACGTCGTCATTCGATCAGTTCTTGTCTCTCCACTGGTGGGCCGAGACTCTTTTGTTTGTGTTCTAATACGAATTGCATGCTTCATCACGCATGAAATTCAAATTAGAATAATCTCTCTAAATTCATGTTTTTTTCTTATTTCTTTTTTAATTTTTTTTCCCCCTCATCAATGTCGAACGAGTGTGCAAAGTGTTTCTCCTTTGTCGATTAAATATTTTGTTTTAAAAGAAAAAAATGTTTCGTGTGTGTTTTCAGCTTCGTACACGGGCAGTTCATCAGATGAGGAGGAAATTTCGCCGCGTGAAAAGCAACAACAAACATCAAAGGGTATGGCGGATTTCTGTGTCAGGAATATCAACCAAGCCGCTTACGGCCGGAAGGAAATCGATATCGCTGAGCAGGGTATTATAATACAACTATACTTGAAACATTTCAACTTAAATTTTTTAAAATTTCCTTATTTCGGTAGAAATGCCTGGAATTATGGCACTGAGAAAAAGGGCCGGCGAAGACAGGCCACTTAAAGGAGCCAAAATTGTCGGATGTACTCACATCAACGCTCAGACGGCCGTGAGTTTTCATTTTTCAAACACGTTTGAATATTATTTCATGGCTAATTGCAAAAACATTTTCCAAATGGATGCAGGTTCTTATTGAAACTCTGACAGAATTGGGCGCCCAGGTGAGATGGTCGGCTTGCAACATTTATTCGACACAGGTATGTACATTAAATTAGAAGACAATGAGCTGCCATCCAAATTTTTCCTTTAAATAATAATCGATTTTCTTTTGTTGGTTTTTTTAGAACGAAGTGGCTGCCGCATTGGCTGAAGCCGGTAAGGATCAAAATAAATCCAATTACTTTTAAACGATGGATATATCATTTCCTCTTTTATATTGTTTTGTTTTTTGTTGGCAGGGTTCTCCATTTTCGCCTGGCGTGGCGAGTCGGAAGAGGATTTCTGGTGGTGTATCGATCGATGCGTCACAGCCGAAAACTGGCAACCCAATATGATCCTGGATGATGGTGGAGATGCAACTCATCTGATTCTCAAGAAATATCCAGCCATGTTTAAAATGATCAAAGGTTCTACACATTTTATAAACTTTTAATCAACTTTAAATAGTAAAACACGATCAAATGAATATCCAGGAATTGTGGAGGAGAGCGTGACGGGAGTCCATCGTCTCTACCAATTATCCAAAACGAACAAATTAACAGTGCCGGCCATGAACGTCAACGATTCCGTCACGAAAACCAAATTCGACAATCTCTACTCGTGTAAAGAGTCGATCATTGACAGTTTAAAACGAGCCACCGACATGATGTTTGGCGGTAAACAAGTCGTCGTCTGCGGATACGGTGAAGTCGGTAAAGGATGCAGTCAAGCATTGAAAGCGCTAGGATCTGTTGTTTACGTCACTGAAATCGATCCCATCTGCGCCCTACAAGCCTGGTAATGTCTCTAATTATTTACATCTGAAATTGTTTTTTCCCTCATATTCACATTTGCATGGATTAGCATGGATGGATTTAGAGTGTTGAAGCTGAGCGAAGTTATCCGCAATGTGGATCTATTGATCACGGCCACTGGCAACAAGAACGTTCTCACGCGTGAACACATGGACAAAATGAAATCGGGTGCCATCGTCTGCAACATGGGACACTCCAACACTGAAATCGACGTCGTGAGTCTAGTTTCTTCATTGCCTTTTTGAATAATCAATGCCACCTTATAAAATGGTCGTTTGAATAACAGAACAGCCTCAGGACACCGGATTTGACGTGGGAAAAGGTCCGCTCTCAAGTGGATCACGTCATTTGGCCTGACGGCAAGAAAATGATTCTATTGGCCGAAGGACGTTTAGTGAATCTCAGCTGTTCATCCGTTTCTTCATTCGTCGTTTCCATTACGGCCGCCACTCAAGCGTTGGCGTTAATCGAACTGTTTAACGCTCCCGCCGGCCGTTACAAAGCTGACGTTTATCTATTACCGAAGAAAATGGGTATGTAGGACGAATTTAATGATTCCAATGATGGAAATGGGATTTATTTATTTCTCTATACAATTTCTAGATGAATACGTCGCTAGCCTTCATTTACCGACTTTCGATGCCCATTTGACTGAATTGTCCGATGAACAGGCCAAATACATGGGTCTTAATAAGACAGGCCCTTTTAAACCGAATTATTACAGGTAAACACGTGTGTACATTGATTTGATCAAAGTTTTCTTATAAATTTTGAAATAATTTTCTGCAGATATTGAGCATGTCATTTGAGGAGGGGGGAAAACGCCATGAAAATTGCAGACCAACGAAGTAGTTCAACAGATGTTGAGTTTCAACTTCCAACGATCCTGTTTAAAAAGCAAAAAATCTCTTTCTTATCATTTTTTTTAGATAAGATTCCAAAAACGTGTGCGTGTTTTTTTAATTGTCAATTCTATTATTATTTGTCCGTCATTAAAAAAAAATTAGGAAAGAAGAAGAAGAAAACTGTTTTAAAGCTGTTAGAAATAATAATATCAAGCCGGCGTCGCAGTGCATATTTACTTAAAAATTGAGTGCCACCCACCCGCCATTATATAATTCATCAAACAAAACGTCATCTGCATAGTGTCCTATACTACGAGTGAATGACGTTTAAAAAAAAAAACTATTTTGTTGCAGGTGTGTGTGGTTATTGTGTAATTTTTTCTCAAATGTACTACCCGAAATAACAAACAAAAAGAGATGCCCATGAAATTCAATTATTATTATTACTTTTTTAAATAGCCTGAAGATGTAATCTTAAAATTCTGACATTTGTGATGAATAACGGTGAGTGCCTTCTGGCTATTTGTTGTGTATAGTAGTAGACATACTAAACTTTATTTAAAAAAAAAAGAAAATTTCGGATATTAAAAGAAAAAGGCCAGCGATCTCTACTTTGCGGTTCACCTTGAATTTAAGACGCTGTACAGCTACTAAGGTGTTTGTGCCTTCGTCATCAACAGTGTTAAAGAGTCGCTTCTCTTTGTTGGTTCGCTTTTAAACGTTTCCTCACGATCTGAAGAAGAAAAAAATGTTGTTAGTTGTTGGATTGTTTTATTATTTCGTCGCTTATTGTGACGGCTATTTGGAAATGCCATCACCTTTACCGGGAACTAATACGTATCAACTTCGGATGCCAGGTGTTATCCCTACCAGAGTAACTTCATTCTAAAATCGATTTGAATTCTATTATTTATTTTAAATTTTAAATGGTATTTTTAGGACGATGATTACGTTTGCACTGCCTTCAAATTAGATCCTGAAAAGGAAATGTACATCACACAATTTCGTGTTGAAGGACGGCAGAAAGAGCTCATCACATGATTCTCAGTGGTTGTTCGGGCGTTTTTAACAGTTCAACAGACCAACCCTATTGGTAGTTGTTATTGATAGACGTGGCCACCTAAAACCATTTTTGTTTATTCTTTTATTTAAAAAAAAAGGAATTGCGGGTCTCACGGTACGTGTAGCGGATCGACAAGGATTCTTTACGCCTGGGCTAAAAATGCTGCCGGAACTAAGATGCCACCGTCTGTTGGATTCCGCATCGGTGGTGCGGGAAAATCGCGAGTCAAATACCTGGTCGTTCAGGTACATTACGCTAATAAATTGCCGCCAGGTGAACGTGACTACACGGGATTGGACTTGGAAATGACTAGCGAACCGCAAAAATACATCGGAGGAATTTTATTAATGGTTGGAAGTCCAGAAATTCCACCTCATCAAGCAGGTAAATAATGAAATGAAGTTGATTTCATTTTACTGGGTTAGTATTTATTATTGAAATTAGTTGTCAATGCCGATTCTTGTTGCCCACTCGATCAAACTATTCCAATCAATATTTTCGCTGCCCGCGTTCACGCTCACGCACTGGGAACGGTCATCACGGCCTACAAATACGATCCTCAGGTATTGAAACATTTTCAGCGTATTATCGATTTCTAATAATTAAATATGCAAATGGGTATGCAGTCGCACGAGACGGAATTGATTATTAAAGGAAATCCTCAATGGCCTCAAGCATTCTATCCGACAACGCGTGAATTTAATTTGACTAAAGGCGATGAAATATTGACGAGATGCTACGTACAGTTCTCTTGGCAAAAGCCACCTTTACTTATGCAGGTGAAATCAATTCCAATTACAATGGGTTCACTTTAATAATGAAATGACGTCATTTTTCTAGGAGGTTCGGGTGCCGATGAAATGTGCAACTGTTTACATGATGTACTACACGGATGCGGATCACGGGTCGGAATTTCAACAGTGCGGATACCTGTGTAATGCCGATCAGAATAAAGCTTATCCGATCGATTCCATCCAGCCATTGCCACCGAATCCCGTTCTAGAGGCTTACGCCATTCACGGTCAAATGAATCATCAATTGCGGACAAATTCCAGTCTTGATGCATCAACTCATCCGGAGATCATTACTCAACAAAGGAAAGATGAATCGATAAAGAATCCGACGGTACAATTACACTGCTAGTCCAAAAAATCAAATATGGCGTGAAAATGATGAAGTTTATATCTCCCGAAATGCAGCAAGTAGCGGTGCCCGAAGACGTGACCGTAATTAAGGATGAGGAATCTATAAAAACCAACATCAAAACGGAATCGACTGGCCAACAGGAGAAAGTCAATCGTCAATTACAAAAGAAACAAGAAGATAATTTCTGGTCTTTTCTATTTTTTTATCGACGTTTTTTCTCTTAATTTTTTTATACAGTAGCTATAATATTCTTTTAATTCATTAGACTTGACGCTATTAATCTTGAACATTCTGGGTTTTTTAATTTCATTTGGAAAATTCTTTTTATAGATGTTGAGAAATATAAAATTTGATCGACATTGCGCTCTTTTAAAAAGTCTATTACATTTATTGTACTCAGTGAACATTGTTCACGAGCGCAAAGCTATTAGTCAATTCTTGCGTGGACAAATGTCAAGCAAGAAAATGAACTCTGGAATTTCCAAAATAAGGTTTCCTATTTTTTCCCTTCTAATAGACACATTAATCCGAACTGTATGGCCAAAATCTAGATGACGTCAGAGACAAGTCAGAGAGTCCGAAAATTGTTGTTGTTCACTAACAGCCATCTGTGAGTAGTGAATGACACTAATGGCGAATCAACTCAATCGACCCGTTTTCCTCGTTTTAGTACGCGAGTTTGTTGTCAAATGCCAGTGGCAGGTCGACTTGTCCTCTCACGAAGTTTATAGGGAAAAAGAAAGAAGACGAATCGAATGGCGATTTGGTGCTGCTAGCTTAGCGACCACTCCCGCCTTTAATCATTAGACCTCAATTCAATTAGGTCTATTATAGACTGTTTCCTTGTTAAACATCCGGCTTCTTTCAATTAACCTGCGTGTGTCGACTCGATCGACGTGTTGTGTTTGTTTGTGCTCCGTTGACAGCTCCTCCACCAAACAAATTCTTTGGTCTCGATTTCATTTTTTTTTTTCCTTGTTGTCTTTTCGTTTTGTTTTTCCTTCTTCCTTTTTTTCACATTTGGACGAGGGAATGCGTCACGTCAGTGACTGCAGTCTGGAGGTCAGTCGACGTGATTTCCAAACGCAAAAGCCATGGAATTCAGGCCTCTTCATCTGTTTGTTGACTCTGCATCGTCGTCACTTTACGCAAACAGTTTATTCTACTGTGGGTCAGGGAGGGGATAGAGCACCATCAAAGCTATTTCTTATCCTCTCCCTACTGTGAATTCAACTCTTGTTTATTCTTTTTGGTTTATTTTTAGTTTTTTTTTGGTATTTTTCTGTCTGGTCAAACAAAAATTCCCCCCCCCCTCTTGCTGTCTGCAATCCTGCTGATGACATTTTTGTTTGTGTCCCTAATGGGATGTCTATACTGTCCCCAGCTTGCCAGTCAGTGTTATACCCATAATAGATAATGGAATTATGGCTTCAATAAGGCTTCTTTTGGACAGAAGTTTCCCAATGTGATCACAGTAACAGTGTACTCACAGTCTCAACACACCCCTCAAGCCAAGTTTTATGTGCCAAAATAAGTCTGTGCAATCAGTTCTTGCCCGTTTGTCTCACCATGTTGATTAAAGAGTATAGAATACCCCTGCCCCTCACTGTGGAGGAGTACAGGATCGCCCAGCTCTACATGATAGCTGTAAGTGAAATTCTATCTATTCAATTTCTAAATTGCTCAATTAAATTTACTTGAAAACATTGCAGAAGAAGAGCAGAGAAGAGAGCTGTGGTGAAGGCAGCGGAGTGGAGATTTTAGTCAATGAACCTTACACTGAAGGCCCTGGTGGGTCTGGACAGTATACTCATAAAATCTTTCATGTTGGCAGTCATCTGCCTGGTAATGAAATTTAAATGTCACAAGTCTTTAAGTGTTGATTTCTCCAACTTGTTCAATTCCAGGTTGGCTCAAGGCTCTTTTGCCCAAATCTGCCTTCATCGTGGAGGAGAAGGCTTGGAATGCCTACCCTTACACCAGAACTCGCTACACCTGTCCATTTATTGAGAAGTTTAGTCTGGACATTGAGACTGTCTACCGCGAGGATTGTGGAGACATTGAGAACGTCTTTAAGCTCAGTAAATCCGAGTTGAACGAACGTGCCGTCGGTAAGTTGTATTATAGCAGCACAACAACACAAAATATCATTTGACTGTTTTGTTTCATTCCTATTCGCAGATTTGATCGATGTAGTGAAAGATCAATTGCCTACGGCCTAGCGATTACGTCAAAGAAGAAGATCCATGCGTTTACATTAGCCGGAAAACGGGTAGGGGACCGTTGAGTGATTCGTGGATTCAAGATTACTGGCGTGAATGCAAGGTTGGGCTATATATTGAGCGTGAAACCTTAGAAATGATTTAAATAAATTCTTCTATTTATGTAGGGTCAAAAGTTGCCACTGTCCAATGGAAAGGCCATCATGTGCGCCTATAAGCTGTGCAGAGTGGAATTCAAATACTGGGGGATGCAGGCCAAGATCGAACGGTTCATCCACGACATTGCCCTGAGGAAGACGATGGTGCGTGCCCACAGGCAAGCCTGGACATGGCAAGACGAATGGTTCAACTTAACAATGGACGACATTCGTGAACTGGAAAGGCAAACCCAAGAAGCTCTGGCCAAGAAAATGGCGTCTGCCACGACGACGACCAGTGAAGGTGGACTGGAACAGCAACAGGAGCAAAAGACTAACATTCCGTCCAGTTTGGTGCCAGCCTCACCCGAAATTGGTGGCCAGGAAACGGTGGACAAGGGACAGCCAGTAGCTACACCCCAGGGAGGTGCTCCATTATGGCCCATGTCTTGTATTTCCGAATCGAGCAGCGACGACGACGAATTCTTCGATTGTCAAGATTTTCGTTCCGGTCAGGCGGGAGGAAGCGGAGCCTTGTCACCGACTATGGTCCGCTGGAGTTCTATGGAATTGGTGCCTCAAGGCGAAGAAGCTGACGAATTGGATCCAGCCGAAAAAGTTCAAGATGAACGAATTGAAGTGAGTAGATCCCTGCATTTAATTCATTTACAATTAAATATCCATTAGTTACAAAACTCTTTTGATCATTTCACAGGAAAGGGACAGCATCTTCTCGGCTGGTTACTTGCAGCGCTTCGCTAATCAAAGGCGGCCGTCACGTAAACTGGTCAACACTTTTCTGCGAGCAAGTGGAAGTGGCCGGTCTCAATCTCCTGGCGGAACTGGTGCCACATCTCAACAATCTCATCCGGCCAGCGCCCTGATTTTGGTGTTCCACGGAGGTACCATCCTTGACGTTTCGTCCGAGGTGGTCAATAAAACGGCCGATTTGGCCACGTTCCGCAGCAATTTGGAGGCTGTTATACGTCAACATTTTCCCAGTTTGTGCTCGGGTCGTCTGGCCGTCCGTCTCGTCTCATGCCCAACATTGTGCCCAGATGCAATCACCGTCCTCAATAGTTTGTCTTGTTCTTCTTCCTCTCTGGTGGATCCTGTCGTTTCATCACCGCCGGATTCATCTCATCTAATGGCCACGTCGGACTCGTCGGCAGGCGATCCTGTCGTTCCAACGGCCTCTGCTAATACCAGTGTGCCAGCAGCCACCGCCTGCTGGCCACCACTGGGCTGTTTGCCGTTGTTTGCCGCTTCGTCGATTGAATACGCCGATACGGTGACTCGCACCATCGTAGCGGCCAATCTCGCCTATTCAGAGTTCCTCAAATCGCCGGAAGGTGGTGGCTTTTCCGGTGCTGTGGCTGTGGTGGCCGATGCGGCCGGATCCGTCCTCCTTTACGACGCCCTTTGTAAATCATCCGAGGACGGAGCCGGTGGTGACATTCATTCACATTTCGGTGGCAGCGATAACAGCATAGCCGAAGAACCCGATCAGCACAGTCCAGGGGTCGTTTGTGAAGAGGAGAAGAAGGAAAAGGAACATCATTATGCTCCTTCCGGTGCATCAGTCCTCCTTTAAAAGTCCCAGGACTTACCATCACCTGCTAAGCGCCGACCAATCGACGTCATTCGTCCACATCTTCAAGTGACCACGGTCCAGCTCGTCCCAGTTCCTCTCCATCCGTCACAATAACTAAAAATTACTTGGATTTCGAAGTGGGCGATTGTTTCCTTCTGGGCAGTCCCCTCTCATTGGTTTTGGCCTTTCGCAAGTGAAGGATATTTTCATTTTTATTGTTATAATTGGATTATTTATAAATTGAATTGAAATTACAGGTGGAGTCACAATCATCACGGAGAACGTTGGCCTCGTCGCCCTCATTGCCACGGCATTTTCAATTTATTTCACTCGATGGATCCACTTGCCGCACGTTTAGAGCCGCTCCTATCGGCCCGTTTCGCCAACACTCGGCCCGTCTCTGTGCCCCGCTACCAGCGCTATCCGCTAGGCGATGGAAAGTCCAATACTTTGGTGGATTTCGTTCAGAGCAATCCTCAACTTTTTCAAGAATCGACGTCGTCAACTCCTCAACCCAATCAGCCAACGGACAACAACGGATTGAGCAAACGGCGGCAATCGGACGGATCATTTTTCCACGGAAGTGACAACAGTCTCGGATCCGATCCTCTGGCAGCTCAAATGGCATCACGTAATTATGCGGAAATTTATTTAAAAATTTCGTATATTAATTTCAGTTTTTTCTTTTCTTTAAATCCTCAGTGTCTCAACGTTGGTGGGGTAGTAAACGATTGGATTACGTGTTTTATTGCCCCGATGGTTTGACGTCATTCCCTCCTTCGGCGTTGCCTCATTTACTTCACGCTTCATTTTGGGAGTCGGCCGACGTGGCGGCTTTCATCCTCCGCCAATTGATGCGATTGGATGTGAGGCGGCGGTGGAGGAGTCGGTTGTTCGGCAGGATCTGTGGACGATTATTACAGCGACATTCGAGACTCTAACGGTGGATCGTTGCCCTTCAGTCCTTGTACACCGTGCGAGAAGTGGATGCGCAAAAGGACGTCGGTCAAGATAAAAAATATCGGAGCCAATCATCGAGCCAACGACATCATCGTCAACGAATCGATGCCTCAAGTCATCGTTGCCAGGTTCATGTACGGACCACTGGACATGGTGGCCTTGACCGGCGAGAAAGTGGACATTCACTTTTTGCGTGATGCAAACAACGGCGAATGGGATCTCATCGCTACGGAAGTGACGGACAAAGCCGGACGTTTGGTCTGCACTTTGCCACCGGATCGGACTCTTCCGCCTGGACTTCATCCCATCAAAATGGTGGTCCGTGGAGATCACACGTACGCCGATTTGTACGTGGCCGTTTTACCACCGAGAACTCAAGCCGTCGTCTTCAGTATTGACGGATCGTTCACGGCTTCCGTGTCGGTGACTGGACGCGATCCCAAGGTTCGGGCAGGCGCTGTCGACGTTGTACGTCATTGGCAGGAACTGGGTTACTTGATCATCTACACCACTGGCCGTCCGGACATGCAACAACGCCGTGTGGTCTCTTGGTTGGCCCAGCACAATTTCCCGCACGGTTTGCTGTCGTTTGCCGATGGATTGAGCACCGATCCTTTGCGTCACAAGGCCGACTACCTCAAGCTGTTGATCAACGACGTTGGATTGGAAATCAGGGCCGCCTACGGTTCCAGCAAAGATATCAGCGTCTATACGAGTGTCGGCATCAAACCGGAAAATATTTACATTGTGGGCAAGATATCGCGTAAACATCAAGGACAAGCCCAGTCTTTAATCGAAGGTAATTTCATTTTTGTATGTCGATATTTTATGGTCATTTTAAATTCTCTTTTTGTTTCCGTTCATCAGGTTACGCCAGTCATTTGTCTAATTTGGCTTTGCATCAATGCCGGCCAGCCCAGATCAATCCTTATCTTCTTCTACCAAGAGGTTGCCTCTCTCTGCCCGGTCATGGAGCTCCGCTATTACGTCGAAGGTTCGTCACATCTGTTTGATTTCAAATCTCGAAGAATATGAGAGAGATAAGAGCATGAAATCGATATACATGTTGATGTTTTTGCGCAGACAAGATCCGATTTAAAGGGAGGAAAATTGTGGAAAACAAATGAAAAACGGGTTGGTGTGTTTTGCATCGGCTTCTTCTTCTTTAGACTTTCGTTTCCGTTTTCTTTTTGTAGAGTTTTTTCTTTTATAATGCTCGTAAATATTTCATTAATAACTTGAATTAATTGGGTGCGGTTTTTCTCTCTTCTTCGTTTCCGTCTTTTGGAAAATTCGATTGGGTGTGAATAGATCGGCGAAACGGGCGACATCTTTTCCGATCTCTACGGTCGTCACCGGAGTCATTTACACGACGTCATCCACGGCATCGATGGTGTCATCGACTACTACCCTCACAAATACTTCCACACTGGCCAATAAGCTCCAATAAGCCTCCCTGTCTTGTGTTGAATTGAAGAAAAAGTTGAAACAAAAACAAAAACAAAACAAAAAGATTATTGCCAAATGTCATCGCCGACTCCTCGCCCAGTAACTTGTCTAGCGTTTAACGTCTAGTTGACTGTCGTCTTTTTTTCTCTCTTAAACTATCGTAAAAGCTATTATTAAAAAAATCTCTTTCGTGGTTTTTGTCCGTCTCTCTCTCTTTGTCTTTGTGTCCAAACCCCTCAAAATCATTTCAGGAAAATCGTTTTCTTTTTTTTTTTTTTGCCTTCCTTTTATATATAACTCAAAAACTCTTTTATCGATGACGTTGAGTTATCGATTTCATTGATGATTTTTTCTTTGGCTTGATTTGGGTTCCTTCGAAAATGGATTGATTTTAACATTGTCCAGATGTTCAACCACATTTGCTCCATCTTACTACTCCGTTGAAAACCATCATGTGAAACGAGTCGTTTTCTTTTCTTTTGAATATTGTTAACGGCCGAATTCCTTTTCCTCAATAATTAAGAGATTTAAATTCGCTTGTCTCCTTATCGTTGTCGTCGTCGTTGTTATTTCTTACACGTACCTTTCTTATGGGGTAGGGGAGGTAAATGTAACGAGTCTGGCGCTATCGTTCACTTCTCGATTGAAAAGAGACAAAAGGAGAAAACCCATTGACCTGTGAGTGCTGTCGGTGATTGCGTCATCCGAAGTTTTTTTTTTTGTGTTAAGATCATTCGACTGATGCTGTTTGTATAATATATAATACGTAGGTGATTCAAATCAATAACCTACGTAATATATGATATATATATACATAATGTATTATCATCATCTCATTAATAATAATTCTAAATATTCTAAATTTACGTAAAGAAAAACAATTCTGTGACAAAATATTTTTCGTTGTCTGTTTGTTCTTCTTTCTCCATTATTATTTATATATTTTTTTTTTGTTGTTGAATTCGATTATCGGAGGAGGAGCTTATAAAAGAAATATTCCTCTGCAATCATCCCGTGCGTGTTTTTTTGTTTACATTTCAATTCTGTATTATTATTATTATTATCATTATTATTCTATTAATCGATGTATATGATTGTGCGTATGTGCTGTGTTATTATTTATTTATTAACAACAATTCCTACATACTATGTCTATCATGATGTCATTAATAATAACTATATATATACATACGTATTAGCTACATCAACAATAATAAAAATTTAACGATTCTTGGTGAAAGGCAGAAAATCTATTTCATTTCCTCTCAAATCTCAATGAATGAATTATAATAATTGAGTGCGACGAGATTTTTTGAAATTCTTGAAAAAGCTCAACCCAAATATTATCCACATCATCGATTGGCGTGGGTTGAATAAGGGATAGGTCAAACTAGCATAGGCAGGCGCATCGTATACACTTTATCCTTTTGACTTATTCATTAGGCATCTTAAACTTATTTTTTGAAAATCGCGCTCTCTTGACGACAAGCCAGAAAATTTATATTACATCATTTGACATTTGAGTTGATGTACTACGGTACTGCCCTATATAGTACACTTTAAATCGAGTGGTGCATTATTCAACATTTATTGAGGCCGTCTCAATGGACCGAATAATAATAAAGAGATAACAACTTGAAAACAAACTGGGACTCTGCACAGAGAGAGCAGCCCTTATATGAGACGAAAATAAATGATTTTTCTTAATAGATCAAAATGGCTTTTTTCTTTTAGACTCTGACGCGCAGCACATCTTTAAATTTCCATTTCGTGAATAACTACTGAGAGAGTCAGTCGGACCGTGTTCAAAAGTCACTTGATCACTCGGGCTCTCCCGTGTTGATCTAATAGTCTACAGAAGCAGATTAGTAGTGAAAGGCGTGGCGACACGCACTTTAGGCCCGTGCCGAGAAAAAAGCTCCGACTGATTGATGCCAGTGGGAATCATCTATACACGAAAATTCTCATCATATAGTCTTTTATTATAAAGTAAATATAAGCAGCAGCAGAGCAAGCCAGTTGAATGTGATTATGAATGACATCTTAAAACAGGAAAGAGAAAGAAAAAAAACGAACGGAAACGTATTTGATTCTTTCAAAATGCAGTTGGGTTCAGCCTTTTCTTCTGACTTGTAATATCAAAGGAGAGTTTTCACGCAATATAAAAGGGAACTCGTCGTCAACGACCTCCACACTTTATGCTTAAGAGATTTAATAAGAAAATGTCGAACTGTGTGTGCAACAGGAGCTTGGGCTGATGCACTCAGTGCATTTTAGTGACCTCGTATCACATCATTTGAGGTGCGTACTAATATATTTGCTGCTGCACGTCTTATAAGAAACGGAAATGCGCCCTGCCGGAATGTGTTAAAAGGAATCGAGTGCCGACTGCCGACCCTGCATCCATTATAAGTATTCCGCTCTATTTTACTACACGAAACGTCCATTTGATGCAATTTTGATATCCGTCCACTGTGGTTATTGGCGGGATTTTATTTAGTGATTTCTCGAATGTCAACTTATTCTTCTAAGGGGTTTAAATCTTATTAATCGATAATTCTATAGTTTATAATTACTTGACTAACAAGAGATCTGTCATATGTATAAGCGTGAAACATTTGTAATTATTAGTTTTTTAATAATTTAATGATCACTTTATACTTTATAGACACATCATGCACCTTAGGCATCTTCGAATGATCTATTTTTTGGCAGTTAATGGTATATAACTTTTTCCGTTGCCATGGTAAACCCATTCTAGTCGAATCAAACTTTATTTTAGGTTGAAACAAGTACCGAAGTGCGCATAGCTATAACTAAGGCGAACTAAGGGATTTTTCTCTTATTCTTCTTTAATAAATTCAAGTTCTTTTTGTTTTGTTTTGTTTTTTTACTTTGAGTTGAGTAAGTAATAAGTTTATTTCAAATTTGGTTTTCTACCTTCGTGCGTTATATTTCTGAACCGGAAAAGTGTTGGGATTATTGTTCACCAATAATTCATGGCCCTCTAATACTTTGTGTGTAACTTAGAAAACCATTTAACAATTTGAAAATTGTCTAGCACATCATAATAAAATATTGATTTTAGTTTCCCTTGCAATTTTCTCTTCGCCCACTTGAAATATATTAGTTTTTAAAAAGTATTGGAATCAACTAAAAGAATTGAAATGATCTTAATTAAGATTTTCAAATGGCACTGCTGTGCAATAAAACAAAGGTGAGACAAGACATGACCCCTCCGGATTTGGAATGTTGTTATATAAATAGTCAAAGAAAAGAATCCAAATATAGTCAAGTGTTTAGTGACGAAAACACTTGAGATTATTGATTCCACGCAACAAGAAAATCAAATGTAGATAGTCGATCATGTTCACGGTGGTCATGTCGTCTACTAGTGACGTAATGTTGTCAGTGATCTGAATCGCGCAAAGGTGATGGGGGTGGAGGGCGTGTTTTATATAAGAAATACAAATGTGCTGCTGCTGCTGTGTGGGTTCACTTTGACACTCTTGGGGCGTTCTTCTTCTTACATTCGGCTGCTGTTGAAACGAGTCAAAAGTGATCGGACGAGCCGCAGTCTCCGCCAGTCTCACGAACGAACTCGTCACAAGCGCCCAACTTTTACGCCCAGTAGAAACCGTAACGTTTGTTTTAACACGGTACACAAAGTTTTGGTTTTTTTTTTTCGGCTTCTTCTTCCTTCGACGATTGCTGTCACCTTTATCAGACAGCTAACGCCTCCCAGCATCGCTAATAACACGTCACCAACAGCATCGGCACAACACCAATATTGCGGTATTATAAAACAACATTTTCCTGCTACATAAAAACAACGGCAAACATGGCGAATCCTATTTGTAATTACTGCTGGTTATATTATTCTGTATAGACCATTTTATTATATAGAGCTATGGCTGCATGAATGCATTACATAAAGATGTTATATAACTCTTCTTTTTTTTTAACTTGATATAACATCATTATGAGTTTTATATCGTCCCGAGCGGAATATTTGTACATATTTAACTTGAATTGATTTAAGTTAAAAATTGTGATGTGTTTTTGCAATGAAAAGACGAAATGAACCGGAACTACAGAAACATGAATGGGCTGCGTTTTCTAATGCTCATTTTCGGTCTGATGATGATCGTCAACGTCCGCCAAGTCCGACCGGATGATGAAACATCGGAAGAAGAATTCGACGACGATCCAGCATTCCTTTCCGGAGGTGGCAGTGCGGTTGGATCGTCTTCTTCGTCATCGTCTGAAGAGGACGACACTTATAATAATAATAAAGGAATTGAATTTTACTTGAACGCTATGAAAGATCTTCATCGACAAAGTAAAAGACAAGAAGCTGAACCGGCCAGTCGAAGTGGCGCAACTGCTCCCATCGCTGCACTTTATCGTCGTAGCGCGTTAAATAAAAATTTCATCCGGTTCGGACGCAGTGGCGGGGGAATGGTGAAGACTGTCAGCCATCAGTTGCAGCAGCCAACGCAGCCCATCAGGTACTAACTATCGCCCTTTATTGTTTTTTTAAATAATATCTTGCCATTTATTTATAAGTAAAATCACCTTGCGTTATTTACGCTCTTTTCTCTGTACATGAAGGATCGATTCACTGATGCAAGCTAGTATTAAATTTATTTTTAAAAAAAGAGAAATAGGTTATCGTATTTGAATTTTTTTATTATACATATACAGCCGGGTTAGCTCAGTCGGTAGAGCGCGGGACTTTTAATCCTGAGGTCAAGGGTTCAAGTCCCTTATTCGGCGACTCTTTTTTATCCAGTCCTTTTTTCACATTATAAGGGTGTCGGGTAATTGAATTTTAATACAGTAAATTTTATCAAGTGTTTTGGGGAAAAAAAATGAAATAAATAAATAAAAAGTTCAGGAAAAAATAGCAATGCATTTCATATCCGACATCCGTTCCCGTTAGAGGCAAAACTTTTTATTCTCCTTTTTAAGTACTATATGTAGTTGAAATGAAACTCGCAGGCCATTTAATGGTCTCTTAATTGAATGGGACATGTATCTTCTCAGAAATTCGTCTACATCACCGATGCCATGGAACGAACATAAGTTTAACAGCTGTTTTCATACTTTACAAGTTTGCAAAGCTGAAAAGTTGCAACCAATTAAAGACAAAAACTGATAGACTCGTACACGACTCCTATTGACTGAGTTCCACCAAAGTTTATAAGAGAGAGAGAGAGAGAGAAAAACATGTAAAAGTTTTTTTGATAAATGTCGTCAGAAAGGGCGGCAGGGCGTGGGAGGTTTTATAACGCTCGTTGTCGTCCAACATGATGAGATATCGATACATCTTTGTAACCCGAATTGGCATTCTATTTACATTATTTTTTTATCTATTTTCTTGTTGAATGATCTTCCTAGGTTGATGGGGTTGAACGAATCGGATTCCAAGGATGAAGAGCGATCGTTTCATCCGGTTCGCCCTTCTCGCAGTTTGAGATCCAATTTCATTCGTTTCGGTCGCAGTTTTTTCCCGACGTCTAACCGATGGGGCGAAACTGTACGCCGTTTCGCTCGCACTCCATCCGCCGGTCGACACATGATGAGCCTTGTCGACCTACCCGTTTCTTCTTCAGTTTCTCGCCGTTAAAACCGACACACATCAACAAAATCCAACTCGCGGAGAAAAAGAGCAGCAGCCCACACCCTTATTATTCGCCCCTTTTCATCTATTTGATGTATCAAGAAATTTGATCGCCCCACCAGCTGTTGTTATTATTTACAAAAAAATCTTTATTTATTAATTTAGTTTTTTTTTAATTTTCTGTGTGATCGATGTTTTAATTCTTATTCCATCAAAATTCATTTATTTCATTCGATTATTTGGAAGACACGCGCCGTATATTATATTCAAAAATAATAACATCAATTCAATAGATATATTGTCGTTTACGATATATTTAGAAAGCTTTGAATTGAAATTATTATTTATTAATAAATTGTATTAATCAGCAATTATTTTGGAAAATTCTAGTCAAAAATCATTTCGAATGTTTATTGTTATTATTATAATTACGTGTCACATTTCGGCCAATATAAAAATAAACACATAAAATGACAAATGAATCATATATATCGGCCAATTTCGAATCGGGTGTAGTAGAAAGCAATGCGACTGCGTCATCGACGGGAGGGGGGTTTTCACCCTATTTTATATACACACCACCCCTGTATAGGAGGATCACCCTACCTTCCCCGCTTTTTATTGATCGAAAGGACCTTCCCTCTCCCAGCAGCTAGACACATTTATGTATGTGTGCGTGTGTGTGTGTGTAGTAGTAGTAAAACCGAACCGACATTTTCGGGCAGCCACGCTTCAATACCGTGCCGGAATAATCTAAACTTCTTTTTCTTCTTGGCCGGCTTTGCTGCATCATCTTGCGTAATAATCTTCTATCTAGACGTGTGTTGACAAAGTGTTGTTGTTGTGATCGACAAGAGAAAAGAAGAAGAAACGTGTTAAAGATGGAAACGTCCATCAGTAAAATCTATTCAGAATTTTCGTTTCATTTCGTCAGTGTTTATCAACGAATTGTCCAGTTTTACGGATGGTGCATGAGCCGGGCAGGTATATTATTAACTTTACACAAATTAGTTTGTACATTTTGTTTAATATCATATTTCTCTCATTCGATAACCGGCATCATTAAGATCCTCGGGTAGCCAAATGGCCGCTGATGGCGTCTCCCGGCCCAACGTTACTCATCGCCATGGCCTACCTCACGTCCATCTATTACGGAAGAAGATTCATGGCTAAAAGAAAACCGTTTTCCATACGTGGTATTTTGATACCTTATAATCTGGCCATGGCCCTACTCAATCTCTACATTGGACTTGAGGTGATCAAATTAGTCAGACTATAGATGAAACTAATATTGTTTTATAAAATCGAATTTCTATAACACATTGGTTTGTTTCATGTTCTCCGTGAACAGCTGGCTGTGACGCAACACCGTAAGCAATATAACTGGCTCTGTCAGCCCGTGAATTATTCCGAGGATCCCGATGAAATTAGGGTGAGAGATTTTCTCCAATTTTGACTTGTCAAAAAAGAGCAGACGACAACCTTGTTTACTGCCATCTAGTAGTCCACCACCAACTAGTTTGGAAAGCAGACAGAATTTACACGTGCTCGAGCCTTTTGAATTTGAATGCGAGTGATTATGATACAAAATTTAATTGAAATGATTTCATAAATTGATTTAGATTGCCTCGGCCTTATGGTGGTACTACTTCTCTCGCCTGGTTGAAATGATGGACACCATTTTTCTGGTGATGCGAAAAAAATGGCAGCAATTGACTTTTCTGCACGTCTATCATCACTCGACAATGTTCATGCTCTGGTGGATTGGTGTAAAATTTGTTCCGGGTGGTTCAGGTATCATAATTACTACTATACTTGGATTTTTTTTTTCTTCCTAACAAATCCAATAACAATTGTGTAGCTTTCTTTGCTGCTATGGTCAACAGCATGATTCACGTTGCTATGTACCTGTATTATGCCTTGGCTGCTTGTGGTCCCAAAGTCCAAAAGTACCTCTGCTGGAAAAAATACCTCACCATTCTCCAAATGGTTGGTCTTGAAATTGTTTATTGCACAATTTCAAGAATTTTAGTTAAAATGATTCTCAAATTCAATTTTACAGGCACAATTTGTCTCTGCTCTGGTTCTGGGTGTGAGAGCCTTGATTTATGGCTGTGACTTCCCCCTCTGGATGCAGTATGCTTTAGTGGTGTACATGTCATCTTTTCTCTTCCTCTTTGGCCAATACTATAGAAATGCTTATCTTCTAAAGAAGCAGGTATTTAATAATCTGTACAAGTATAGATCCCTAGATTTCTTTATCTTGTTCATCATGGCTAACTAATTATTTTCTCATTTGATTCTGCAGAACTCTCAAAAGAAAATCAGATAATAAGATGATTCCAGGACTTTTCAGTTCTTTCAGCAATTCTCTCAATCACTTTAAACAAAACCAAACCATACCAATAGGGTCTCTCCATTATTATTAAAATACTCTTTTTTACTATTATTATTAATAAATCATTTTTGTGTCTGTGTAAGTCTTCTTTCTTATAGAATAAATTATCAAAAACTGCTCATGATTCACAAATTAGTTTTAAATGTAATAACTCGTGTTTTTTTTTCAAGTGTAAATACATTACGTATAGCCGTTCTTTCTTGGTACTAGTAGTTTTTAAACTAGTATATTCTTTTTTGTGGGGGTATGTGGTTTTATTTTTATTGCTAGTTTCTGGGAGTTGCTGGGACAAACGCCAATGACCGACCGGTTGGACGACGGACATATCACCTTCAGGTACAACATGTTTTGCGCTATGATCCTCTGGGCAGTGATATTGGATATTTTATTTCCCAAATTAATAAAGAATAGCCATCTTTAATCCTTCCCATCTTAGTAGGAGAGCTCCAGACTTTTGAAGTAACAGGAATCATAATCGACAGCAGTGCACAGACATCACACTTTTATTGCTCTACATCATTCAAATATATAAGTATCCATACATTTAAAACCTATGATTTGTAAGAAGTGAAATCCCCGCCCCCTCTAAAGAACGATTAGAATATTATAATTTTGTTTTTATTTTAAAGGAAAACAAGGACGCACTCACTACTACTGCATGGCTTGTTTACCGCAATCTTATCGTCCCCCTGGATTATTGCCATTGTTGCCGGGTGGTCCTGGGGGACCTGGAGGTCCCGTAGGTCCAGTAGGCCCAGTCGGTCCAGCGGCTCCAGGTGGACCAGGTGGTCCTATCACTCCTGTTGCTCCGGGTGGACCTACAGGGCCGTCGGCACCTAATGAAAAACAAAAACGACAACAAGTACGTTATTAAAATTTTTTTTGCTACTACAAATTTGAAAACTAAATGGAGTTGGTGTTAACCTGTTGGGCCAGTCGCTCCTGTGGGACCAGTTGATCCAGTCGGGCCTATTATATATTTAAAAAAAAAAGAGAAAAATCACTCGAATTTGCCTATGATTGATTTCTCAAATCAACCACGCAAAAAAATTTTTAGTTAAAACTGATTACCGGCCGGTCCAGTTGCTCCAGTTGCTCCTGAGATAATCATTAAATCATTTTGAATTAAAAAAAAAATAGTTTTAAAAAGCAAGAAATTGTAAATATTTTAACCAAATTGATTGCGCTCATACCTGTAGGTCCGGTTGGACCAGTAGGCCCTGGATCGCCGGGTGGGCCTTGAAAAAACAAACAATTAAGGCATTTAATGCAAAAAAATACGTAACTGATAAAAATTTGTCAGTATATACCTGGTGGACATTTACAAAGGTTGGATATGACGTTCAGTTTGAGTCCTATCAAATACCAAAACCAATGATATCCAAAGATCCTTGGCCCCCATCCCGAAATGTTGTTGTGATCTTTCTCTTCAAGCGATTGCTGCTCCATCAAAGGATCTGACACGAATTAGTATGCACACGCAAGGTATTAAAGAACAATCACATAGCATTTTCCCACTTTTGCACCCCTATTAAAAAATAAAACAGAAACGAAAAAGTTACTTGGTGGCCCTCTGGGCAGTGATCGAACTTCTCGATGACGAACAATTCCTTCCGTGTCAAGTTCATTAAGCTGCTCATCATCTTCGTGCGTCGTTTTTAATAAATGTTGGAGCACGTCGTCGACTCGCTGGTTCAGCTCCACAGATACTAGTGGCAAATGACTCAAATCTGATGGATGCCATCTCGGATTATCGAATGAGGTACTGTAAGGTGGGGCAGGGGGGTGCGAATGTTCTACAACACACGATTATAACCAGCAATTTCATTTTAGTTTTAAATTATTATGGTGTTTTTTTTTTAACATTCTTATTTACTACATTTTAAAAATTTTATTATCATTACCTTGTTGTTGACTATTCTTCAGGTGATGAGTGTCTTCGGACAGGTAATTCAACAGGGAGGCCAAATTGTAGAGCGACAATTTAGCAGCGCAGGACAGAAAATCTGGACAGGTGTTGAATAAAGTCAATAATCCTTGTTCATCTGATTTATTGTCAGAGAGATGGTCGAATTCACCGCCGCCGATGACGGGCAAGAAAGTACCGACGACGAGACAGCAGGACCAACTGCAATAAGAGAGAAGTAAAGAAGGCAACATGATGATGATCGTTGGCTGCTGCTTCCTCAACCCGCAATCTATATCGTAGCCGGCGATCGAATGGAGCATCGAGACTCGTCTACACAAAATTTGGTGAACCCCTTTTTATATTACTTGGCTGTTTTGTTGTTGTTGTTCAATCCGGGGTTTCCGTTGGGGGGTGGGGGCATCGATCTAAGTACAGTTGAGTTCTTTGACCAGTCGATGATGCAGTCTGTATGGGTAAAAGTGTCTGGAAAATGTCACGCTCTTCATGATCCGCACTACGATACTTGAGTTTGCAACTAGAAACTATTAAATGATTTTAATGCGGTCTACGAGTAGATAAAAATTTACTATCAAATAAGATATAGATGATTCTTGATTGATCTATATTAGTGAGGTGAAAGCAGGCGTTTTTCATTGAGGTTCACTGATTTAGTTTTGGACAAGAGTATTAATCGTTCGATTACGATGGTGTCGTGTTAATTACAGTAAAGATCCTTTGCTGAAATTATTATTATTTTTACTTTGAATAGTTTTGATAACGGTATTGACACATGACATAAAGTAAGATTCTATATTATAATACCAAATAATAACAATGCAATTTGTGAAGCATATACGACAAATGTGTTTGGACTGGTTAAACTCTTACTAACCGCATTTATTACCTCATCTCGACGGGATACGTCACATCTGATGTCTGATCCATGCCGCAGTAACAATCGCGAGCAATTCGGCTGGATGAAACTGAAAACTATACTGTAGTAGAGGCTTTATAGGCCGTCATAGTTCGTGGATGGCACGGCGATGAACGACCGCAAGTCTAACGAGCCGTTTCCCATATCACGGCGTAGCCGAATCTTTAATATCCGCAGCATAAAAGAACCGACACAGTCAGGGGTCCGTCGTCCTCGTTGAACTATCCCACCACCACCAGCTGCTGTTATTATTTGCTGTTACTGGCTTTTTTTTTAAACAGCAGTGCGATAAGCGCCGCCAACGATATATTATCTACATATTGGCTATGCATGCTGAGAGCTACATATCAATGATTTAATACGGTGTATATATTTTAATTGTGGTTTTTTTTCTTTTCTAGATTGTCCGGGCGATAACATAGCATGATACCAACGTGCAACATGCTCTATATAGTGATTAATCCTATGGTGCTGCTGAGGATTCGACTCGTCTCGATACAGTTAACCGCCCATCAAATCTTGTAATACTGGATAGACGTGGATAGAACGGTTCGAGAGGATTTTATTCACGGACTTCCGTCGAAATTCAGGTACTGTATCATTACGCGGCCTCAGTTGCTGGTATTTCACACGCATTTTGCAAAATATCATCTGTCAATGAGCTTCAATTGGATCACATCTTATTCGTACAGTTCCTAATCTATAAAAAATTGTATAGCCTACTAAAGCTAGCTCCGTCTTATTGTAGGTCTTTTCTTATAGCTTTTTCTATGACGTATCGAATTGTAATAATGATCAAAAGAGTCCAGAGCGTATACAGAGTGTGGACTTGGTAACTAACTTGGTAGATAACCATGTAATCTTGTTATTCATTCTAGTTTTCGGGGGTTTTTTTAAAGCAAATTGGGCCTTCGTTAAATTTGCTCATTGATGCAGACGATGATGGACCTTGCGTGTAATATCAACACAACTCCTTTGTTAGAATCCAGTATATAAGCGTAACGATTGTACTGTACACATACAACATTTTGGCTATGCGTATATGCTGTATCAATTTTCATTGAAATGGAACTAGAAAAAAAAAGAGAGAGAGAGAGAAATACTTAAGAGATCGCACGTCAATTGAATTTTCCTCAGTAGAATCGGCTCCTAGTGGCGCTTACACAGCAGTGCAGCTCTTTTCTTTTCCCATTTCTTATACATATTATTATTGACTTTACATCACTTTCTTTTTTTCGCGTTTTCCTTTGCATGAGGGCACTACAATATAGATCCGAAATTTCCACCGAAAAAATTCCGAGTCAAATGTTATACTATGCTACTATTAAAAACCATCGGTGTGCTGGCCTTTACTTGAGCTATGAACCTAGGACTTGGCATTTGGCCGACGCGGAGGATGTAGAACCATGAAGGAGGAATGGAGGAGGAGCTGGTCGGGCAAATTTTGGAAGGCAAATTTGGGAAGGATTCGTTCCTTTTTCTGACACCAGATGCAGTATAGAAGCGAAACAGGTGAAAATGTAAGGCTTTTACTGGTTAACATGGTTACGGTATGGTTACTGTAAAAGGTCGGGTAGGGCGCGGGTACAAAAAAGTGTAGGTAGGGCACCCTTTACAGACACCAACCCGTAACGATAGCAACCAGTAAAACCCTTACCATGGGCCGGCATCCGAAAACTTTGTCAGCCGGCGCGAACTGACAAATTTTCATGCCATTAAACTAACTAGTAATAGATTAGCTAGTAATAGAATATCTATATACTTTCGAAATTATTTGTATACCATCTTTTGTTTCCTGGGAAACCTTTACACATTATAGTAACATAATGAATATTATATCCTTGAAGCGCTTCCGCGTTTCATTTTTTCAAATGATTTTGAGAACAAGAAAACGTAGTTTTTATTTATTTTATTGAAATTTATCTGAAGTTCTGAACAGACAGACTTGATCCAAACCACTATGAAGCAGTTAACATACGAAATTTCGTCTTATAGCACATCTGCAGTACTGTTTCCAGTTGTCATGACATGGAAAATATAAAAACAAAAAAAAAGAATTCAAGAAATGCGAGTAAAAAACCAATTCTGAAACTAGGAATGTTTTCCTTGATTATGAATACCAAAAATGGATGTCTTTTTTCAGTTTCTTATGAGCGAGTCGACAGTCGTCAACTCTCCCACAAATGGTAACATAATGGCTGTTGACGTCCGGTTTGGTGATTGTGACTCCGCATCGGTAGGAGATGGATTTCATCGTTTGTTTCCTGATGATGTTCGTTGGAAGACAACATTCAACAATCACCGGTAAGTTGTTGATTATGTCCTCGGAGGCAGCGCGACGACTCTCAGCATCACCGTTGGATATGATGACCTTTGAAGTCCCGTGTTTGCGATCGATTACCTTAATTGTTACGCCGTACTCGAGTTGCAGACGCTCAGCATTTTTCCCATCTCGGCCAACAACACGACCATAATCCCTAGACGAAATATTCCACAGAATGATCTTGTCATTGAACTCAGTTTGTTCAACGTAATCCGAAATGATGAAGAAATCATCGACGGGAATTTGTTCTGGTTCGAACGTCGAATACGGACTGCTGTTGTCGTCTTTTTCTTCAACTTCAATCGGTGCAGGTTCCCGCAAATCTACGAAATCCGCTTCAGGTTTCAGCTCATTTTGCATTGGCAACAGGGATTCCTCAAGCGAGCTTGCTACTTTCCTTTGTGCCTCTCTCTGTTTATTTTCCTTTTTGCGCCTATAAGTCCTCTGGTTCCTTCTCTGCTTACAAGTCGAATTATCCATCAGAGAGGAATCTGGTAAAAGTGAAATATTCAGGTTTTGAATCTCGATCGAAGATTGAGCAATATCATTCGAACAGAGTCTGGATTCCGCGTCCGGCGGAGCATCAGTATTTGTGAAAGAAGCTTCAGAAACATGATCCAAATGGAGGTTACTGGATTCCGCGTCCGGCGGAGCATCAGTATTTGTGAAAGAAGCTTCAGAAATATCCAAATGGAGGTTACTGGATTCCGCGTCCGGCAGAGCATCAGTATTTGTGAAAGAAGCTTCAGAAATATCCAAATGGAGGTTACTGGATTCCGCGTCCGGCGGAGCATCAGCATTTGTGAAAGAAGCTTCAGAAATATCCAAATGGAGGTTACTGGATTCCGCGTCCGGCGGAGCAGCAGTAGTTGTGAAAGAAGCTTCAGAAACATGATCCAAATGGAGGTTACTGGATTCCGCGTCCGGCGGAGCATCAGTATTTGTGAAAGAAGCTTCAGAAATATCCAAATGGAGGTTACTGGATTCCGCGTCCGGCGGAGCATCAGTAGTTGTGAAAGAAGCTTCCGAAATATCCAAATGGAGGTTACTGGATTCCGCGTCCGGCGGAGCATTAGTAGTTGTGAAAAAAGCTTCAGAAACATGATCCAAATGGAGTCTGAATTCCGCGTCCGGCGGATTACTACTTCGGTCTGAACATCCGGCGGCGGTATTTTGAGATTTTAAAGAAGCATCGTCAGATAATGCACCACGTATCAAAGATTTAAGTTCACTAAAAATCATCTTCGATGTGGAATGCATGTCCCTTGTTGACTGTTCTTTGGTACTAGGGACGACCAGCGGCAGATCCAATACTTTAGCATCCATCGTTTGGGTATTCGCATTTCTTGTGACGACTGTCGTTCGAGCCTTTAACTCACGTTCTAGTCTAATCACCGTCAATTGAGAATGTTCGAGACGAACTCTCAGCTCTTCTTTTTCTTCTTCACTTTTCCGCCAACAGTCATGTAATTCGGAAATTGTATTACAGAAATCCATCGTAAATCCGAATCGTATCCAAAACAAGGAAAAACTTTGAATTGAGCAAATGAAAGTTGTCGCTTGCAAGATACGGAGTATGCTTTCACGATGATAAGGGCTCCCTTATATAGACTTTGCCAAGAACTGAGGAGCCAGATTCTTTTTAATTTAGAAGATGTAATTTCAACTTTGATGACATTGCATCTGAGGTTTTCCAGTTAACACGATATAATCGGAAATTGTTCAACAAAAAATTTTTGATGACAATCAGAGATATAAAAAATATTTGTGAAAAACTGAAAATCAAATCCAACGCCATCAAATCACTTCGATCAGGATGATGAAAGATTTTATTTTGTAAACTTTTGCCGCTAGAGTTCTTCAGATCGGCCTTTTGGCTTTTAACGGAACGGGAGAAAGTAAGTGTATTTTGAAATTATTAATTTAATTCTATCTGCGATGACTGATTTTGATTAATTTTTACTATAAGATGATTAACAAAACTTGGTAATGCATGATATGCAATAGGGCCTACGATAGACGATGGAGAGAAAATGAGAAAATTGATATTTTAGCGAGCTTATAGAAATTCGTAGATAATATTTTTTATTTTTGAATAATATTTTCTACGATTTAAGGCATTAAAATGTCATTTATATTACTTCGCTTAAAGTACAACAGGTAGAGCTATATTTTGAATTAAACTCATCACAAAAATATACAGGGAGGTTTGTTCAATAGAAGGATGCAAAAGGGGTCAGAACACAAGACAAACAAAAAACAATAGAAACGAAATCATTGAAAATTCATGTATACCTAAATACATTCATAGTTTACATTGGCATTGAACAACCAATTAATCCCATTTTCTTTTTCAGGTCTTCGGTGTTCAGTGCAAAATCATCCAAATCCTGTTACTGTCATCGGTGTACTTTACGATGAGGGAATCCATGATTGGATACGCAGTCATGCAACATTCTTGCTACTCATGGAAATGAAAAGGTAAATTTTACATTCATTTTTATATGCATGGGATTTTTATGGAAATAATCAGTGCCACTATTTACTTCAAGTTTCTTTCCTTTTCAGATCAGAACCATATTTCCTCTACATAGCATACGTATTAATCGAAACTGGAACACGTATGTAACAGAAAAGCTTTTAAAAACCTTGCATGTCTCCACTGCAAATGAAAATACAGAAAACCGATTACTGCTCCTCGATTTGCTGATCAAAGCTTCGGAAGATAGAAAAGTTCTCTTGAACCAGGACATTCGACAAGAAATCGATACTTTCATGTTTGAGGTATTAAATATTATCTTGTAGCCTTATAGATTTGATGAAAACTGCAAATTGTAAACCAATCTTTCATATAACATAGGGACATGACACTACTGAGTTGGTTTCTATATTCCATGGCTGTAAATCCATACATCCAGGTAAAATTCATTGTTGTAATAAATGACGAATGCGTTATTTGTGGTTGGTGTTCGGCTTGTCGCATGTGTCTAAGAACTTTTCTATTCTACAAAATAGGAAATAGCGTGGATATAATTACAAGAAGTTTTTGGTATCTCGGAAAAGGATTGCACTCAAGAGGACATCCCTAATTTGAAGTATCTTGATTGCTGCATCAAGGAAACACTTCCTATTTATCCCAGCATTCCTGCTTTTGAAAGAGCTGTCCTAGAAGATGTTCAATAGGTAAACTTGAGAAAATGTGCATTATGTAATTTGTTTCATAATTTTATCTGATCAGGAATATTTTTTATCAGCCGGATGCACAATAGGGTTTTTAACGTTTATGGTTTATGCATCGAAATCCAAAAATATTCCCGGATCCGTTGGTTTTCAATCCTGAACGATTTTTTCAGGAAGTACTTTGGCCGGCATCCGTAGGCGTACGTTCCTTTTAGTGCTGGACCTCGCAACTGTATTGGTATAAAAATTTTTCTATCGTTATAATAGCTCCGTGGTACTAACTTACACAATTTTTTAAAATTTTACCCATCCAGGACAACGATTTGCCATGTTGAAGAGCAAGATTATGTATCGACCCTTCTTAGTCGTTTTAAATTCGAGGTCTCAGCCAACACCAAACCACCGATTGTTGGGGCAACTGCAACTGCAAGCCAACTGGTCTTGAAATCCATGAACGGAGTTTTTATAAGCACTTGTGAATTATTATCCTTAATTGGTTTTCCTTACCTATCTATTAATTCAATGTGTCATTTACTCATTTCATTTATAGACTCAGGATTGTTCTCTCAACCAGTTCAACCTCTATTTGATTTTAATCTAAATCTCTGCCACCAGGAGGCGCAGATTGGAAGTGAAATCTGGCAACGATGAAAGGGTGTCCCTAAACATGGACTACTCTAATTATGGACGGGACTCTTCGCCTATGTCGCCGTGTTAAAGCTAGTCGGGTGGGTTTTTTCAGGGGATAATTAATGGAAAATATCAATAAATGCAGTTTTTTCCGCTGATTTCAACTGTGTTTAGAAATCTTAGTAAAAAAAACTAATTAATAAGGTATTCTAATTTTACTTTCAGGAGTAGGGGTAAAAGGACAAAACACCGGTGCCATCTACCGATGGTAATAAAGCAGTAAGGAAAGGTGACCAAAGTGTTTGTTTTGAATATGCCACTTGCAGACCAAAACTCTTAAGAGCTTAGGGTACCTGGTTCATAGATGGCACCGGTGTTTTGACCTATTTCAAATTTTCCGTAAAGTAATTTGAAATATCTCTATAACCATACATTTTTGGTATAGGGACATTAGGTAAAACAATAACTATTTTTGCATTTCGATTCCGATTCTACCGGAAAAAATTTTACATGGCCGACATAGGAAAGGCCGAAGTGTCCCGTCCTTAATTAGAGTAGTCCATGCCCTAAACTGCGAAGGCGAAACGCGAAATGCGAAACGCCTAAAATGCGAAACAGCGGTGCGAAACGGCCTATTTTTAACCTAATCTAACCAAACCTAACCAAACCTAACCTAACTTAACCTAACCTAACCTAACCTAACCATTTTGGGACCGTTTCGCACCGCTGTTTCGCATTTTAGGCGTTTCGCATTTCGCGTTTCGCCTTCGCAGTTTAGGAACGCCCACGATGAAACTCAGTTTCGTTTACAGTTTCGTTGCCATCTTAAGCTTCAAAGGCAACCATCGGTAATGCTGGAGATATTTGTTCTTTGAGATTGTTTAACTGCAGCATTTTCTATTACAAATGTTTCTTATTAAAAGGCGGTCAGTCAATTAGCTTTACGTTATCGAAAGTGACAGTGGGGACAATGCATCCAAAATAAGTGAAGTGGTACTTTGTTTCAACTGTACGTCCATTCCACATGGGGAAGTTCTTCACTTCGTGTCTTAAGTTTCATTCAATCGCTAGTGCCATCATTCAGCCACTAAAGGTAACTCCTTTTTCCACCCATTGTCTTGATTAAGCTTTTCAAATTAGATTACTAGATGTTCCTTTGTTCATAGATGATGCAATTTCTCTCGCTAAATTACTCGATTGCATAAGTTCAGTAAGATAACTTTCCATGACATTGAAAGCCTATTTAATCTCATCAAGTTTAAATCGCCAGTGCTATCATTGAGGGTAACTCCTTTTTTCCATAACTTGTCTTGATTAAGTTTTGAAAAATGGGTTTCTAGATGTTCCTTTCTTCATAGATGATGTAAATTCTCTTGCTAAATTTCTCGATTAGATGAGTTCAGTTTTCTAAGATTCATAATATTCATATTAAGTTGGTGTGTTAAGAAGGATGTTCACTTGCCTCTATCCTGCCATTCATACTTTTTATTGACATAGAAAGCTTGTTTATTCAGTTTGAGTTTCAAGACAGATGTTAACTTGTCTTTATCCTACCATTCATACTTTTCATGACATTGAAAGCTTGTTTAATCTCATTTTCTTTTTTATATCTTCAGTGCAATGTCTTAACAAGCTGTTGGGTGTTGTAGCTTTTACTTATGTTCATACCTAATTAATCTTATTTTCTTTTTCAGGTCTTCATGGTCTTCAGTGCAAGATTATCACTAGCTGTTACTGTCATCAGTTGTACTTAGTAAGAAGGAATGCAACATTGGATAGTCATGCTACTTATAATAGAAAAGGTAACTTATCAAGTGCTTATGGAAATTATAAGTACCACTATTTATTTCTCAAACCTTTTTGCTTTTCAGATTAGAGTTAGTAATGTGGTTCCTGTACATCATTCTTCATTTGGCCTCTACTCACATTCTTGTCTAAAGGTAACTTATCGAGTGCTTATGGAAATTATGAGTGCGTCTATTGACTTCAATTTGTTTGGTTTTCAGATTAGAGTTGTAGTGGAGGTAATGCTGTATTGATTCCTGTACATCATTCTTCATTTGGCCTCTTCACTCACATTCTTGTCAACGCTGAACTCTACAACAACTTCTGCAAGTGTTGCATCATGGATGGATCTCACCACTCACATTTTTTGTCTTCAATCTCCACATCAGTTTCTGCAAACTAGTAATGCGAACAACATTTGTGACTGTTGAATAATCTTTGTATTTTGTATATATTCAAGACCATAATATTTTATAAATATAATGTATATAAACTATGTATTATTATTCATTTTATATCACACATCACACACATCACTACACATATCACACATCACACTTATATCACAGTAAACAACAAAACAAGATTGCATATATACCGTTAGTTATGTTATGGATCCCCCACATGGGAGAGTCCTGTTGCTTTCTCGACCGCGATAATAACATAGGTTATTATTTTTTGGTGCAGAAAGCTGTTTAATCTAGCAGTTATCGATTGTATCAATCCTATGAGATCATGTAGGATCAGGTTGCGCAATCGTGTACTGCATGGGAAGTCAATTAAGACAGGGAAGATAGACCCTGCCATAATTGACTTCCAGCAGGCCAGGGAGATTACCTGACCCAAGAAAAGGGAACAAGAGTGATGAATGGGCAAAGTTTTTTCGAGAGAGATAGTCATACCTAAGCTTCCTGCTTAGCCCCATAACCCTCCAAAAGATATCATTGAATCATGAGGCTTGCAAGTCCCCGTTCGACCAGTGCTACTCCCAACCACTAGCTGCTTGTCACAGTGGAAGAATGACCAACCACGGGCACATGTATGCAAGGGGAAACAGGGCCACAGAAAAAGGGAGCCCAAATATGCATTCAATTTTTAAAATATATTAAATTAAGTCGCCACTAGTCTTGATTCGTCATCTTTTTCCATTCAGTTTCATTGGAGGTGAATTTGTTGACACCGGGGTTGACAGTGTTTAAGAGAAACAAAAGAGAAGTGATACTCCAAAAGCCATGACCATGAAGAACCTTGAAGTCCCAGTTCACTACCACTCCAATTTACGATGCACATTCTGTAGATCAAAGTAACAGTTAGGAGTGAATATGTAGATTGCACAGATACAATTTTAATATATATTACCCATTGTTGAAAAGAACTGCAGCAACACTAGGTACATCATCCACAGCTGATACCAGGAAACATCCTGAAAGAGTGAATATTTGAGTGGCAGAGATAAAATGTCACAACAAATGTTGAAGATTGAAAATATTTCTTTAATAACAAACATTCATAAAGAAGAAAAATTCACCTTAAACCGCGTCGAAACTTTAATGTCAGACCAGTAACTAGTTTGTCGCGTGTTCGGCCATTGCAGGATTGCAGTTACTAGTCGGTGAAATCTGGAGGGAGATTTCAAGATCAGGAAACTTTGTTGTAATTGTCACCACTTGTCTTCATGACAGTCTTTTCCCTAAAAATAGTCAAAATACAATCATAAGTAAATATAATAATTTAGTTAACACGAGAGAAATAATCACGTTTACATGAACAGCCATTTTCTGAAGACAGACAACGAAGAGTCGAAGACCGAACAACAAGCGAGTGACATCTAGCGTTCAGTAAAGGATCTCCACATCAAAACGTTTACTTCTGGTTTCTAAATTGTTCAATAACTTGATAATGATTAAGTTGACGCCAAAAAGAACTCGATTATTGTGATCCTCGTCAAAAATGGGTCGCTTTCAGCTAATGGGGGGTTGTTTTGTTGTCGGTAAAAATATCAGAAAAACGACATTTCCATGAACGTAGGAAAATTTGCGATTGCGAAAAAAAAACAACGGATTTGCCAGATTAGGAATCTTTCTGCGCTGAATAAAATAACTCAATGCCATCACGCTTGAAAACATCTTTTCCAGTGATCTTTTTCCACTCATCCTTAAGACTGGATTGCCAATCCAGCAATTCTTTAGACAAAAATAAATCTTAAATAAACTACTTTTTATAACTTAAAATGTGCTTATATTGATAGAAACTGTGTGGAGAACAAAGTTCTCTTTTTACTTTTCGGCAATTAGAAAACTCAATTTTGGCCGGAAGTCACCGGAAGTAGACCGATAGCTCCTCAACTATGAGCTGTGATCAAAATTACTTACAGATTCGTGATCCTCGTGAAATTTCAGATAGGATTGATGTATTTAAAACGAAATCCATGACATGGCCCAAAAAAAATTTCCCTGAACGCGAAGCGTTTTTTGCGATTTTCGACGATTTTCGGGTATTTTCGAAACATGAATTTTATCCCATTTCGCACGAGGATCACGAAAATCAAGTTCTTTTTTGCGTGAGCACAATGGTTACTTGGCTATGAACACATTTAGAAACCGGAAATAGAAACCAATCAGTTTTTTTTGGAAATCTAGCAATTGAACTTTGTTTCCTAACTATCAAAAGTCAATCATCACATTAAACTTACTCGAAAACTCTATTATGGGTCTGTCTTGGAAATAATTTGTGGTTTTTTATTCCTTTAATGTATGCTGCTTCATTAAAACCACAAGTCACACACGTGTATCCTTAATACTAAATATGAAATGATGGCTAAATACGAAATCGTCTATAAGTAACTTACACTAATTTTCTGATAAAAACAATCCCAAACTGAATGACAATCACTGGTTATCAAAATCAAGAAACTGGAAAACAGAGTGAAAAGCGACCTTTACATCACAAGTTCACAATCACAACACTGGCAATTGGCCAGCACACCATTCGCCATCTGTTTGTCACTGTCAGAAATTCGATAGAGCGCCATCTAGTTTTACTGATCAGAGATCAAAATTTTGAACGACTACACAATTCCCGAATTCCGTGAGGTGAGAAATTAGACGTCAATCATCTATAATACATAATAATGTTACAGCAACGAAAAATTATTTTAGATTAAGAAACGACAAACAATCTACATTTCCAACAATAACCGTGTATTTTGACTATTTTCGAAGAAATTCGTCGGTTTAGGCTAGCTTCTAGCCCACATGTTAACATGTATAATATACAAAATATCTACTTGGTCCAAGCAGTAATAATAAAATAAAATGATACCCACTCGTCACCCTTGGTAAGCCGTTCCCCCGCATGCCCACTATTTTAAATAATAAAGAAAAAAGTCATATTTAAAACCAGTAAAAATATCCCGCGGAGAAATCAACATTGCCAACACACATCAAATGAGTGCTCGTCAACTTGCTACTGCTAACATTCGACGAGCAACAAGCAATAATGGTTGACAAACTTGTTATCTCTTTTTTTTAAAATATCAATCAACTTTAATTCCACAGGTTCCAAATCGGCTGCATCGGACTCCTATTTGATCGGCTGATTCGGATATGGGCTTATTCTCTTTGAGTTGCATCGGTGCCGTTTTCGTCGGCGATTTATTGACGGCCGATTTCTCGGCAACGGCAACCATCGCGGCACCTGGCTTGACCTTTTCAGCTCTCTTTTTGTATCCCCTCTTATTTTGCGTTGGGACCGGCTTTATTGTCGTCAACTTGGTCGGCGCTGATGGTTTCGCGGTGCTGCCGGTTATGATCGCCATTTTGTTGAAGACTTTGTTGTCTTTTGGTTCAGCTTCAGTCGGCTTGTCGACGGGCCGTGTCTGATTCACCGCAACCGGCGCCGGTTTGATTGATTTCACTGTAGGAATTGGCTTCTTATTTTTCATTTCCATCACTCCAGCAGGTGGTAGCGGTTTGCTGGCTGACTTCATCGTCGATTGTTGGAGAACGACGGGTCTCACCTTATTTGATCGATTGCCGACAACAACGAGAATCGTCCCGTTCTTGTTACTTTCTGCTAGCGCTGTTGGCTTTTTATTTATTGGTAGATTTGTCATCAACTTCGGCAGCGGCGGCGTCACAGGATTGCTGGTTTTGTTCTTGCTGATGGAATCTTGGACTAATTTCACAGCAGTCAATGGCAGGGCATTAACTGTACTGCTGGATTTATTAGTGGACGGTTGCGTTTTCCCTGTCATTTCTTCGTTCAGCAATTTGATCGGCTCGTCAGCAATGCTATTGTTGGATGGTCCAATAACGGCGGGCAGTTGATTCGTCTTGTCGGACGAAGCGCTCGGATCGGTCGAATTGGCAATTTTCTTGGTCGTCATCAACACTCTCATGGGCTTCTTTTTTCGCTCCGATTCAGTTGAATTGTAGAGTAACTAATTGTTCACGAATAACAGAAAACAATTTATGTATTACGATCGAGCGATAATTACGCGATAAATTGCGAAGAAAGTGAACTATTCTTCTTACTACTGATGGCGATGGGTTGCTGCTGCTGCTGCTGTCGAGTGGCCATTTAGTGAGACCGCTGTTGTCCGATTCGACAGTGATTGAATCGAGATCATAGTCAGCTATCTCGATCCCCTCGGTTTCACCTTCGAGCAAGACGCGACCTGCGGGGCCAGTAGATCCAGGAGCGCCAGCTAAATACAAGACGCGCCAGTGTTAAACTTGCACTTGAATTAAAAGTCATTTAAAAATACACATACCTGGGCCGGGTGGGCCAGGTGGACCTACCGAACCTAATAATATCAATAAAACAAACAAAATGAGTCATCATAAACCGAAATTCATAATAGGTATAATTTGATTCATGCTCATCATGATTGGATTCATTACCGGCCGGACCACCAGCTCCAGCTGCACCTGCGGAACCCGCAGCACCGGCCGCACCCGGGGTACCTAGACAAAAAAAAAATACACCCTCAATATATACACTCGTTTCCATAATTAAATATATATAACATACCGTTCGATCCGGTTGGTCCAGGCGGACCGGGAGGTCCTGCAAAATAATAAACCACATTTTAGACTTGATGACATTTTAGATGACATATGGATGCTGATTTACCTGTTGCACCAGCTGCTCCTGCAGCGCCAGAACTTCCAGGAGGTCTACAAACACACACACACGGATAAATCAAATGAATTTGAGTATAGTTGATCACATTTTTTAAATCAATTGATTGCATTTATAATATTTTACCCCGTGGGTCCTGCTGTTCCGGTTGCTCCAGTTGCTCCGGCTGCACCCGTGGGTCCTGCTGCGCCAGTTGTTCCGCTCGGCCCTGATTCATAGATGAAAACATATTTAAAAAAAAACATATTCAGAATATTATTATGATGAGAAATAGTAGAAATACCTGTCGCACCAGTTGGTCCAATAGCACCATTCAAACCATTTAAACCTGCGGGCTATTGAGTAAATAAAACGTTCAATTATTTTTTTCTTTGTCTACCATGAATTTTTTGAAAAAGAAAAATGAAAAGTTAATATTATGAATACAAACCCCAGCAGATCCGGTTGCACCCGCTGGTCCAGTTGCACCGGCAGGTCCGATAGGTCCTGTTGTTCCAGTAGATCCTTATGTGCCCGTACATCGACGATGCACAAATAAAAACGTATATGAGCAACATTTACCATTTTAAAAAAGAAGAGACAATTTTGCTTTATACACACCTGGTGGACCTGAAGGTCCCGGAGCTCCCGCCGGCCTACGCATTTGGATAAATTATTATTCTTTTTAAAATTAGTTTCTATATTTGATTAATTACCCTGTTGGACCTGCTGCGCCCGATGTTCCAGCGGGACCTAATAGACGAGAAACAGTTAAATTTAACAATTTTTAATTAAACGAGTGAATTTAAAAAAGGACCATGTACCCGTAGATCCGGTTGGGCCAGGAGCGCCAGCCGGACCATTCGCCCTGAATCGAAAGTTAAAATTAATATATTTGTTTAAACGACGAATTTGTGTGTTCACGCGGCTTTTTTTTTTACCCCGTGGGGCCTGTGGCTCCCGTTGTACCGCTTGGTCCCGTCGCTCCAGTCGATCCTACATATAGAAAGAGAGCGATGACACAAACAATTCGTCAAAACCAAAAACGTATCAAATGAAAAACAAACCTGTGGCACCAGCAGCGCCAGCCGCACCCGCAGCACCGGCCGCACCTGAAATGAATATGTTGTTTGTTTGTTTTTTAAATTTAACATGATTATAAACGAATTCAAGTTTTGTTCAAGTATATTTCCTGTTTACCTGGCGTGCCGGGAGTACCAGGAATTCCGGGAATCCCCACTCCAGTCGGGCCTAATAAAAGTCAAATCAACGATAGAATAAACTTTAAAGTTTAAAAAGAAAAAGAAACGAAACAATAGAACGGTTTACCTGTCGGTCCTGGAGCACCCGGTGGACCTTTAATTTAATAACAAAAAAACCAAGAATTAAAATCGACATTTTTAGGTAAATTTTTAAAATAAGAGAAAACATCCAAACAGGAACCTTCTGATTTGAGAATAACACGCTCTCATTCTCTTTACAATCGTCTGACTCGGAAGACAAAATCTACTGGGCATTGAATATCTCCCACTTTCAACCGAATGGAACAAACTTTTGTTTTAAAAAGAATGAGAAAATGTTATTCATACCAGGTAGTCCTATCGAGACTGCTGGGATGCCATAATCGACATAACTTCGGGGCTGGAATAGTACAGAAGAAAGTAAAAGTAACAAAGAGAAGATGACAATCTTCTTCTTTTTATCTTTCATATACGTGTAGTTGTTGTCGTCTTCGTAATAATAATCGCCTTTGTAATTATACGAAATTTTCGTATAACAATTAACTAGAGTGATTCAATAGATTAGTTTACCTGGCGGTCCCGGAGCGTATTGCTGCTGTTGATACGGAATAAACTGCGGCTGAAACAATCCAAAAAATCTGGCTCCAATGACTCTGGCGATATTGGACAAGGGATCCGATCGACTCGGTGGTTGACGTGTTTGCAACGCTTTTTCATCCTGTCCAGATCTTTCCAAACCTGTAATATTATTACAGGTATTATTACAGTGTAATAATATTAATAGTATAGTCATTTCGAATTTCAATCGAAAGATTTTCATCATGAAATACCAGAGGCGACTTCATCGTCAACGGGCGGCAAGTGATCGTAAATGTTCGGTGGACCAATGGCGCCAGCAGTTGCAGAGTCTTGCATAAAATTCTGATCAAACTGCTGATCGGCTATAAAAATATTGACGTTTCAATTCAAATTCAAAAACACCAAAATGTCAAATTGTGTTATTGTTGTGGTTGTTTATAGGCTTACCTTGTTGACGAGTTGCACGTCTTCGTTGACGAGGAACTTGATTGCCAGCGTTGGCCACAAGTCCGGCGATCAACTCTTGGAGATCCGACATCAATTCGGTTGCAGAGTTTTGACGATTCATCAGCAGTTCAGATGACGTCAACTGTCGACGTCCAGCAGCATCAAATAGGACTGCTGGACCAGTTACTTGCGGCGAGTTAAACATTGGGTATTTGGGCGAATAATTACTGACGCTGGGATCAACATAATAGGGCCCTAATCCTATTTAAATTAAAAACACATTTTGAACACATTTGAAAGAATGATCATAGGCAACAAATTCAACGGCTACCTTGTAAATTACGACCCCGATACAGAGGAGAGAATGAAACTTGTTGATCTTGATAATAGTAAGGCCGTGATGAGAATCCAGCATTGCCTCTGCCGTTGATAACAGAGAAAAATGCCAATAAACAATTGCACAAAAAGAGAAGAGAAAAACAAGGCTGCAACATGTTTCTCGTTGCTCTTATGGTGTCGAAATGAAAATCTCGACTCGATGTGTCCACCGTGTTATGCATGGCCCTCCTTATATATGTACGACTGCACATGTTGTTGTAACTTCTTTCTCTCTCATGTAGATTCGTTTCCGGGTATCTGTCGACTTGTGTTATTTTTCTAGAGGTTTCTTCTTCCTCGTCTTGTGCCGGTCTGATGGCCATTTCATTCGTTTCACTTACGACCAATAAATTATAGTCTATTTATACATGCCATATTGGCCGGCGGATTCGGATTGTGTCGCTTACCGTTAATTCTCTATCGGTGATTCGAGAGAGAGAGACTTTCCCCAGTGAACATTTTGTTGTCCAAAGCTTTTTACATTTAGCTACAAGATCAGACCAAAAAATAACAGTGAACATAAAAAAAAGTTTTATCGCACGCCAAAGAAAGAGGAGGAGGGATCCGATGACCATTTTTAAAAAATTCACTTTTGGTTTCAGTTTCCACCTGCACATCAACACTCAAAGTGCTGCTGTTGCTGGATTGATGCTGGCCGACCGTTTGAAATGGAGGAAAAATTAATTGGATTTCACAGTAGTTGAACGTTATTTTCATCTCGAAAGAATCCTTGCTCACTTAAAGGGTAGAGCACCGATGCAAGCAAACACGTGTCTAATATTTAGTCTAGGTCGGTATTCCCCACTCTGTGACGACTGGGTAAAGACTTGTGTTTGGCCATGGATGTAATTAGAAAAGAAAAACAGTTATCGTGCGGCACCGCATGCTAATGTTTTCTAGAACCGGAAAGATAGTAGAAATCCAGCTCGAATAAATAATGATTTTCAAATTAAAAATTTTCCCACGCGATCCACGTAGTCGACAATTTGAAGCCATAAATTTGAATTTCGTCCACGAACATTGAACCCCTTAATTCTCTTATCCAGATTATAATATAACGCAAGTAGCAGTTAGTTTTGTAGAGAGATATCTACCTGAGAGATAAAAGTTCCTTTCACTGCGTTTTCCCATTGAAAAAGGCAACAGCCTGACGGGGGAAGGTGAAGGGCGACTGACAGGGATCCATAGTTCTATTTTCAAAAACAAATAAACATTCATTTCTCATCCAAATAGCGTCATAATTGTACTTAAATTTGAATGCAACAATGGGGTAACACGGGGGTAATAATAGTTCCAACTCAATTTCTTTTTTATACAAATGATGATAATTAGTAATTACTTGGCGTTGGATTCTGTGCACACAGACACGGCAGTCATTTCAAGTTAGACTTTGATTGCGGTGGTTTTTGTTCTGCAACGAGTTGCGAAGACGTTGAAGATTGGCCGTCGTCAACGGATGATTAGGTGAAAGGTGAAGAGCCTTCAGATAAAATTGTTCGGCTTCGTCGAATTTCCCCTGAACGTGAAGAACGGCACCCAAATTGAGTCGATGTGAAATCATCTAAGTTTATAACACAGTTGTTGTACATCAATCATCCTTAATTATTGAAATAATATAATAAAGCTGACCATTGGGAAAAGGTTGACGGCTCTACGGAAGTAAATTTCCGCTTCGACATTCCGGCTAGCGTCGTGAAGAGCGTGAGCGGCCGCTACAGTCCATCCAACGTTATTCGGATCCATCTCGGCGGCCTGGACGAGCACCTCTGCAGCTTCGTCGTATCTCGAACGGGCAGACACAAACTCACCTGGTATATTACACGGAAAAAGTTGTACAAGTTTTGAAACTTGCTGGCAGTTATACAATGTCTGCTACGTATTACCCAATTGATAGTAGACGAGGGGATTCCTCGGTGCTAATTGACGGGCTCGAAGTAGCCAACCTACAGCTTCCTTTTCTCGAGACGCCTAATATTTTTAGAAATTTTTGAAAAATGTTTTCATTTTCTTAGTCTACAAAATTGATGTTCATACATTTCTAGACGGGTTGATGGCACAAAAAGAAAAATTATATGACAATTAAGTGATAACTTACACTTTGTAACACTGAGCAGGCCGGTAGTATCCAGAAATAAGTAATGAGATAACAGATACAAATCCGGCAAAGTAAGCTGTCAAAACGTTATTACCAATTGCGATAATTAAAGCATCCCTATATTGTAATAGAAAAATATTACAAACTGATTTAGCGAGAGATATCCATTTAAATCAAATATTACCTGAAACAGTTGTGGAATCGATTGTAACTGGCTAATGTGATCAACCCTCCCCAGTAGGGCGTTAGAGGAAAGAATATTTGAATGGCTGTATCACTCCAGACACTGGCTAAGTACTGTCAGTTTACTCCATTGCGATGTCCGGTAAAACATGATGCCGTCTAAGAATCCTGGTAGTGTTGCTGATCGAATCAAGAGAATGATCACGATCAGGTAGGGGAATAGAGCAGTAAAATAAACTGCCTTGAGTGACACCAGACAAATGTAACTGGCTTTGAAAAGTGGAAGTATATTTTTGTAGAAGAAGTGGAAATATATTTTTGTGTATACCTTTCCAAAAGTCTTGATTCCTTGTAGAAGAACTAGAAAGAAGTAGAATCAGGCCAGGAGCAGGCATAATGCTAATTCCCAGTTGATAGGACTTAAATCATGTATACTGATGTGTAAAACTCTAAAGCTGTACTTACAAAGAATCCAGAAGTTGAATTTAAATTAAATGGCTTGTTGGATTGTTGGATTGTGAAATTTTACTTACTGAAAAATGAAATATTCATCGGCAGGAAGCCTGCTAACGTTTTTTCATTGATTCCAGTTCATTCCAACAAGATTTCCAACTTTATGTGACAACTTCTACGTTATAAACTGTCATAATGAACCTGCAAAATGAGTGACAATTACAAGATGGTTAAACCTAAAATCATATCTTGCACCAAGTATGCCACTTTAAGAAACCAAAAAATATGCTTACCATTGGAGAACATCTGTTGAAATCCTACTACTGTTGGGTAACAAAGTTGTATTTTTACAGCAGAAAAGGGAAATTGAAACAGGAACGAGGAACATTGAGCCACTAGTTGATTAAGAAGGTAATGTAGGCTGGCTCTGTCAGACCTGCAATTGACAGGTATACAATCCACACTTTTTTCCAATTTCAAGTAGAATTTGCTGGGTACATAAATTAACTCTAGATATGTAGTAACGGCACTAATAAATCTTAGAATAGTTCTTCTTTACTTAAACTATGCTTAAATTGATAGAAACTGTGTGAGAACACTTTTTACTTTTATGCAATTAGAAAACCCAAATTGTCCGGAAGTACACCGGAAGCAGACCGATAGCTCCTCAACTATTGACCTGTGATCAAAATTACTTACAGATTCGGGATCCCCATCAAATTTCAGAAGGATTTGATGTGTTTAAAACGAAATCCATGACATGGCACCAAGAAAATTTCTCTGAAGAATGTAGAGTCCATCGATTTTGGCCATTTTGGCCATTTTCGGGCTTTTTCTATGGAACATGAACTGAACCCCATTTTGCACGAGAATCACGCGAAAATCAAGTTCTTTTTTGTCAGCTCAATGTTTACTGAGGTATGAAGAAGAAACCGGAAGTAGAAACCAATCCGTTTTTTGGCAAATCTAACAAATGAACTTTGTTCCCTAACTAACAAAAGTCAATTACCACGTAAAACTTACTTGAAAACTCTATTCCGAAGCTGTTTGGAAGTAATTTGAAGGATTTGATTCATTTTCATGCACGTTTCATTAAACCACAAATCGCACACGTGTATTCTAAACATGAAATCGCTGATAAGGAACTAACACTAATTTTCTGATCAAAACGAATGACTGCCAAACGAATGACAACTTGTTATCAAATCAAGAAACTGGAAAACAGTGAAAACTGAAAAGCGACGTTTACATCACAAGTTGACAACACCGGCCCGCTTGCCATCGATTTGTCACTGTCAGAGACTCGATAGAGGGCCATCTAGTTTTGCCGAAGAGAGATCAAAATTTTGAACGACTACAAAATTCCCGATTTCCGTGACGCAAGAAATTAGACGTCAATCCTCTATAATAGATTATGATACAGCAACGAAAAATTAGTTTAGATTAAGAAGCGATACGAAAACAGTTGCTGGAAACAAAAATCATCTACATTTTCAACAATAACCGTGTATTTTCGAAGAAATTCGTCGGTTTAGGTTAGCTATCCCAAATATATAATATACAAAATCTACTTGGTCGAAGCAAATTATAACAAAATAAAATTATACCCACTCGTCACCATTGGTAAGCCGTTTCCCCCATGCCCACAATTTTAAATAATAAAGAAAAAAGTCATATTTAAAACAAGTAAAAATATCCCGCGGAGAAATCAACATTGCCAACACACATCAAATGAGTGCTCGTCAACTACTACTAACATTCGACGACCAACAAACAATAATGGTTGACAAACTAGTTATTTCTTTTTTTTTTAAATGTCATTCAACTTTAATTCCACAGGTTCCAAATCGGCTGATTCGGATATGGATTTATTCTCTTTGAGTTGCATCGGTGCCGTTTTCGTCGGTGGTTTATTGGCGGCGGATTTCTCGGCAACGGCAGCCATCGCGGCTCCTGGCTTGACCTTTTGAGCTCTCTTTTTGTATCCCCTCTTTTTTGCGTTGGGACCGGCTTCATTGTCATCAACTTGGTCGGCGCTGATGGTTTAGCGGTGCTGCCGGTTATGATTGCCGTTTTGTTGAAGACTTTGTTGTCTTCTGGTTCAACTTTAGCCGGCTTGTCGACGACGGCGGGCCGCGTCTGATTCACCGCAACCGGCGCCGGTTTGATTGACTTGACTGTAGGAATTAGCTTCTTATTTTTCATTTCCATCACTCCAGCAGGTGGTGGCGGTTTGCTGGCTGACTTCATCGTCGATTGTTGTTGGAGAACGACGGGCTTCACCTTATTTGGCCGATTGCCGACAACAACGAGAATCGTCCCGTTCTTGTTACTTTCTGCTAGCGCTGTTGGCTTTTTATTTATTGGTAGATTTGTCGTCAACTTCGGCGGCGGCGGCGTCACAGGATTGCTGGTTTTGTTCTTGCTGATGGAATCTTGGACTAATTTCACAGCAGTCAATGGCAGGGCATTAACTGTACTGCTGGATTTATTAGTGGACGGTTGCGTTTTCCCTGTCATTTCTTCGTTCAGCAATTTGATTGAATCGTCGGCAATTTTATTGTTGGATGGTCCAATAACGGCGGGCAGTTGATTCGTCTTGTCGGACGAAGCGCTCGGATCGGTCGAATTGGCAATTTTCTTGGTCGTCATCAACACTCTCATGGGCTTCTTTTTTCGCTCCGATTCAGTTGAATTGTAGAGTAACTAATTGTTCACGAATAACAGAAAACAATTTATGTATTACGATCGAGCGATAATTACGCGATAAATTGCGGAGAAAGTGAACTATTTTCTTCTTACTACTGATGGTGATGGGTTGCTGCTGCTGCTGCTGTCGAGCGGCCATTTAGTGGGACCGCTGTTGTCCGATTCGACGCTGATTGAATCGAGATCATAGTCAGCTATCTCGATCCCCTCGGTTTCACCCTCGAGCAAGGCGCGAGCTGGGTTGCCAGGAGGGCCAGTAAGGCCAGTAGGACCAGTAGGTCCAGTAAGGCCAGTAGGGCCAGTAGGGCCAGTAGGGCCAGTAATGCCTGTAGGGCCAGTAGGGCCAGTAATGCCAGTAGGGCCAGTAGGGCCAGTAATGCCAGTAGGGCCAGTTGGGCCAGTGATGCCATTAGGGCCAGTTGGGCCAGTGATGCCATTAGGGCCAGTAGGGCCAGTAAGGCCAGTAGGGCCAGTAAGACCAGTAGGGCCAGTAAGGCCAGTAAGGCCAGTAGGGCCAGTAAGGCCAGTAGGGCCAGTAAGGCCAGTAGGGCCAGTAGATCCAGGACCGCCATCTAAATACACGTATAGGACGCGCCAGTGTTAAACTTGTACTTGAATTGAAAGTCATTTTAAAAAAAAAGTATAGTAGACATACTTGGGCCGGGTGGGCCAGATGGACCTACCGAACCTAATAATATCAATAAAACAAACAAAATGAGTCATTATAAACCGAAATTCATAATATATATAATTTAATCCATGCTCATCATGATTGGATTCATTACCGGCCGGACCAACAGCTCCAGCTGCGCCAGCGGAACCCGCAGCACCGGCCGCACCCGGGGTGCCTAGACAAAAAAAAAATACATGCTCAATATATACACTCGTTTACGTAATAAATATATATAACATACCGTCCGATCCGGTTGGTCCAGGCGGACCGGGAGGTCCTGCAAAATAATAAACCACATTTTAGACTTGACGACATTTTAGATATATAACTTGTATGGATGCTGATTTACCTGTTGCGCCAGCTGCTCCTGCAGCGCCAGAACTTCCAGGAGGTCTACACACACACACACACACGGATAAATCAAATGAATTTGAGTGTAGTTGATCACATTTTTTAAATCAATTGATTGCATTTATAATATTTTACCCTGTGGGTCCGGCAGTTCCGGTTGCTCCAGTTGCTCCGGCTGCACCAGTGGGTCCTGCTTCGCCAGTTGTTCCGCTCGGCCCTGATTAAAAGATGAAAACCAAATTTTTAAAAAATATATTCAGAATATTATTGTTAAAAGAACTAGTAGATAATACCTGTCGCACCCGTTGGCCCAATAGCACCATTCAAACCATTTAAACCTGCGGGCTATTGAGTAAATAAAACGTTCAATTATTTTTTCTTTGTCTACCATGAATTTTTTGAAAAAGAAAAATGAAAAGTTAATATTATGAATACAAACCCCAGCAGATCCGGTTGCACCAGCTGGTCCAGTTGCACCGGCAGGTCCGATAGGTCCTGTCGTTCCAGTAGATCCTTATGTGCCCGTACATCGACGATGCACAAATAAAAACGTATTAGCATTATTTGCTATTTTAAAAAAGAACAGACACTTTTGCTTTATACACACCTGGTGGACCTGAAGGTCCCGGAGTTCCCGCCGGCCTATGTATTTGGATACAGATTGGAGTTTTTAAATTGTTATTCTTTTTAAAATTAGTTTCTATGTTTGATTAATTACCCTGTTGGACCTTCTGCGCCCGATGTTCCAGCGGGACCTAATAGACGAGAAAACAATTAAATTTTAACAATTTTTTAATTAAACGAGTGATTTAAAAAACGACAATGTACCCGTAGATCCGGTTGGGCCAGGAGCGCCAGCCGGACCATTCGTCCTGAATCGAAAGTTAAAATTAATATATTTGTTTAACCGACGAATTTGTGTGTTCACGCGGCTTTTTTTTTTACCCCGTGGGGCCTGTGGCTCCCGTTGTACCGCTTGGTCCCGTCGCTCCAGTCGATCCTACATATAGAAAGAGAGCGATGACACAAACAATTCGTCAAAACCAAAAACGTATCAAATGAAAAACAAACCTGTGGCACCAGCAGCCCCAGCCGCACCCGCTGCACCCGCCGCACCTGAAATGATTTTGTTGTTTTGTGAATTCAAGTTTTGTTCAAGTATATTTCCTGGTTACCTGGCGTGCCGGGAGTACCGGGAATTCCGGGAATCCCCACTCCAGTCTCGCCTAATAAAAGTCAAATCAACGATAGAATAAATTTTAAATTTCAAAAATAAAAAGAAACGAAATAACAGAATGTTATACCTGGCGGTCCTGGAACACCCACTCCTGGTGGACCTTTAAGTTAAAAACAAAAAACCAAGAATTAAAATTGACATTTTAGGGTAAATTCTTAAAATAAGAGAAAACATCCAAACAGGAACCTGCTGATTTGAGAATAACACGCTCTCATTCTCTTTACAATCGTCTGACTCGGAAGACAAAATCTACTGGGCATTGAATATCTCCACTTTCAACCGAATGGAACAAACTTTTGTTTTAAAAAGAATGAGAAAATGTTATTCATACCAGGTAGTCCTATCGAGACTGCTAGGATGTCATAAGTGACATAACTTTGGGGCTAGAATAGTACAGAAGAAAGTAAAAGTAACAAAGAGAAGATGACAATCTTCTTCTTCTTCTTTTTATCTTTCATATACGTGTAGTTGGTGTCGTCTTCGTAATAATAATCGCCTTTGTAATTAGGCCTATACGAAATTTTCTTATAACAGAACTAGAGCGATTCAATAGGCTAGTTAACCTGGTGGTCCTGGTGGTCCCGGAGCGTATTGCTGCTGATAAGGAATAAACTGCGGCTGAAACAATCCAAAAAATCTTGCTCCAATGAATCTGGCGATATTAGACAAGGGATCCGTTCGACTCGGTGGTCGACGTGTTTGCAACGCCTTTTCATCCTGTCCATATCTTTCTAAATTTTTAATAATATTAATAGTATAGTCATTTGGAAATTCAAGCGAAAGATTTTCATCATGAAATACCAGAGGCGACTTCATCGTCAACGGACGGCAAGTGATCGTAAATGTTCGGTGGACCAATAGCGCCAGCAGTTGTAGAGTCTTGCATGAAATTCTGATCAAACTGCTGATCGGCTATACAAATATTGAAGTTTCAATTCGAATTCAAAAACACCAAAATGTCAAATTGTGTTATTGTTGTGGTTGTTTATAGACTTACCTTGTTGACGAGTGGCACGTCTTCGTTGACGAGGAACTTGATTGCCAGCGTTGGCCACAAGTCCGGCGATCAACTCTTGGAGATCCGACATCAATTCGGTTGCAGAGTTTTGACGATTCATCAGCAGTTCAGATGACGTCAACTGTCGACGTCCAGCAGCATCAAATAGGACTGCTGGACCAGTTAATTGCGGCGAGTTGAACATTGGGTATTTGGGGGAATAATTGCTGACGCTGGGATCAACATAATAAGGTCCTAATCCTATTTAAATTAAAAACACATTTTGAACACATTTGAAAAATGATAGGCAACAAATTCAACGACTACCTTGTAAATTACGACCCCGATACAAAGGAGCGAATGAAACTTGTTGATCTTGATAATAGTAAGGCCGTGATGAGAAGCCAGCATTGCCTCTGCCGTTGATAACAGAGAAAAATGCCAAAAAAACAATTGCACAAAAAGAGAAGAGAAAAACAAGGCTGCAACATGTTTCTCGTTGCTCATATGATGTCGAAATGAAAATCTCGACTCGATGTGCCCACCGTGTTATGCATGGCCCTCCTTATATATGTACGACTGCACATGTTGTTGTAACTTCTTTCTCTCTCATGTAGATCCGTTTCCGGGTATCTTTCGACTTGTGTTATATTTCTAGAGTTTTCTTCTTCCTCGTCGTGTGCCGGTCAGATGGCCATTTCATTCGTTTCACTTACGAGCAATAAATTATAGTCTATTTATACATGCCATATTGGCCGGCTGATTCGGATTGTGTCGCTTACCGTTAATTCTCTATCGGTGATTCGAGAGAGAGAGAGAGACTTTCCCCAGTGAACATTTTGTTGTCCAAAGCTTTTTTAGCTACAAGATCAGACCAAAAAATAACAGTGAACATAAAAAAAAGTTTTATCGCACGCCAAAGAAAGAGGAGGAGGGGATCCGATGACCATTTTTTAAAAAAATTCACTTTTGGTTTCAGTTTCCACCTGCACATCAACAGTCAACACTCACAAAGTCGGTTCGGTGGTCAGTTTCTAATACACGAACATAGTGCTGCTGCTAGATTGATGCTGGCCGACCGTTTGAAATGGAGGAAAAACTAATGGGATTTCACAGTAGTTGAACGTTATTTTCATCTCGAAAGAATCCTCGCACGCTAAAAAGGGTAGAGGCAAACACGTGTCTAATATTTAGTCTAGGTCGGTATTCCCCACTCTGTGACGACTGGGTAAAGACTTGTGTTTGGCCATGGATGTAATTAGAAAAGAAAAACAGTTATCGTGCGGCACCGCATGCTTATGTTTTCTAGAACCGGAAAGATAGTAGAAATCCAGCTCGAATAAATAATGATTTTCAAATTAAAAATTTTCCCACGCGATCCACGTAGTCGACAATTTGAAGCCATAAATTTGAATTTCGTCCACGAACATTGAACCCCTTAATTCTCTTATCCGGATTATAATATAACGCAAGTAGTAGTAGTTGTAGTAGTACAAATGTTGAATTTTGCAGACAGATATCTACCTGAGATTAAAGTTCCTTTCACTGCGTTGAAAAAGGCAACAGCCTGACTAGGGAAGGTGACGGAAGCGACTGCGAAGAGACAGGGATCACACCAGCCAAAAGACAAAGAAAAAAATATTTTAAAAACAAATAAATATATTCATTTCCCATCCAAAGAGCATCATAATTGTACATAAATTTGAATGCAACAATGGGGTAACACGGGGGTAATAATAGTTCCAACTCAATTTCTTTTTTATACAAATGATGATTATTAGTAATTACTTGGCGTTGGATTCTGTGCACACAGACACGGTTGTCATTTCAAGTTAGACTTTGATTGCGGTGATTTTTGTTCTGCAACGAATTGCGAAGACGCTGCAGATTGGCCGTCGTCAACGGATGATTAGGTGAAAGGTGAAGAGCCTTCAGATAAACTTGTTCGGCTTCGTCGAACTTCCCCTGAACGTGAAGAACGGCACCCAAATTGAGTCGATGTGAAATCACCTAAATAAATAACACAGTTGATGCACATCAATCTGCCTTAATTATTGAAATAATATAATAAAGCTGACCATTGGGAAAAGGTTGACGGCTCTACGGAAGTAAATTTCCGCTTCGACATTCCGGCTAGCGTCGTGAAGAGCGTGAGCGGCCGCTACAGTCCATCCAACGTTATTCGGATCCATCTCGGCGGCCTGGACGAGCACCTCTGCAGCTTCGTCGTATCTCGAACGGGCAGACAAAAACTCACCTGGTAAATTACACGGAAAAAGTTGTACAAGTTTTGAAACTTGCTGGCAGTTATACAATGTCTGTAATTACCCAATTGATAGTAGACGAGGGGATTCCTCGGTGCTAATTGACGGGCTCGAAGTAGCCAATCTTCAGCTTCCTTTTCTCGAGACGCCTAATATTTTTAGAAATTTTTTGAAAAATGTTGTCATTTTCTTAGTCTACAAAATTGATGTTCATACATTTCGAGACAAAAGATCTCCCAGCAGGATGGTGGCCGACTCTTTGGCAGTCTGATGAGCCGTTGAATCTCTTAGAAAAGTGTCTGTCGTCAATCGAGTGCACTCCAACAAGGTCCTTTCAGCTTCTGGCCAGCGTTTCAACTTGAAAAGAACTTTGGCCTTTTCAGAGTACGCCTCTATTATAATGAACAAGAAAAAAAAATGTAGTAGCTAAAGTTAAGAAAACTCAAGTTTCTGTTGTTGTGCAAACGTTGTTTGATTTTTTTAAAAACAATATGTATCGAAAACTTGCCGGCTAATTGGGGACGGAAATGGATAGCTCTATTGTAGGCCTGTAGAGATTCTTCGTACCTGACTTGTTGCTGGTACAGGTTCCCACTATTTATAGTCATTCATGAATATTATAAAGTATTTAAAATTATCATAAAAATGGACTTACAGATTGTGGTGAACGTCGGCCATATTGGGACGATATGACAGAGCTCTTTTGAAATTCCATTCGGCTTCAGTCAATCGACCGGATTGTTGCAACACGACGCCCAAATTGCCGTGCGCTATCAAAACAAATAGCCAATTAAGTAATTCTATTGATTGAACCGAAATTTACATGTTTTACTGCACTGCTTATAGCGCTCTGGCTATATAGTGTTCACATGAATAATGCCTTCGTTAGTCTATATTGAGCAACATAATACAAAATGACGCCTCATCTTCCAATCAAACGGAGCATTCATTCACATAATTTTACACAGCACACTTTCCCTACTACCAACATTTCAGCTTTTTTATTTCTCCCCTCATTCTTTTGAGACTCTGCTGCGGATAGAGAAAGGGGAGAATGAGAGTAGGCGATCATGTCGGATATGCCGTGGGTGATGAGAACGACACCCACTCTAATTGTCCATCCAATTTCACGGTCTTAATGACACGCGAATGCTCAGAGTTGGCCTTGTTATAATTATATGATTGCAGCAGTTTCTCTTATAATATCCACAGATATTAAACTATCTACATTAAGTAAAACAACATACAACGTACCTTTAGGAGGATTGATTTCAATTCCGGAACGGTACAGGTGCTCCTCGTCGATCCAGTCGCCATTTCTTTTGATCGTTCGCCAACCCATCGCCAATAAAAGAATCGCGATCGAATAAAACTTCATTTGATGCTGGTACGGTCGTAGTTTGACACTGGTGGTTAGGATTTGAGTTCCAAGTCCGACCATTAGGCAGAATCCGACCGAAGGTAAATACAAAATCCGTTCGGCAACGACGAATCCGACGTAAGAAAATAAATTCGTTGCCGGAAGGAAAGGAATTGTAATGATGATGATCGTCAGAGCAACAACAATCCTACGTTGCTTACATCGACTTTCACTTGGAGTCGACACGATGACAATTTTCCGGATAGCCATGATCAAAACAGTGTAGAAAACGATCGTGACTAAATTGCGAATATCTTTGAGCGAAATGACGGGCTGGATGGCGTCCATGGACCAATCGAAACTGAGCCACCGAGGCCATATAAGCAAACCGAAATGAAATACCTAATTTGTTAAAAAAAAAAACAGGGGAAACCAATCAACGAATCTTCAATTTGTTGTTTGATTTAATTTAAATAAATTACCGGTAAATAGAGAAACGTTAGGGAACGAGTGGTCCATGACGGCGAAGCAGCTGTTGGATTGTCCGCTCTAGCGAATTGTGGTGTCTGAAAATCAGACAGCCAAAAACGGAACAACACCAAAACGAGGGACCAACTGATGAGAACCGACCAGTTAAACAACATTCGATTCATCTTCATGGAACGGCTGGCGACGAGATCGTAAAGAAGACAAACGGGTGTCAACATAATGCCGTATTCTTTGCTGAAGAATGCGGCACAAGTTAAAATTAGAGTGGCCGTCAAATTGCCTTTCCTTTTCGTGTAAGTTAAGAGGCCGGCCAGGAAAAAGAGAGTGCAGACAATGTCGGCCCTTCCGACTAATCCAGCCACAGCTTCGCAATGAATCGGATGAACGGCAAACAGCAAACCGCTGAGGTAACTGCCGTAATAAAATGTCGATGCAACATGGTCTCGTCGGTGGAATAGCAAAGCAGAAATCCTTCCGGCCATCAAAGTGACTACAGCCGTAACGACGCAATGAAGCAAAACGTTGATCCAGTGAAACCAATACGCTCGATCCAGTCCGACCAGTTGAGCCGTCCAACGAAATGACAACGTTATCAACGGGCGATACGATCCGTGAGAGCCGGAAGCGTTCAGCGGAGTTCCCCAAAAATCGTGCAGCAACAAATCCTTCAACGGCGATCCTGGAGCGATATCCGCATTTTCCAAAATGGCTCGTCTAAACAAAAGTAAAAGGAATTAAATCACATTTTGAAAATTAAAAATAATAATTTCAATTAAAATTACTTGTCGTCGTAAACGAATCCGGCGTGCAGAGTGTTGTAATAGAGGAGGAAAGCCACCAACGGACAAATGACGACGGCCAAGTCGTTCATTTAATGGCCGTTCCACACCTGTAGCTATAAGTCGAAAGGATTCCTGCCAACAACTAACGGCTATTTCACTGTGGACCAATGCTATATTTCAGCTGCCTCGATGTTGTCCGCACATCTTCTTGCAATAAAAAAAAAAAACTAAATAGAAGAAGAATCAACGAAAAGAATGATTGGCCCGCATAGACGGGTCTGCGCGCGCACATCAAACTTTTGCTTCGACGTCTCTTAATCAGAAACTCGACGACGACGATGAAGGGCACTTTGTAATCCTTCAATACCCCCCATGTTCTTTTTTTCCTCTTCTCCCTATATTGCCATTATCTTTTATTTGTGATGTGTGTTCGTACGCTACTGGTCTTGTTCTTGTAAAGAGAATCGATTGATTTCGTACATAGAGGCACACACACACACGAGTGGAGGGGGGGGGATGAATATAAGCTCGGCTATTATGTAGACAAGAGGGGACAGATGAGAGGCTACTGGGAAGATCTTTACAAAAAGCTCAACATCAAACACAAGCGACGAGACTTGACATTTTCCCTCGATACTTTGGATCATTTCTTCTTTTTTAGATGTGAGATACGTACATTTTCGGTGGATTTGATTTGACTTTCCCGCCGCTATTAGACATTTTTGTTATCTCTCTGTAAAAACGGGGAACTATATCATTAGCTATCAAAAGTTCTATTCATCAAACAAATCTGTCATCAGTTTGTTTGTACTACAACAGAACTGGGAGTTTTCTTTACAATTTTAGTGAATTTTACTTCAAAGTTATTCGTTTTTAATTTAAAAAGAAAACAAATTTTCTCTTTCGCTGAATAGGGGACCTATTCGCTCACCATCAGCTGTCCGCTTTTTTCCCCCGCCCAATTTTTTCTATAAATCTTATTAGCGTCGACATTTTCACTCCCGACGGCTGACCCTCACGTTCTACTGATGCGGGAAAATTCTTGTTCCCAGTCAGCGACGATGTTTCCAACAACTTTTGATACAATTTGCTACTTTTTTCCCTTTTTTTCAAAAGAAAAATACTGAAATTGAATAGAATTCCATCGAGTTTTTTTTCCATCGATTTCTCTATCGAAGAATAAGTCAAATTCTTTTGATGACATCTTTGACAATAGCTGATCAAAAAGTCGACGATAACACAAAAAATGGAAACAATTGAACGAATATATTCTCCTCCGAAAAAATGTGTACTTGCCGCTTTCGCATGACGTCAGTCCGCGCACTTAATGGTCCCCTTTTGATGGCACACGTACTATAAAGCTCTAAACATATCCTTCATTCAATCTTTCTTTTTCTCCCGTCTGCTACTCTCTCTTCTTTCATGTTTATTGTTGTTTGCCGGACGCCGGGGCCGGCTCTTTTCACCGCCTGTTAAGGTTTATTGTTTGCGTCTCATCATAAAAAAAGCAGACAGAAGCGTCGTCGTCATTCAATCTGGGATCATCTTTTTATTGTACCTATCATTTTACCTCCTCCAACGGCAATCCTCTTGATGTGGATATCGATATACGACCGCGTGCGTCCATCATCAAAAATCCTGAATGTTAAAGATGAGAATCATATTTCATATATATCCACAAAAGTGGCAAAGGGGGATTTTCATCCAGGTTTATAGTTATTACTATCTAGAAAACTGTTTACTTTAGTCGAGGGCTGTTTGTGCATCGTCAATTGATCGAATAATTTCCCTATTCAGTTGGCGCAGCAAAGTGCCTCTTGTGTGTACTATATAAGTTCGTTTGTCGCTCTCTATTGACTAATCAAAAGGTACGCCTCAGGGCTATGATGATGATGAGGACGCTTGGCGAGCAAAGGCCTGCAGGGCATCAGAGCAGTTTCCCGTTTCGATCTGTCGCAATTGAGGAGCTTTTGATTTCCTTTTTTTCCAGATGAGAGTTGTCGTCGCCGCTTCAGGGCGATCTATCACGCCCATCTAGCCACTTTGCTCTGTTGTTGTTACAACAAAATAAATTTGATATCAAAATCGATCTCAACAGCTGCCAGTGGCCTTTCTGAGGTACTAGATGTGTATACTTACTTTAGATGACGAAACAAGACGTTAGATTCTGTTGGGAGGACGTGACCAAACGAGTTCAATTCACTTTCATTCGCTGATGGACGAAATAAAAAGAGATCAAATGGATTAAATATCGATCGAGTCTCAGCCATCCGTGTAGGCCTATAATCCAATACCTTGTTTGCTCGTGACGTGAGTACGTCCAGCCCGTGTCCAGACATTTCAATTCATTTCGTAGAGAAGAATTAAATGTTCACCAAATCTTTTTTCAACCTGAAAAGTCGATGAATATGTCAAGCGACTTAATCTATGCTTCCGGTCGGGGGCTGTTCACATAAAAATATAATAAGTAACATTGATTGAAAGTGGGTAATTTTCTCACCCGCCAACGCCGATCAAAACGGAAGGAAGGAAGAAGGGAAAGTTGAATTTGGCCAAGTCGCATATGCATTGGGGTAATCGGAACTTGGAATTTTCGACTGATGGCCAATTGGAGGGGTAGTAGAACTACATTTGAAATTGATTTCCAAGCAAGACGGGCTAATAATCATCACCTCCCTCCTTGATACTAGTCACTGAAATAACTCCAACAGTCATCCTTTTAAAATAATGACATTTGCACATGAGGGGGGGGGGGCAGTGTAAGGGAGGACTCACTTCCTTAATAATATCCTTCTTGCTGTGGCCGGTACATCATCGAGTCAGTTCAATGTCCCTCACAAGAAGACAAAACATGTCGTCAACCGTTTTTTAAGTTACTACACATAGAAAGAAGACGCTTAGATAATTTTCCTAATTTGGTCCTTTGTCCTAAAAAATTTAATGACTGTAATTTTCTTGCAAATGTTTGAAGATACTGTCATCATGCAAGAGATTGAATAATTCATTTTACTACTATCTTTTGTCATTTTACCGCCGTCAATTTCGTTTGAATAATAAAAGGATCTGGTAAGTACGTAACCGATGTGACACTGAAATTTCTTAATTTAAAAAGAACAATGATATAGCTCTCATATATCCACCATCCTTTTCAAGAAGAATGTATACACTGGGGGTACTTAAATGTTAATTGCATGTTAACATTGAACAGACGGCATGCATGTAGCCTATATAAAGGAAGCTAACACTCACCTTTGAGGTATCCACTGCGACTTGAGCGACCCGCAGCAACAGAATCACACTACAACACTTCCTCAAAGGTAAATTACTGATTTACAAGATAACTCTTATTCATCAAAAACTTGTAATGCCAAATTCTGATTTCTTTCAGATGAAATTGGTTTTGCTGTTATCGACTCTGGTCGTCATCTCTCACCAACAATACCGAGCACGGCCGAGAGAAATGGTTTGGTTATCACACTATCCACATCGGGATGTATTCGACAATTACTATCCAGCACGTCGTTACAACAATTACTTCCCATTTCGCCAAACTAACCGAATCGGAGATCTCAATTTCCAGGTAAACACGTAACTCGCTGATAGATATTGAACTCTACACTAATCGCCTTATTTTCCTCTTCAGAATGAAGACTATAATCAAGACTTTGCCGATACGCTTATCCACAATATGCCCATCGATGATGAGTCCGTCGTCGAAGTTCCAGTCGATAGCCAATCGAGAGCCAAAGGCGTCCTCAGATGGCCGTCGATTTTTTACAGCAAGCAAAACAGCGGACGATTTTTCTACAGTTCAACTATCAATAATCCTTTCATCAAAACAGCCACTTTTACTCTTTCAACAACTTTGACAACTATCGGCTCTATCGTACTTTGTGTTCCAGCTAATAATTTAGCAGCTGTCCCGGCACCAACTTGTGCCGGTCGCAAGAGACGTGCTGAAATCGAAGACATTGATCAATTTCCAATTTCTCCATCTGAAACCATCAAGTATTTATTGATATTTAATACGTTTGACTTTAAATGACTTAATTTTCTTTTACACAAAAGATTGATACCGACAGCTCTTCCTTCGTTGGATTCCACCAATAACCAAGAATCACGACGCTTATCCCAGGATCATTTTCAAATGCGCAATCCCCAAAGTGTTTCCTCTTCTAAACATGAAATTTCCCCGGCCGGAACGTTGGAAGATGACCAAATAAGAGAAAAAAGATTTGGCGGTGGTATTGCAGCATCTACAACTGTGACATCTTACTCGTTCGTTGCTGCAACTCTAACTAATACGGTTCTCCTTGATCCTACCGCAGCAGGTCTTGCTGCTTGTTTACCAGCCGGATATGTTGTCTGTGCATAACATTTCAACTATTTTCTTTCGCAGTTTCAGCTTTAGATTTCAAATTCTCCAGTACTTACACGATCCCTTAATTTAATTTGTCAAGACTCGATTCAAGTTTCCTTTTAAATTACCTGCTTTGATTTAGTCGCATACATTCTGTTGTAACACTGGGCCTAGTGTAGGTGGTAGGATGAATACAATTAATACCAATTAAATTACCCGTAAAAAGTTTAAATCCAAAGACACGAGATTGGCTAGAAAAAATTAGAGCGGGGAATCTCCACTAACTGTATTTTTTCGTTCATCATACTGTTTAATTGTACAAAGAACCGCCATTAGTCCATTACCATCGTCACTGTAAAAAAAAAAACGTCTTGGAACTCCAACAACACCGAATAGAGTGTGGTGGGAGGGAGGAGATACAATAACAATTTCACTTTCTACACGATTTTCGATAGGCATTACCTATACAACTGGCAGGTTCAAAAGTGAATAACAATCAGGAAAATATTCACTCGTGTAAGTCGAAAAGTTTGGCTGCTTCGGCGAGTTTATCCGTCGTCAAACCTTCCTTCAAAATCTAAAAAATGAAAAGAATAATAATAAACAAATGTCCAACTCGTGAAACAACGCGCAACAACAAATTCTTACTCTGCGGGCGACGGGAATTTTGTTGAAGACGTTCCACAGAACCATTCCGACTACGACGTCATTTCTCGTGTAAAAAACGATACCCTTGCCGTAGTCTTCACCCTCGATCGGTGCGTGAAGTTTGCTCGATTCTTTGAGAGACGATTGTTCAGGAGCGGCCTACAGGATTAAGAAAAGGAATTGATAAGATAAACATGTAAACGATATAAAATGAGGATTACGTACATTTTCAGTTTCTGATCGGACACCCTCGCCAGTAGCTTCGACAACAGCTTTTGGTGTGTCGGCAGCTGTCGATTTGGCAAAGACAGCCATCGTTTCCAAAGAGGAATCCACAATACCAATAGCTTCGTAACCGACATTAGGTCCCAAGTCTGACCAGAACATGGACTGATGCCAATAAGGTTTGCCTGCCCCGGTCATGTTTTCTCCAGCCAAACGTCCTGATACAACAGCATGGTCATGATGTTCCACACGACGACGACCCAATTTGATATCATAAAAGCAAGCTGCGTCTCCAGCCTAGTAAAAAAATGTCAAAACAAAGAGTTAGAATTTCATTCCTACCTTCAAAATAAAAAATTTACTTTGCAAAAACTTCATATACTATCTAGCAACAACATCAGAGCAGTCAATGTTGGTTAATTTTTAATCACAAGTACTTCAAAGACATCACACAAGAGGAAAAAGGTTGAATCTTACCACCCAGACGTTGGATCGCGCTTCAAGCTCGGCATTGACACGATAACCACCAAAATTGGAATCTATTTCCAAACCAGAAGCGACAGCCAAATCCGTGTTTGCGTCCAAACCAACAGCAACGACAACATGGTCGGTTTTAATCTGAAGGAATTGGAAAAAAATGTAATTAATTGGCGTCACTCAATACAATAACAAAAAACAAAATTACTACCTTTTCACCATTGTTTAACGTCAAAACGACCTTATTATCTTCCAGGGTAGCACCTTCAACTTGAGTCTTGGGCAACACCTGAACGCCTTCCGCTTTCACCTTCTCCGTCGTCCACTGGCTCAAATATTTAGGGAGGACTCGTCCCATGTTACCGTCTTCGGGGAAAACTTGAAGCACCTCCAGTCCGTTACTTTTGGCTAAATGAGAAAATTATCCATTAGTAACTCGTAAACTTACGACAAACTCATCCACACTCGGCTATTAGTCTCAGATACTATCTAGCAGGAAGACAATCACAGTCGTTCAACATTCCATAAAATTGTAATCATAGAAATTAAACATTAATTATTATGAATAGGGAAATTAATAGTTTACCTCTTCTGCCAAGAGCACAAGCAAGTTCACTGCCAAGGAATCCACCACCGATGATGGTGATAGACTTGACCTGACGGGAAACGGACTCAAGTCGCCGGAAGTCATCGATGTTACGGAACAGTGTTACGTGCTCCTGGACATCTTGAGGAGCACTGCTCAGAGATGGCAAAGATTTCGGTTTACCACCTAACGTGAAAACAAAAGACAGCATTAAGGGAGATTCGAAAAGAAAAATGAAACCTTAATTGTTTAAAAGAGACTCTCAGATACTATCTAGCAGGAAGATTATCAAAGTTGTTCAACATTCCATTATGGTGTAATCATCGAGAATTATGTTAAGAATATATAATAAAAGGGAAATATTTACCTGTGGCAATAAGGCACTTGTCGTAGGTGATGGTGCGACCATCATCGAGTTCGGCTTTCCGACCAACAATGTCAAGTTTAACGACGCGGTGTCCACGTACGACTGCAACGCCACCGTTTTCTTTGCCGCTCAATTCGACGGGATTGCAGTAGAATTCATCTTGTTCGAAAAATAGACTGAACAGGAGAAAGAGGTCATTCAAATATGTTACGCAACGGAACAATAAAAGAGGGAGCTCACCTTCTTTCTTTACCGTTCCACTGCTTGAATCGAAGTTTGTTCGGAACTTCAGGATCTTCACTGAACCACAATTCTTTCGACAGAGGTGGTCTCATGTATGGCAAATGACTTTCTTCTCCAATGACTAAGACCTGTGATGGAGCAAATATTTAAATCCAACGTGTATATAATACTTTAAAAAATTATCTTTACCTTTGCTTTCGGGTCACGTGATTTTATGGCACGGAAAGCGGCGAATGATGAAGTACCAGCTCCAATCAATAGATAAGGAACGTGTTCGGGAAAATCCCCTACGACTGCTACGGATGCTGCTGCTGCTGCAACTACTGCTAATTTAAAAAAATCAAATACATAAACAAATGATTCAAAATTTTTAGACTAACTAAAAAAAGGGATTTCTCGGTCAAATCAAACACCCAAACTTCCCTCGAAATTGTATTGCTTCTAATCGGTCAAGTACAACAAGTCCTCCACCAACCATTCATTTCATCATCAACATTTTCACAACCTACAATTTGATTTGAAATTCGGCCAGTGTGACCGCAAATTACAAACAATAAACTCTGAAGGTTAAAAAAAAAATTGGCACTGGGCTATAATTGGCGATCTTCCAAAATAAGACTATTTTGTTAATGGACTGGATAGATGTGGCAGTTAGAAACAAGTCATCTATTCCAACAATTGAGTCTAAATATTACAACTATACTTAAGATTGTGACTCTGTCACTGGGCTGGAGGCTTCAGAAACAGTTTCAGCAACAACTTCTACAGTCAATGGAACACTCACTGTAGCATCAGATTGAACTTCACCTTCTGATTGATCAGAGGGCCCTGATTCATTTCCACTAGGCTCTGGAACAGCATCTACAGTTTCAGGTACAGCTGCCAGGGCAACTTCTTCAACAACTGGAGCAGCTTCAGCTACAGGTGCAACCTCTTCAATGACTGCAACAGGAGCAACTTCTTCAACAACAACTGGAGCAGCTTCAGCTACAGGTGCAACCTCTTCAATGACTGCAACAGGAGCAACTTCTTCAACAACTGCAACAGGAGCAACTTCTTCAACAACTGCAACAGGAACAGCTTCCTCAACAACAGCTGGAGCAACTTCTTCAACTGCAGCCTCTTCAGCAACTACAACTGGAACAACCTCTTCAATGACTTCCACTACAGCTGGGGCAGCAGCTTCCGGTTCGGAAACTGGCTCTTCTGAAAGAACTGCTTGAGCAGCAGCAGCAGCTGCTGCCTGATCACGGACCTGTTCGTGAGTTAATACACTGACTTTGGTTTGCATGATGTCAGGGCCATAGTTTAGGTAGAAACAACCTGATTGGTATCCCTATATGGGTGATAAAAAATTTACTTAGCAATCCAATTTCATGTACACCACATTAACAGGAAAATTGTATTTACCACAAAAAATGTGAAAGCTGTGAATCCCAAACCAGCAGCTAGGTGCATGTTATACTTGGCTTGCTGCCGGGAATGTGCTGTAGCCCAAGAACCCTTGGGTGTGGGCATTTCGCTCAAGGTGGCCGGCTTGATTGCTGGTGGATTGTAGCCATGATCTGAGCCAAATCTCTTAGTTGTACTTTCGCCTAATTAATACACATCGTATCAGTCCCTAAACTTACAGACACGTTGCTATAGTTTCTTAGAACTGGTACAGGCAGCACATAAAAAAGAGATATACATACAAGTATTGTAAATGAAATATAAGCTTACCGGCATATCGTTGTCTGCCATGTCCAAGGTTCGACTTTAAGGTGGATGAGCATTGAGAAACTATTTGCCGGCACCGGTACATCTTTTCTCAGCTTTTGCGATCACGTACTCGAAAATGGCCGAGATGGAGAAAAAGGAGGAGAAGGAGCACGTGATCGGCGAAGTTGCCATATTTGAAACTTATTCAAAAAAAGATGGAATTTCAATCAAATCAGAACAAATGTTTCAAATTTTCATCGTTTCTCGGCAATAATGAAAATGATTGAATTCAAAATTTTTGTTTTATAATTCAAATACCGAATGCAAATGCAATGTTTTTATTTTGATTAGATTTTTAGATTTAGATTGAACCCAAGTCTGATTACAACACCATCTATGTATGATTTAAGTCACTTAACAGGTGCCACGGCGCTACAATTTGAAAATGGTAATATTTTTGAAAAATATTTTTGAAAATAATATACTGTATTTTTTTTTAAATAAAAAGTTGACAAAAATTTTATTTTTCACCGAATTAAATTTCTACAGGCCTAACCTCGCAACAAAATGGCTAAAAGAATCTTTTTAATTTGAATTTTTTTTTTTGACTCCCAAGGTTGACTCTTTTTTTGCTACCGTACACATTCAGGTTAGGTAAGGCAAATTATCTTGAAATATAAACCGAAAATGTTTACCCTAGAAACAAGTGATCTTTACATTTCTCAAATAGCGTTGAAAAAGAGCGGAAAACTGATAAAAGAATGAAGATGAAACTTTTGAGGGCTTCAAGTTGAAGTGGATTGAAAAAGGATGTGAATTTATTGAAAATTTGACACAACTTCAATAAAATATCTTGATGAGACTACAAAGAAAACATTTCCGAACATGTAAGACCAAGAACGTTTGTTGAAATATCATTCTTTTAAGAAAATTTGTTGATGATATATTAAGTCCTCATTTTGAGCTAGCCTGAACTTTGCAACGGCAATTTGCTGGGCACTGGCATTCGCTGCCACATGTCACACCCCCTATACAAAAACAAAATATCCAATAATTAGCCTAATTAACTGACGATTAAAACTTTCCATTTCAACATTATACCTGAATGTGAGCACATGCAAGGCGCTCCCGATGACGAAGGACAATTACAAGTAGGTGAACATTTCCCTCCCATGCATTTGCATCCAGCTAAAAATAAGTAAGTTGAAAATACAAAATAGAGTTAATTAAAAGTTGGAACACATCACTCACATTAAACTCTCGAAGAAATTTGTTTTCAAATAAATAGAACATTTAAAATGAAACAAAGAAATTATTGTTCAATTAATTTACCGTGATGACAACTAGTAGAGTCTTTATTAGGCATGTTGGTCTTGTTTTTGTTGGTTTAACGGAATAGACCTTTTTCCAATTGCTTGGTATCTGCACTAGCCAAAAGTCGTGCGACTAGTCGACTAGTGCGCACCATGGCGGGGGATAGCCGAAACTTGCAGCAGACTTGGCTTGATTTTTAGGGTAACCTTGTTGTTTACATGTCTTCTAATGCAGTTTGGCCCAAAAACACTGAAAAAGTGTTAAAATGCATGCCAAGTGTTGCTTAAGTTTTTTTTAAAGTGTTGGCATGCATTTTAACACTTTTTCAGTGTTTTTGGGCCAAACTGCATTAGAAGACATGTAAACAACAAGGTTACCCTAAAAATCAAGCCAAGTCTGCTGCAAGTTTCGGCTATCCCCCGCCATGGTGCGCACTAGTCGACTAGCCGCACGACTTTTGGCTAGTGCAGATACCAAGCAATTGGAAAAAGGTCTATAGCTTGGGATCAATTATGAACTTGTTGATGCTATGCTGGCGCCGTTAACTCTGTAGGTACTAGCCTTTGGAGAACATTGCTTTATTATATACCGTAGCTTGTCATCTACGTCTACTGGACGACAATTAGTGACCAAGGCGTTGAAACTGCAAAACAACGATTGATTATTTTGCGTTGCACAAATAATATCTAGGAAAAGGGAAACGACATACCGACGTTTAGTCGATGAAATCATTTCGTTTCTTAGAGTAGCGAATGCATTACATTACATTACATTACATAAAGGGTCACATCGTAAGTCAATGCTGGCATCCCTGGCGGGTTGCAAGGTTCCCGTAGGAATCCAAAAAAGCATTATAATTAATTTTAAGTTTTTTAGTAATGTATAGAGGCTTAGCTAATATTAGCACCGCGATTAATTGATGTCTCTAAGTTTTATAGTTAATATATATACATGTAGCTAATACTAAATCCGTGCGTCTTTGGTGCGCCGGGCTTCGCCCCAGCAACCCACGCAGACGAGCTGCCCCTAGCAGACGACTTGCCTACTTTTCACAAGACGAAAGTGATCATATATTTTTGTTGAAAAGTAGGCGAGTCGTTTGCTAAATGGATCACATTTTAAGGACCTCCCACTAAATATAGCGGGAGGTCTGTTTTAGAATGGGAGGGGCCTGTTCAAACTTTAAACTCTGATAACGTACCGATAAATTGATTTAAAAATTAAAAAAAAAATACTGTCAGAATCGATCTTTGGCATGTCCGTGGCAAGGCTAATTAATTTGTAATCAAGATAACGTAAGTGATCACTTTATTGCAAATTATTACGAAAAAGCAGAGACTTAGAAAACTATGCTAAACCAGTAACGGCAAAGAATGTTAATGTTCGAAGGGTACAATAATCTTCGACAAGGTGAGTCATGCAGCTTTTCAGTTTACTTTATTACATTTTTGATCTATGACCCGGAAATATCACCGAAACTTAAACTATTAATTAGGTATGTATGTAAATAGTGTTAACTCTTGATTATCTTCTGTTCTAAATGATTTTTTTTTACTTAACGAATTTCATGATAAATAATTGTCTCAACTTGCTTGGAACTTGAAATTGAATTTTGCATTTGGTAGACCATTGTTTCTTTCGAGGAAAGAAGAAGATGTTGCAATTCAAAAAAAAAAATCTATTTGAACAAATTTAGATAGTTTATTTACGGGAAACGAAATATGTTAACGTTTGGATTAAGGCCTTTAAAATAAAATAAAAGAATTCTAGAAATTTCATAACAACGAAGCGCATTTTTCACCAACAATTTTGTTTCCGTCTTTCTTACATTGAAATTATTTTGTTCTAGTTTTTTGAAAAAGAATTTATTTATTGTTATATACTTATGGTTTTGCATGACTTCCAAAGAATTAATTATTGTCAATAAATTATTTTAATTGCTTCTGTTGTTTGTATATTGTATCACAATAGTCATCATTTGTATGTGCTACCATTAAAAGGTATTAAGAATTTAAACCATTACCGTTTCATTCAGCATTTTTTTTCTAATGTTCGTCACTTGGGAGTGAGTTGAAAAAGTAAAGTTTCATTTAAAAAAAAGATCCAGAGAATAAGCAAAGATTATTATGAACCTCCCAACCTTTTTGTTATCCCATTTCACATTCAATTCAAGTGAGACTTCCAATTTTATTTGCAAACGCCCTTTTCCGAGGGGTTCGCACCTCAAAAGAATCTCGTACATTTGCCCGAGAAACGATTCTGGAATCCCAAATCAGAATCAAGAATCATTGAAAATGACGGCAGAATTCCAAAATGATTCAAGAATCAGAATCTTTCAAGTCAAAAAAAGTATTTTCCAAATGTCGATAATACATGGTTTTAAAAAAAATTGGTCATATGGTTTTAAAAATAGACGCCAGAATCTTTAAAATTGACGCCAGAATCTTTGATATTGACGCCAGAATCTTAAAAATTGACGCCAGAATCAGAATCCGATTCTGGCGTCTCGTACACCTGGCGGCCGAGTTGCGAACCCCTCGCCCTTTTCTGAACGATTCCGAATAAATTAGGATCAGTTAAACAAATTTTACAATAAACTGTTCAATATTATGTATGAGAAACTGAGAATAACAGGGTTTATAATTCTAGTCTATTATCCAAGTTTTCTAGTTCCTCTAAATTTTAAAAGAAATAGCAATTGCTTAGCCTATACTTATTTTATCCATTCGAAGAAATAGAATAACAGATTTCAATCATTTGTTCGTCCGAGAGGGTTAACATATTTATTAGCAACTATATAGACTTGACATGATTAGAAATTAAGGGCATGATATGCTCCTTAGAAAAAAGCTTAACTGCATCCGAAAAAAGTTGAAAAATTTGTTGAAAGTACAAAATTAATCAATTTTTGGATTTGGGGAATTTAAACAAAAAACACCACTGTCGTCGCTGGCATCCGATTCATCGTTGTGATCTTCATCTTGCATAAAATTTACCCAATACTGTAAATCATATGTTTCTTCACAACTTCTGTTAATCTTTAAATAAAAAGATTATTTTTGGTCCATTAAAGAAAATTTACATTGGTTTACCTTGATAATCGTATCAACGAAGCAGTTGAAATTTTCTTCTTTCATTTTAATGTTTTTGAAGCTGATCGTTGTGTCTTTCAGCAGCAATTCATTTACCATTTGAATGTAGTCTTGATGCGGAACTTGTTCTATTGCTTTTCCCACATTTATGATTAACTTGAGAAAATAGATATGGTATGAAACAATACTGATAATAAATTGTATATTACTTACTTTTCCTGATGGAGTGATCAATGTCATGATTTCTTCTTCTTCAATCCAATCGGAGAAAATTCCTATAAAATCTGGATAATGAAAGGTAACATTTCTATACGCTTGGTGGTATATAGCTATCAAATAGTTTTATTTTTTTTTACCAATGCGTTGTTCAGAAGTACGATCCATTGATTCGATCTCTTCAAGAGATTTATAGTTATACGTAATGTGCGGAAAATGTGTGATGATTTCATAGTCATTGATGGGCACACTTTCAATCTTTAACAATTAATCAGTTGTAATTAATATTATCCTGTTATTGTATTATGAAATACCCGTGTTTTAGAATTAAGAGTTATCCCTTTGGCTGTCTTCATCTTACTATCATGTTCAGTTATGTCGGAGACGACAGCGTTGGTAATAACGTAGATGTCATGTTCCTGTAGAAAGAAATTATACAAATTAATTCTTTGGTTAAGAAAATGTTGACTAAATGTACTTACTTGTAATTCTATGTTAAAACGTAATGCTTCTTTACCCCATGATTGTCCTAAAAACTCAATTCCTTGATGATCGATCCAGTTTGTTATCTGATAGTTAACGCCATTTTGGTTTATTTTCATGAATTTAAATGTTACCCGAGCATGCAAATCATATCTTAATGAATAAACAAAAAAATTATTTTATAGTGCCAGTCTACAGTTAACGTATACGTTTTAATTGAGTATATTAATTGTTTTACTTACGTATGATTAGGCGATATGATGGAACTAAGTCCAAGATCTCCATTTTTAGATTTTTTTGCTAGCTCTGCTGTTTCTCGATGTTTTTCTTCAATCGTGCGTTTTACTGCGATAGAGGAACTCATGGTTGCTACTTTTGCAGAAGAATGATCCTTCGCCAAAGTATTAAAACGCTTTGAAATTTAAAAAAACGTAAAGCTAACGATTTTTTTTAAAAAATCGTTAGCTTTACGTTTTTATTTCGAGGAAAACTTCAAAATCGTTGTGAAACGTTAAATTTAAACAATCAATGTCGTCGACGAATTAACGTCAATATTGAAAATGGAAAAGGTTGTAACATTTGACTTCAGTATAGTTTTCATCGTTCTTTCGTGTGAATATTAAAAATGTCGGTGATTTCTGGAAAAGAGTTAATTTCATCTCTTATTCATTTTGTTGATTTTAGATCAATAGTGAATATGCCTGATGGCTGTATCGTTGGTATGATTTGTAGGCTTTATGCTATTGTCAATATATTTATGTAATTATGTATATGTGTATATTAATGTGTAATCAGATCTACTATGTACACATTCATATTGAATCGAAATGTTTATTATCATGACAGATATTTGCGGACTGGTTACTCGTTTTGGATTGTGCTATGGAGAACGTATTGAAGAGCAGGATTTCATTGTTTTGAGACAGGTTGGAGGAGATGTTGAAGTATTTAGGCTCTTTATTGTTTATGAAAATTTATAGTAATTTTAATTTGAGTTTTTAACATTCTTAGATGCATGTTGAAAAGATGAAATTAATTCGCAATGATGAATCTGTTTGGAGCATTAGTTCAGATGAAACAGTTGTTGGTATCTTAGGGGTGAAGATTGTGAGAAAATTAGGATCTATGATTTACGCAGAAATTTTGGAGGATTCTATATTTCTGGTAATCTTTTTTATATACAGTTATTCGTTTCTGTGATGCTAAGAACAAATTTCATACGATTTAATTTTAATTTATGATTATATAGATTAATTGCAGAAATTGCCACATTCTTCCTGTTGAAATGGATAACTGGATGAATAATCGGGAATCGTAAATCGTGAGACGACCACAACAAAAACCTTTGAAAATATTTTTTTTTGCAATTGTTGTATTGTCTGCACTATTAACATTTAAATATAATTTAGATGATAATTTAGTATTTGAGACATTCACTCGAATAAAATTTAATTTAGAAGTATAGTTAATAGTTTAACTTTTATTTGCTGAGTACATAAATGCGGATTTCGAATTAAGTAAAAAATAAGGTGTAACTCATTGAGAGCAAATTTTTGTTTGGCAATGGGTTTTTAAAATGATAGAATACACAACTATTTTGACAAAAATTACCTTACAATCGTTGTTATAAAAAAGCAAATCAAAGTAAAAAAATATATGTAGGTGAATATTGATTTCTGTTTATTGAAATTCAAAAGAAAGAGGAGGGAACCAATTTATTGAGGGGCGTCAGACTTTAGGAGCACGCTAAAGACCCGAAGGTAAAAAACGTTAGCATAACGATTGTTTGGCAAGTATGAGTGAGTTATTGTTTGTTGTATTTAAAATTACAGCAGTCGTCATGGACATCGCAAGAGGAAAGAGGTGCTCTTCAGATTTTTTAGATGAGAAAAAAGAGCCAAAAAAAATTCGCAGAGATGATGCTATTCTTTTCAACGATATTCGTCCTGGAATGAAAGTGTAAGTAATATTTGTATGTTAAAAAAATGTTTTTTTGTGGAGATTTTACGGGTGATTGTTATGTGATTTCAAATTAGTTTGGGTTTAAGGGCCAAACTTACCTTTAAAGTTCTTCAAGAAGATGGCTTAGGTGGGAATTTGTTGCTAACATCTTGGAATGATTTGTCCGGGGTTGAGTTTCAAGCCAAAGCATGGAATGAAGATGCGCTTCGTATCAATGCACTGTTAGAGGTTAGCGAGTTTTTGATTTTTAATGATATTGCAAGATTTTTACAATTTTGTTTATGTATATTATTTAATAGGTGGAGGTTGTATACAGTTTAAGAGATGTGTGGGTCTTTTATGTAATGTACGATGATAGTAGGATCATTAACGTGAAGCATCTCAACTTTAAAAGCGATAGTCAAGTATTTATTTTTGCTTTCCGTTTTATTTGTGTTTTTTATTAATGTTTTATGTTTAGGTTTTGCATGTTGATGGTGCTTCCGTCTTTAGTTCCATTCCGTCCTTATATTATAATTATATAAGCCAACCTTTAACAAATGCAATTGTTTCTAACGTTTCGCGGTTCACTGTTGGTATTATTGTAGTGTGAGAAGAGGTTTTTTCTTGTAATTAAAAATGGTTTTTTTAGACATGATTGGAGTTTTTTACGGATGGGAAGATGAAAGGGCTCTCATGAAGCTTATAAGTCCACAACAAACAGTAAAATTTGCTAAATTTATTTTCGAAATTTACTGTTTTCACCGTTTTTTTTTTTAGGTGTTCGTTAATGTTACCAAAGTTTTGAACCAAATAGAAGATTTGGCAGAGTTGCAGTCTTGTCAAGTAATTATAAGTCTGAAAGGAGTTAGAGTTGAAGTTGTGGATGGTAATTTGAGCTATAGATGTTTTTCAGACTCTATTGTATTGGTAAATAATATTACATAATTTTCGCGTATCTAAAAATTTTTTAAATTCAAGAATTTTTTTGTCAGATTGGTGAACGTTGTCCAAATGGTGTCATGCGAAACAACTTGGAAGGATGGATTCAAGACATGAATGCCGAATGCGATGCGGCGACGAATGAGTATTCAAGACATGATCGTTGTCAAGGTTAAATTGCACCCATTGTTTAGTCGTGGGTGTTATTGATTGATATTTTGAACATTTCCTGTATTCTTAAGAAATTTGTGGGTTACACAGATCTTTTTTTTAATGGAACATAAGTTCATTATAGTAGACAATATGCCCTTGACTGCTTGAGGGAAATACACAGATTTGAATATTTTTTTTGTAAATATTGTACTCGGTTCTTTTTGAGATATTCTATCAAAATTTTACCTGTTGTACGACAATTGTACCACCTGTTGTACGATACGACAATTGTACCATTGTTTCGATCGCCATTTGGCGGTTAAAGTATTGACCACTAGGTGCCACTGTATATGAGATTATAAAAGGATTTGTCTTCTGGTTGTTATTGTTGTTTGGTCATGTGCGGAAAGATATAATTAGCAGTATGGCTTTAGTGTGCCTGGCCATCTAATTTTGTCAAATTCGACGCCAACAAGCCGTTGTGTCTTGCTGTTTTCTGACTTATTTTCAAGTATCAACAGTGTAAACTGTACATTTAAAATTATTCAGCGTATCAAAAACTCCTTGAAATGTGCGTAAATATTATTTAGTTGATATTGTGAGCAGCCTGATTTGCGAAACAAATTTGTCTTCGCCAAAATAATCCGTTTCGTAACGTAAGCGGGGTGTTTTGTTCATTAAATGACGCTAGGTGGCACGGAAGTTTTTGTTTACGACAATTAAATTTTCTCGTATGTTGGCTACTGACGAAAGATGGTGGCCGTGAAAGTGAAACTGGCGCTCTTCTGATGAGTTACGACTATCACTGCGCTATTAAAATGAATTCAATATTCGTAATTGGGAAAGAGGGTGTTGCGAAGAACTTGGCTAGAGCTACAAGATTGACAGCAGAGTTAAATCGGTACTCTAAAAACTGTAAACTACTTTGTAATATAATGCGTGATACCAAGATGAACATCAACGAGATCAACACAGCCGATTATTTGACACAAGGTGTTTATCTACATGTCTTTTCTTAAAATCAATATCTCACTAGTATTTATATTTCAGATGAGCTTCCCAGTCTTGAAGTGAACCCTGATAAGTGACTTGTTATCAATTAACTAGTTGACTAATCACTTATCAGTAACTATGATAGTACGTGGTTATTCATATGTTGCCAGAATAATTTTACCAAATGAATCAATTGGGGGCAAACCCTTATTTCCTGTTGTAAGTTACAGTATGCTGATTGTTTATGTTACATCTAATAAGTGAAATGGCACAATAAACTTCTAGATTTTAAATGGTGTAGATCACATAATTTAAGACTCTACACAACAGTGTCACTGGAAAGGTGTAAAATTTAGACATACTTCTTTTTGTCTTTTGGGTAATAACTAGACATGTGTGGCTACTATTGGTTAGCAGATTTTATTTATATTTTCATGTAAACAGGACTCAGTACTACATTCAATACTCATATTTTCTGAACGAAGAATAATGAAGCTTCCTGCTCCTATGTGATGACTGTAGTTTAAGAGAACAGCTAGTGACGCTAATGATGAATGCTCCTAAAAGGATAAAGATAATAAATGCATTTGATTAGACATTTATGCCACATTTTCTCTGAAATAGTAGAAAATTGAAAGAAAAGAATGAAGTTGGTTTTTTTCAGCAGATGGGGGAAATTGAAACAGGAAATAATTGAGTCACTACATCTTTAAGTAGGCAATTAATATGGTTCTGTCAGACCTGAAAATGATAACAGGTATATAGATTGGTTACCAGGTAGACAATACACACTTTTTCTTTGATTTCAAGTAGAATTTAGGTATTTTAGTATTTACAGTTATGTAGTAATCCTCTAGGTTAACTTACTTGCGAATTTGTTACTGAATTTATTCAGAATGTATGAAATAAATCGAGAAAATAAGAACAGAGGAAGAAAGACATTTTCCTAAGACAATGACAACAACAGCCAAGGACATCTAGCGTCAGTTATTAGACACTCATGCTTGGAGACTGAATGCCAATCCAGCAATTCTTTAGGCACGAATAAATCTTAAATAGACTACATATTCTTTAGTTAAACTATGCTTAAATTGATGGAATTCCGGATAGCGAAAAATAAAATAAAATGAGGAAACTTCAATACACAAACGAATACCCCAACCGATGAAACCTACTAAAGTAATTGCAATATTTATTCTTCAGTAGAAAACCGTTGTGTGATGTGAATATTAGAAGTTAATTAGTGTACCACATTCTCTAGTTGAAAATCCCGCTTCGCTAATAGGTTCGTAGGCAAATACAATGTGATCGGAAGAAGGATTTTTTTTAAATAAGTTGCATTTTCTAAATAATTCTCTGAAGATCCTACTTCTCTGACGGGATGTATACTTGTATGTCTTCTATATTGGCATCGCCGTGGAACCGCGTCATGACTTGTAACCCATTCGAGTGAGTCAATTCAACGCATCTCTTTTCCATTTTGTCTGTTTCTGTTTTCTTTTCTTTTGATTCGTTTTCTCATCATCGGCATCCCCTGGTTGATAGAAAGAAACGAATCAATTAATAATATATATCTTTTCGTGACAATCCATCGCCGGCAGCTCACGTAGTGACTAAATACAGCCCGTAAATAGAAAAGCGCCACACACTCTGAGCAAAAATGTTAAGGAATTATGTCAAATAAATATATAATGTGTATTATATCTATTATATCAATGATGACTGTTATTGTATATGTACCAGCAAGCTATCTATATAAACGCATATAATTTTATTATGTTTCATTTTGATTCTCAATAAATTCTTCTTCTTCTTGTTTTATTTTTATTTTTTTTTCCTTTTTCATGCCGAGCTGTCAAACTGTCAAAGGCCATTTAGCGATGGGATAGCGATGATAAATAAGTAAAATACAATTTCCGATTTTGCCGGGTTGTTACTATCAACAACATCATAATCGAGCAATCAAGAGAAATTCAATTTGAAAAAAAAAAAATATTGCTTGGTATTTTCATTTCTTTCTCTGTTGCATCGGCACGCGCACCTGTGAATTCGCGATAATTTTCATTTCATTAGCTTCTCTTTTGTTAAAGCTTTTGTGTCTAGGAAAAGACAGAAGAGAAGATGGAGTGGAGTTGTTGGCGATAGAGACTAACGACTAATTCGTCGAAGTCGGCGAAACGTCGTCGTCGTTGACTCGTCGTAGACATTTTTTCAAAACTCTCTCCCAAAAAATCCTCCTTCTTTGCCACCTTCTTCTCTCTTTCTCTTGGGTTCTGGTATTCCTCCCTCTTTTACTATATGTGTGTTGTAGCCACACACCCCTCCAGCTCTCCCCCTTCCAGCCTGTTAAAAAAAAGACAAGGGACTCTCTCTCTGTGTGTGTGTGTAGAGAGCTAAGGGATAGGCTATAGCAGCTAGTGTGTGTGTGTATACAACTATACACACTACAGCTGCTAAATACAAGCGCTCAGTAAGCCAGATCGGTTATTCGTGGCTGGAACTCCGAGCGCGCATTACTACTACACCAGCCCTCCTTACGGCAATCGACGTTTTCATTTTCTCTTTCTGTGGGTTGTGTTGTATATTCTCTCCAGAGTGCCTGATAAAAGAACAAACAATAACTTTTGTGTCAAACTTTATTTTATATTCCCCTCGTTTCGTTTGGTGTCAGTGTCTTTTTTTGTGTTTGTGTGTCTTATTTTTCATTCGACTGTGATTTCTATTGCGACCCGACGACATTTGTCCGTTCAACAACAACGAAAATAGTGTGATATCTGTTATACAACATCTCGTAAGAAAATAACAACAAATTTTTCAACGAAATTGTTTTGTCTCGCCCCAACGGAATTGACCGACGACCAGATTGAAATTGATTTCATTTCAGACGACGACGACGTAAAATGTAAGTCCATATTTCCTTATTATTCATTATTTCGTTATTATTCGTGTATGTGTATGTATATTTAAGTCGTGGAAGGGTGGCGGAGGATCGTAATCTGTCAGGAATGTGTGTGTGGGTGTGGATGTATATAATAATAGGTATATTGCATAGGTAGCAAAAAGAAGTGGCTAGGGAGAAAGTAGAGCCAATGGGAGTAGGTAGGTGTGGCGGAAGCAGGGAAGAACGGAATGTTTATGTGTCGTGGAACATGGAACTGCTGCTGAGAAATTGTTACAGCAATATCGTTTGACGTTTTTTTGTCCGCGCCGTTTTCTTAGCTTCAATAAATACAGCAGTAACGCCATGAATGCTGTGGGCCCTTTGGCACGGAAGTTGGCAACGAAATAGATTGAAAGAGAAAAAAAAAAACGGTTGTCGCTTAACGACAGCACATGTCCGGTGACATAATATCCAATGATATATGAGAATGTTCGCACAACCTTTTTCTCCTTATTTTCCTTTGACGTCTGCGAGACTTCGTACTATATTTTTGCGTCACATATTGAAATGGGTTGAGCTGTGTGAGTGATGCCACCCTTCATATAATTTTTGTGCTCTTCGACCAATACGATGAGAGGCTGATTCTGGCATTTGTTTTTTAATAAGACGTGCGCACGTATAATTGATGCCGCGCTAGCGCTGAACTTTCTTCTTCTCTTTTTCGTTCCGGATAAATATGAACAGACAAAAAAAACATCACGCAAAGGCGGCGCCCTAGAGTCTCTTCTTTTTCTTTCATTCTCTGCTGATGGTTGGAGCAGCTGAGCTGTACCAGTACTTGAGCGTCGTTAGCATTGATGGCCTTCTAAGGAATAATTTTAGGTAAATTACAGAGTCTTCCAATGAGAGTCAAATGGTGATTCTTAGCCGTTTGTGATCACCTACTGTTTTTGAATTACGAATGAATTTCCATCTCATCAGATTCCTCAGAAAACTGACAGGCAGTCAGTCATCCTCTCCCCTTGAATGGGGATTTAATTACTAGTAATTTAACTCTTAGAGCAATTTAGATGGCTATCATGTTTGAACTTGATTTTCAGGAACAAGTCTGTTTCGGTGAGATAGATTCAAATTGGGAATGTAATTCAGTGAGTTGATATAAACACCAATGTAATCTAAAGAACAAGTTTGAATAATAACAAGGAATAAGGATAAGAGTTATTAGGAATAATAATCCTTCGGAATATGCCCACGGAAATGTCGTTATATAACCGTAAAATCTTGTTTCACCAACACACATCTTCAAGGTCCATAGGCACTAGAAGTTTTCACTATTTAAAAACCAATCACGTCATTTGGAAAGTAAAAGTGTGGCATCGGTGACGACCGAAAGAAGACGACGACAACGGACGAGAGTTTTTTCTTTTTGTTTTGTGTCACACATCATGACGTTGCATCACAGGCAGGCACCGAAATCTTAACATTATTATTCTTCTTCTTCTTTTAAATATATATTTGTTAATATATATTTATTTTTTTCGTCGGGCACGGCCGACATGATAGTAGCTAGTGGACGGACGTTTTGCGCGTCTGTTAGAAGTAACAATAACCAAAAAGATGAATCTTTCTTTTTTTCTGACCACATTAATACTAAGTCTTGAATGAATATTTATGTTTGCACGATATATGTTTAGATGATGACCATCGCTACACACACATGACATGAGACATCGTCTCTTTCTTCCCTCTCGATCATTTTCATTGATTTTTTTTGATATAAACACCAATGTAATCTAAAGAACAAGTTTGAATAATAACAAGGAATAAGGATAAGAGTTATTAGGAATAATAATCCTTCGGAATATGCCCACGGAAATGTCGTTATATAACCGTAAAATCTTGTTTCACCAACACACATCTTCAAGGTCCATAGGCACTAGAAGTTTTCACTATTTAAAAACCAATCACGTCATTTGGAAAGTAAAAGTGTGGCATCGGTGACGACCGAAAGAAGACGACGACAACGGACGAGAGTTTTTTCTTTTTGTTTTGTGTCACACATCATGACGTTGCATCACAGGCAGGCACCGAAATCTTAACATTATTATTCTTCTTCTTCTTTTAAATATATATTTGTTAATATATATTTATTTTTTTCGTCGGGCACGGCCGACATGATAGTAGCTAGTGGACGGACGTTTTGCGCGTCTGTTAGAAGTAACAATAACCAAAAAGATGAATCTTTCTTTTTTTCTGACCACATTAATACTAAGTCTTGAATGAATATTTATGTTTGCACGATATATGTTTAGATGATGACCATCGCTACACACACATGACATGAGACATCGTCTCTTTCTTCCCTCTCGATCATTTTCATTGATTTTTTTTTGTCGTGTGTTCTGTGGGGTTCGTTCAGTGGTGCCTCGTTTGGTTTACATTGAGGCTGTTTCAATACTTTTGTTTATTTTCGCTAAGCTTGTTTGGGAAACAATTTACAGGTCGTCGTCAGAAAACTGCTGGTATTGCGGTGAGCCGGGACATATCAAAATCGATTGCCCAAGCCGATCTGTCTCGCGCTGCGCCAAATGCCATAAAGTTGGACACGACGTTGGACAATGCGACAACAGAAAGCGTGGAAGGGACAAAAGCCTTGAAAAACGTGGAAAAGCCACTGTAAGTCATTTTGTCGTGCAAGTTTGTGTAGTGGCTGTGCTATTAATGCATCAATTGTTATTTGTTTCGCTTCTTTATTTAGTGCGGCGCATGCGGTGAAATTGGGCACAAGGCCAGCAAATGTCGCCAAATAGACGTCGGCGGATCGGCGTCGTCGCTTGCTGCGTCACCTGGTGAGGCTTCTTCGAGCGCGATCCAGCCGCAATCCCGTCGAGAGCCGGCGCTTGGCAAGTCTAAGGGTAAGCTCTTCTTGTTCAACAACGTTCTCAACAATGTTATAGCCTGTCGGTTTTTTTTTGGTGATGCAGACGTTTTAAAAAAATGTGGAGGGTGTAAACAAATGGGGCATGTGCGCATCCATTGCCCCAAAGTCGTAGCCAGAAGCGGGGGGGAGAAATGCCCGAATTGTGGACAGCCGCACGACAAGGCCAATTGCACAGCGGTCCGTACCGGGCAATCGCTGATAAAGAGAAACCAACTTCTAGGTCAACCACTGCTGCGCGCCGTGACCGTGCGTGACCACACTTGTGTCACTATAGAAACCGACATATTTAAGGAGGATATAAGAACGGTTGCTGGTCGCATGCACCAGCAACACCACACATTTTACGGTGGGTTTGTTGTAATACCGAAGGAGCCGCTGCCATCACTCCCTTTGAGCACTCTTGACCACCTTATGGTCAGCGTTAGGGATCAGCAAATTTCGGCACGCAAACAGCTAGGATCATTTCGGATGGAAAACTCTCCAGGCACGACCCAACGATGCAGCGACTTTATCCGCGAGGCGCAACAACACGCCAAGGATCTGCTGCAAGCCGTGAAGCAGTCCTCGAGCAACTCGTACTGGCATAGCGCACACGAACTTGCCGAGAAATTTGTCAGGGATGGAAAGGGTTCGCGTTATGTCGTCGATCTCGATGCCACGCTCTTCTACGGCAGCAGCCGGTGGTGAGTTGTCCATTACTGCTTTTTATTATTCCAGTCTTGTCTTTAATTTGCGTACCGTGCCCGTTATGTCTAACCTTTTGTTATGTCGCCGTTTCCTGTTGCAGGGTAATAAGTCGCTTGCGCAAGACGTTTTTACCCTACCTGGATGAAGAGCAAGTGGGGGATGGAGAGTCGGTTGAAGACCAATGTCGCGGCCCAGCAATGTCTGGCATTAACACGCCGCACATTATGATTGGTCTGGCGGGAAGCATGACGGGTTTCCACTTAGAAGATTTCAATTTCTGTAGTGTAAATTATCTACACTATGGAGCCCCTAAACACTGGATTATGTAAGTTATCTTCACCTATTATTCCCGAGTGTTTCACTTTTAATTCGTAACCTTTTTCGTTGCAGAATACCCTCGAAGTACGCGGCAGAGGCACGCGCTTTATTCAAGCAACTTTTTCCCGACTGCTACCGTCAATGCAAGGCCTGTGATTTGTAAGTCGGGCTGTGAAGCTATTTTCTTGTTTTTATTTAGCCCTCAGAAAGTGTTTCGCTTGCTAATCTACTGTGTTTTTCATTTTAGACATCGCTACTTCTTCGTTTTCCCGCAGCTGCTTACATTACACAACATTCCCCACCACACAATCAGACAGCGCCCCGGGGAATACGTGTTCACGTTCCCCGAGGCGTTGCACTTGGTCATGAATGAAGGATTTAATGTAGCCGAAGCAATAAATTTCGTCAACAAAGCCTGGAAGAAGCACATCTCCACTATATCGGAGTGCACCTGCCACCACAAATTTGAGCTCAACGCAATCAAGAAAAACTTCCCATGTCTTAAGAAAATCAACTAAAAATTATACTCTATCCATCCGTCAGATCCTGCACATCATACTTTGAATTCGACAACCGTGCCGCTTTCCAAATCAAGTCATGGCGACTGTTGGATGGAAATAGATGAAACAAGAAAATCTCATTTAGCTTGTCTCTAATAAATTTGAGTGAATCGTCATATTATTGTACGATATCTTTCATTAATGTATTGTATTAATTATGTATCAGAAATTCAGAACTGCTTTGTATTCTTTCTTTTAATTTTTAAGTCCTTGTTCCGTTGTTTATGGTGATGGAGAAATACAGATTAAACTTTTCTTTCACGAGAAATTTTGAAGTTTGAGGCCCAATGCGAAAAACTATAACACGGCACATCACATTCTGCATATAAAATAATCAAAAGGGCGAAAGAGTACAAGAGGATGGGTTTAAAAAGCGGCCAACATTCATTTATATTTTTCCTTATCTCTCTTTTTTTTCAATTAAAAAATAAAATGAATTTATTTGTCAGTTTATTTTTCCAACTACCTGAAAAACGTAATAAATCCGAACATCTAGCGTAAATGTTGAGTACCATAATACGTTGAATTACAAAAGGATTTTGTTTTCTTGCAACAGTCGATTCTTTTGTATAATTAATATTATCCCCTATATATTAGACCAAATCAATACCGACCAATAAGATAATGAATAGGATTAATGAATAGGAAAAATTGAAAAATATTTTTTCTGTTGAAAATTAATGTCATGTTTCATTATTTATTGCAATCGAAGAGCATTCAATAATACAACACAATGGGGAGATACTATCGATCAATCATACACAGAGAGTCGAGGTCATACCAAAGTATTGGGAGTTATGAAAATCCAAACACACACTCATACGACCATACACATCATCGCGATGGTCATGCCAGAAACTACGTGCTGCTGCACGATGCATGTTTTTGAACGAAATGAGAAACGGCCACTAGGGGGGGGGGGGGTAAGAGGCTTTTATATTTGTGCACATGCACGTTTCTTATCCTCTCAACTTTTTTCTTCTATCTCTCTCGTCTCTTTTCATATATCCTTCCTTCTATTTGGAAAAGAAATTTGATGATGATAGAATTCAAGCTTCTCCTCTAACTTGAGTGTCTCTCTGTGCGGATGGAAAAAGGAGAAGATGAGACTAAAGGAAAAATCCCTAGCCAATACACACGAACTTCTATCTTTTCTTGGTCATTGTTCCTTTCTTTCCTCCCATTTCTTCTTTTTCGGTAAGTCTATCCTATTCCAGCGACCCGACCTTTTATGGTAACTAATAAGAATGATTCGTAGATTTAGAGAAAAAAAAAGTTTATACCAACTGTATTCAACAGTATAGTGTGACCAACCTACGCACACACACTCGAGAAAAAGGTGTTGGATTTTAATATTAATAAGGGCCGTCTGTTGTTGGATCATCCTTGTATCATGTAATGCTCTGGGTTATACAGAATTTGCTTAGCAGCACCCGCTCAATGGCAGTTCCACAAAACTATTACAACATTGAGATATTGAGATAGATACTTGTGACAGGAAGAGCATAATAACACCACTGTTGCCATGCTGCCAAGATATTGCCAAGTAGCTTTGGTATATTCTTTAAAAATAAGGGAATTATTGAAGAGTTTAAACGCGGGAAAGATTAGCCAAAATGATGAGTGTTTGACGGGCGCGTATAGTAGAGAAAGTTAGGGTGGGCAAAACAATAAATTTTTCTGGAGGGCTTTATTACGACCACTCGTTTCCTGTATACTATCCTGTCGGTATGAAATGTATGGAAAAGCTCAGCTATTACATGATATATGCGAATATGTATTACTTTCCAAGGGAACTGTTCTGCAACATAAAATGCACCCAGCTCAATAACGGCAGAGAACTGTAATCGAATTCCCAGACTCCAACATAGAGCCAATGAGCTTCTGCCGACTCATCCCAGTGCAATAAAAATGTGCTGCTAACACGCATACACATATAATTTCACTCTTCTATAGCCAGGACTAAAATAAGAAAAAAACGAGTTAAAGTAATCCTTCAAGTTGATGCTGTTGTTGTCGAACGTAGCTACTGTTTATACACATCTCAAACATGATTCGCATGATTGAAAAGCCTCTTGCTGCTGGTCTAGGGCTACGAACGGACACACACACTCTACAATTTTACGTATCCATAATCATAGAGTATCGAGTATTTGCGAGGCACATTCAAACTTTTCAACAATGCTCTGTCTCAACAACAAAAAGAGCTACGATAAAATTGAAAAATGAGAAAAACTAAATCCCGTGCTGAGTTCGACGCCCCCCCCCCCCCGTCATTTGAATGGGTTTCGTGTATTAATACCCAACAGGCAAATTAGTCTGCAAAATAGGAAAATAAAACTGCATGTTGGCTGGGGGACGTCTGAAACCTCGACTTGGCTATATAGAGACTTTGACTAGTCTCTGGAAGCCCACTAACTGAAAACAAAATAAAACTACAAAGTTAGAATATTAACATCGGTAGAAGTTCACATTAATTATTATAAAATTAAAGAATTTTGACGACTTCATCTTTGATCTTCATTCTTGATTTTTCACGGCTTCGTGTGTGTAAAGGTTTGAAAGAGTAGGATCGTTTGAGTCGGCCAGCCTATGAGCAGGCAGCCGACACTAACCACGGCGACGCGGGAAAAAGTATAACCACTTCTCCTCCGCTTCGTGTAGGAGGGAAAGGGGTAGAGGGAAAGCCGACATGAAAAGTGAGTGAGCAATGGCGGTTGCATGCTGGCTGGGGGACGTCTGAAACCTCTAGTTGGCTATATAGAGACTTTGACTAGTCTCTGGAAGCCCACTAACTGAAAACAAAATAAAACTGCAAAGTTAGAATATTAATATCGGTAGAAGTTCACATTAATTATTATAAAATTAATGAATTTTGACGGCTTCATCTTTGATCTTCATTCTTGATTTTTCACGGCTTCGTGTGTGTAAAGGTTTGAAAGAGTAGGATCGTTTGAGTCGGCCAGCCTATGAGCAGGCAGCCGACACTAACCACGGCGACGCGGGAAAAAGTATAACCACTTCTCCTCCGCTTCGTGTAGGGGGGAAAGGGGTAGAGGGAAAGCCGACATGAAAAGTGAGTGAGCAATGGCGGGCAACCGCCCACCGGCAATAGTCACGTGTAAACATTGCCCCATCGACTCTGTAGTTGAAAAAACAAACAGCCAATACGTTATAGAGTCAAATTAAAAAATCTCAAGAATCACGTGCATTTGAAAACAAAAAGTAATACATACCAGTGTTAGCGTTGAAGAAGAGACGAGAGCGTGCCTTACATACGTCCACCGATCACGTTGAACTAACGAACTGAAGAGAAGGTTCTAGTCGGTAGAATCTGCTTCTGCCTCAGAGTTGAAGTCCCATCTCACCAGGAAAAATTTACGCTTAAACTTGAAAATTACAACGAGTTGTATGTAAGAGTAAGAATCACAAATCGTCAATAAGAATAGATCGAACAAGAGAATAGATTCGAACAAGATACAGGCAAAATATTTGTAAAAAAATATTCTGATAATTGGGTGTTTCAATGCCACATTTCTTAATCATCGAGTAGTTCGTCGTCAAAATTCACTTCTGACGTATTGACGTTGTCGTTAACTCGTTAAGCTCCAGATTTTCCAAGTTAAGCACCAGATCTTGATCAAATTGGCTAGTAGCCTAGTATTCTATGGGCTGATTCAGAAATTGCTGGCTGAAAATTTTCTTCGTCGTCATCTAGAAAATTCGTCTGATGAGGAGAGAACTGGCGAAAGGATTTAAATTTACCAACTCATTTGTTTCCTCAAACTCTTTCTCTTCTTCGATAAAGGACAATTTGGCGGGTGTAACATGATGGAACTGATCATTTTGTTTGGCTTGACTCATTTCTTCTACTGGGTGCTACTCCCAATTATTGGGCAAAGAAGAGTAAGCTGAAGCTGGCAATTGTTGGCGCTTTTGTTCAAGAAACTGTTTCGTCTTGAGAGCATCCATTAATTCAGGGAAAAGATTGTCATACTGGGTAGGATTAGCCAGACTATTACTATTAGTCAAATAATTTTACCGCTTTGGTCCATGGAAATTGCAGGTTCCTCTCGACCAAACTTAATCAGGAACCTTCATTGTAACCTAGAGCAATGTTATTGGACCCAGGCAAACAACAAATGGTTCAAAATCAGTGAAAAATCAGTAACAAAATCAGTGAATGAATGGAACAGAAAGTAAAAGGAATTATTAATTTACCTAACAGTCCCATCATGAGATCCAGTAAGAAGAATTGAGAGTTCAGGGTGGAAAGCAATTGAAGAAATATTCTGTGCATGTCTTTCTTAAGTTTGAACACAGGTATTATTCAGATAATCCCAAATTTTTACAAGACGATCATCCGTACCCGAAATTAAATAAGGTTTGTCTCCGGCGTGGTAATAGTCAACACGATTCACTCCCTTTTCGTGATTTTTGAGAATAAAATTTGGTGTATTGGAACGCAATTGCCAAACCTGAATGAAGGCTCAAAATGAATAGTTTAATAATTGCATTCTTGACGAAATAATTTATAAAAACAAACCTTGACTGTGCTATCAAGAGATGCAGTGGCAAATGTTTTGTTATCCTTTGGATTGATAACAATCTGCATTACATAATTGCTGCGACCCTCAAAGACTTGTTGGCATGCCCAATTTTGTTCCCAGTTCCACAAAGTAATGGACATATAATCTAAAATAAAAAAGGAATGCAAGTGAAAACAACAAATAATATACACAGCAATGCAGCGTCACAGTCTGAATGAGTTTCAAATGCTGTAACACGACCAATATTATTTCACACCCATACTATTTTAAATGACCAATACTATTTTGTAATGGATGCAAAATAATAGAATACACAGATTAATATACCTGCCTATCATTTGATCCACTAACAACTCAATTTTTCCTTGGGACAAACTTGACAGTCCGAACAGGCAAGTCACAGACCTACAAAAAGGACAAGTTGTCATTCATTGAGGAATAAATGAAAAAATTTTAACTTAACCTCAAAAGATTTGATGATTTGTTGGGATACACGGTTTCAAATATACACATTACCGTTATACAAGGAGACCAACATCCACCGTTTTGTTAGATGCATGTCTACACTTTTAACGCGATCCGAACGAGTGGTCAGCCTTCGTTTGATTTCTAATTTCAGTGGCTGTACAAAATATACAAGAAATTAGTGCTATAAGTGTTATGATTATAGAAATAACATTAATTTTAAACCATTTTGTTTTGACGATTGTTGCATCGTTCTACTACGTGGTCGGTTGATCTGTCATCACTGGGGGAGGAAAGAATAAAGCGACATTGCCAGTTAAGATCATTAGCTAAAATACCAAATTGTCTACTTTCAATCAGCTTATTGCTTTTAATTTATTATTTTGGCAGAATTTTTTCTTTTACAATTTAAACAGTTAGATGTTGAATATATTTCAAGTTTGCTCTATGATCATTTAAAAATATGTTTAATTATGTCTATAATGTCATAATGACAACCTATCATGTCCAGTTCAAACAAAAACAACCCGCAACCAGTGTCTCTACCGCAACGCATCCGTAAAATTGAGATGAAATAAGCTTTTGTTAAATATCTAGATCTAGACAATAAGCGAGGATTATCCCAATCCAACACAGGAATGCTAAGTTAATGTGGAACATGGTTGTATGAAACGTCCACGGCGAATTCAATCTCAGTTGCCGGAATAAACTCGAAGCCAATCAGCTAACCATTTCTGACGAAGAAGAGAAATCACTTTGTTTACTAAATAATGAATCAAAATTGAAAAGATTTTGTTGGCGTTAATAAGCGTTATTCGGCTATACGATGTTTCCATCAGGCGCGCTGTCAACAAGTGTCTCCGATTTAAAAAAAAACTGCATGGATGGACAGAAAAGCATTAACATCAAAATATTTGTCGTCTTTGATGCATCAGACGTTATTGAAAGTTAATTCCTATTTTTCGAAAAAGATAAATTGCAACAAGTTAATAATATTATGGAAAAGGGATCAAGGAGAAAAGTGATTTGATGCAACAGTGGCTACTGCATAAAAATTTGAATTTAAATTTAAAAACAAACAATTCAGATTTTAATCAAGACGCAAATCAGACCTTCAGTTTTTGTCATCTTCATTCGCCTCTGATTGCAGAAAATTTTAAAAATAAATAATAAAAAAATAGGAAGAATCAAAGAGATAAACAGAGATGACCTTGAGATAACAGACGTTACTCGTGAAAACACAACGACTAACACATCAGCATTGACGTACGTAAACAAAATAAATCAAAACCAACTTTGTCCGGACAATAACACGAACCTGCAAAAAACACCAAAGGGAAACAAAGGGACGGCCGAGGAAAGAAGAAATCATATATTGATGGAAATTGCGGGAAATTCTCAAGAAAGGATTTGTTAAAATGAAATAAATATTATAAACGTTAGACAAATTCAGTCAGACTTGCAGTAGAACACCACATTCTCGACCATATCCGGTTAAACACCAGACTTCAGTCCCATGGTCGAATCTGTGCTTTTTTGCTAAAATTTTGTTACTTAATACATGGAATTTTCACAGAAGACATAAAACACAGCCCTAGCTACATAGTAAAATAAAGTCTTTTAAAAAATATGAATAATTTATGAGTAGCTACTATTTCCGTTCTTTTTGGTGGTACGTTAAAACAGGAGAAATTATACTTTTAAAATCCATATAAATCCTAAACCATTATTAAATTTCAAGTTTCTGTGTATTACTCTTCTCATTAGGTATTTTTACTTAGAAAGAGACACCATCTTCATTAACTGTATTTTTTAAATCCGCAACAATTTCTAGTTGTAGTTTAGGAAAATCCTCAAGAAATTTAAAGAATACAGAAATCAGTCATATACAGAAAAGATATAGAATTTTATAGATATCAGAAATCAACGAATACTTAGGAGACGCGCGGCTAGTCGGCAACCTCTGCTGCGGCCCTACCTGCCGCTGCCTCAGCTCGCAGCTGACGTTCGACTTGCGTCCTGGAATGAATTCTGGGGAATTCTTTAGAGGCCCAATTTACCCACTTATCAAACGCTCTTTTGGATAACGTTTTTTTGGGTGGGGTGAGCTCCGCTGGCGGCGGCCAACGAAGCGTCTCCGGATATGGACGTGGCCAAGGGCACTCTTTTCGGAAGTGAATGATGCTGTTACAGTGACTGCAGTTGTGTACGTTTCGGTTGGCTACAGAAACGGGCACAACTGCAGTCACTGTAACAGCATCAGGGACAGAAACGGGTAATTTTGGCACGGGATCGATGTGGACAGCATTGATTGGCAATCCCTTCCTTTTGGTAGCACGCGAATTACATTGTACAATCTTCAACACAATTTTGCCCCCAGTGGTGGATGATGATGGTGCAAACGTCACGTTCTTCTTTGGGCTCTTCTTCTTTTTTTTTTGCTGGGGGTGGAGATGCTACAGGAGCAGGTCTCGCACCAGATCTTGTTCTCCTTCTGCCTTGGTCTTCACCTACTTCTTTATAGCCCATCTCCTACAAATAACATTCAATCAAAAATTCACATAAAGAGATGAAACAAAAATCAATGGGTGGATGTGAAATGAGTTACCTTGAGAAGTGCTTCTCCTTCTTGAGTAGTCCGTTCCAGAGCAGACAACTTCTTCCCCAAACCTTTCTTTCCTTTGACTACAGCAGCAGCATGCTTTAATAAATTTCAAAGAAAAGAAAGAATAGTGATCAAAAATAAATTTCCAATGACCATACATGCAAGTTAATCGAAATTTCAATTTTCCGCCAAAAGTCTATTCGAACGAAAACAATCGACGCTGGCAACCAACGCCTCATACTTCTCTAAACAAACTAGCTCCTTTGAAAATAAAATAAACACACTATTGGAATTTGGTCAAGAAGTTTCAAAAATTCTAATCACAAAAATATTTGAAACTGGGCCACGGCCACAGCTATAGATTTCGTTGGGTTATCGTTAACGGGCATTCTTCACCCAAAAAATTGAAATCAGCTTTTAAAACCGTTAGGTCTATTTCCAATCAATTTGCAACACGAAATTTCCCTTTCATAGTTTCATACCTGATTCTTTTCACTAACAACTTCGGCCACTTCACTCGACATATTGGATGTTATTCCAACTGATTTCAAACAAATATTTTCAAGATGAAAAATGTACAAGAAGACAAACCGAAGCCAGAACCGGCTGTAAACAAGACACACTAGAGAGGACGTTTCGATGCCAAGCTTTTTCCACCTTGAAATCACGACAAGGTTTTGCAGACGTTGTGCAGACGACAGATTTTCGAAAGTTTTTGGGAGTAGTTTATTCAAAATTTGACCGCTAGATGGCAGTAGCTTTTTTTTGTGGCCCTTAGCCTTAGCATGAAGTACAGTACTACTTTCTGTACTTCATGGCCTTAGTGCACAAGCGTGTGTCACCAACCTGTTTGTTGTTTTCGACTCTAGGTCGTCTGCTACTTTTGCATTTTGTTTACGTTTCGCTTTTTGACTTTAATTTTTCAAATTTCAACATTAACAAAATTGTTGTTTATAAAACAAAATTGTTGTTTATAAAATTTAAAAAACATTTAAAATGATGAGATTGCCGTTTTTGAGACACGATTTCTGAATAGACAGTTTTTATTGCGGGGTAGGTCGTCAGCATGGAATATCTACACTTTGTCGAAATCATTTCAAATCGTTCAAGCATTGCAAGAATTGACAGAGAACAAAATGTTGTTAATTCCCTTTACAATGGTTTATTGTCATCGAACAGAGCTTGTTTGGCTCAATCAATTACTTTGACAGAGTCAACTCATCCAAGAAAATGCTTACAGGCAAGATCACTGTTGAAGAAAGCTCTACAAGACTGCAAACAATGTCAAGAAAGAGACAATTCCTACAGTTTTCGCATCAGTACTAAAACTGTAGTTTATACTACAGGTTGAAAAAGATCACTGGATGTTCATTTTTTGTTAAACTAAAGGGTTGTCAGGTCCATCAGGTGCTGGGAAATCAATCTTCCAAAATGAACTTGGAAAACATTGGAAAGTTTCTTACAACTAGGCTATAGTTTACTTCAACAAAAAAAAAAATTCGCTGTCAAATTTCAGTGACAAATAAAAATTGGCAAATTTAAATAAATATTTCATTCCTATCTTCAACAAATTAAAGAAATAGATGAAAAAATGAAAAAAATTATTTTTAAAAACTATGGCCAGGTATGAAAATAAATTTGACATACAGCGCAATGAAACCACAGAGAAAGAATGAAAATAGAAGAAAACACCGTTACAATGAAATAATTGTAAATATTGAATATTATTGGATCACGAGGCCTTTAAACCATTAGAAAGATCAAAGAACTTAAATGTTAACTTTATGTGAATCTAAAAAAAAACGTTTTAAAGATATTAAATGAAAAAGATCAGTTAAAAGAATGCATATTAAAAACAAACTACTGTGCGAATGTTTATTCATTTTTCTAGGTTCAAAAGTAACAACTTTGTTATTAGCTATTGAAATTCCAAAGTAATCAATTATTGATTTCACGGATCCATTCTTGAATTTCGTTGTATTCGGGATATGATTCCATTTCAGTTTCATCCATCTAAATGAATTTGAAATAAGATGATTACTAATTAGTTTTATTTCTGGTATGAAGCAGTTGAATTTACCAATAAAATTGAGTCTGAAAAAAAGGAGCAAGTTATGGGTAAATCATCTATCGCTCGTAGGACCTTGATTCCTTTGATTGCGATGATTGCAGAATTGGGAATCAATTTCTTTTTGAGTGGTATAATCTGGAATTTGACCCTTTCCGCATCGTGAATCACCATCTATTTCAAATAATTTTTCAATCATTAATGCAATATGACGGTTATAAGTTTAAATGTGCAAAGTATTACTTGCTCGGTATCACGGTTCATCAGAGTAAGAGATTTCTCATCGGTGGAATCCAAATCACACACTTCAGTTACCATACCAATTACATCTTTTACAATTAAAAAAGGAAAAAGCGTAGGTCATTAAATTCCTTTTCAAAATTATGTTGAAAATTCAACTTACCAATTATGTCTCCATATTTTGAATCGCTCGACAAAGAATTGAAATCTTTAAAATTGAACTGCAAACGTGGAATATCATATTGAGCTACGTCTGATTCAGAGATCAAAGTACACTAGTCGTCCATAAAAAAGAAACACACATGAAATAATATTACATAACACTGAAGAAAATATTTACTTGAGTCTTATCGGTAAATTTAGCCTCCACGGCAATTGCAGGAAAAGTTCTAGTAAATACTGGTTTCATAAGAAACAATCCCGATAGCATGTAAATGTTATTTTTCTAACAGAATTTAAGAAAAAATCATTAGACGACAATAAATTTTTTTTTGTTTGAAAAGAATACCTTCAAAACGCCTGACCACTTTTCAACCAGATTGCTCCACACAGTGACTTTAATTTCACCAGATTGATCAAGAAAAGTTAAATCAATAAGTTTCTGATGTTTTTTTTGAAAAAAAACGTCCTTGACAACCATGTGAATCAATCTTGCCGCCAATTTAAAACTAAACAAGATAACGAAATATAAATCACCAGCAAAAATCATTTGAGCAACAGAAGCTTACCTTGGATTTCCTAAAAACAGTGAGGCTATAGGGACGACTTGATTACTTTTGCTTGCGTTCGGATGTTTGCTTTTCATAGCCTCCATTTTTTTCTTGGCTGGGGATGAATCAGTGCTTGCGGTACTAGCTCCAGTATTTACGGAATCGATGCTCGTTTTACTCATTTCAGTTGAAGACCTTTTTCTTTCTGATAACGCATCAGCTTTTTCTTCCTTCGTTGGAGTTACCTCGATCTCGTTAACACCTCCTCCAGTTTCAAGCAAATCCATGTTATTGCTGCTCATCCCGGGCTTCTCAATAAAATCTTCCTTAGTTTTTAGTTTCTTCCCTAAATCCACGGTGAACCTTTCTTCTGCAGTGTTCAAAAGCAACTGATTTTCCTTCTTGTGTGAAGCGAAAGCTATAACAACAAACGTAATGAAAACGTCTTAGTTTTCATTTCACTAGAAAAGAAATGTCGACGTTTGATCAACGCCTTTCTGAGAATTTTTTCTTGTCTTTAAAGACTTGCTGGTACATCGGGTACTGATACTGGTAATTAAAAATCTCAGAAAAATGATCGTTACTAACGTTTCGTTAACATTTCTCTTCTAATAAGCTATTCTCTGAAAAGAGGGGAAACTTTCAACTGAAATGAAAATAAAATTAAATCTTTAAGGCAAAGGGGGAATCCCAACTGATTTCCTTTAAATGTGTAACTACGCCTACAGAATAGAAATTTAAAAAATCTCCTTTCAAGTTATATTGAGAGCACATACCAGTAATCAGTTTCCATCATCATTGTGGCCAGCATGGATTCACTCATCGGAGAAAAACGCTTTTCGGAAAGTCAGCAAAATATAGCAGGAACGTCAGCCAAAAAACCGCGATTAGGAGATAAAGGATTAAACTCTATTATTTCTGTAAATCCAACGTAAGTAAAACATTCATTCGATCATTTAACACTCAACTTAAAAACAAATTTATATTTTATACATTTGTTTTAAAGATTCAAACTGCATGCTCGACTTACCTTTAAAAGTATGAAAACATTTGAAAATGGCAAGGATTACCAACTGACCAACTGGATTGACTGCGAAGCAACAGAATTTGTTGGCTTATCGTTTGGTAAAATAGCGTTACATTACAACGACGAACTACAGGTCAGTATTAAAGCGAAACCATTAATTGCGATAGTCAGAAACTGTACATCCTATAACTTTTATATAATCTTCTGTATGAAAGGAAAACTACATCTATTGCATTACAAACGCTGTCGTCTCCATCATAACACAAGACAACAGCAGGATTTCCCTAAGCAAAGGAATAACTCTAAACAAACAGACTTTGGTAACCTTATTATCTTGAATAATAGGGGATTAACAATAAAACAATAATTTTTCTACAGATTGAACGAGTTAATTATGAGGCCACTGAAGTATTGAACTTTCCTAATATATCATACTCCTACAAATTGATCGAAGAAATTATTGCGCTAGACCTAACCATCGAAAAACAGCGCATCGGTAGGAGCAACCATAACGGATGAAAAACTAATGCATCTCATTAATCATCATGTTACATTTCATTACAGATTTTATTGGAATATTTTTTGAATGGATTGAAGTGGGGAAAAAAATGTCGTTAAAGACACCAAGTGGAAAGGTAAGAAATTTTGACACTAATTCAAAAAACTGTAAAGCCCAATATACAAAAAAATACTTTTTAGCTGATCGTGAATGTAGAAAAAGCTATATCACAAGTTTGTCACCAAGATTTTATTGAGATGATAGGCTTACCGCGTTGCGCAACAGTCAGTTTCAAGGACTTGCAAATGGACGGAGATGTATTTTCATGTTTCAATGACACTATCATTAAGGTAAAAAAATGAATGCACTGTTTCTGAGCATTTTGAGTATTTCATCGTTTCTGAAGATTAATAGATTCTGTCCACAGTCCCATGAGTTAGCAGACTGGCTCGAGGATACATTAGAAAGAAATGAACCAGATGAAGAAAACTGGTACAACGGCGGCAGCAGCGAAGATAGTGGTGTTTTCGGATTTGAACTGCCTAATCCAAATCTAAATTAAAAATTTTCATTATGGCATCATTTCAAATAAATCAGTTAAATCTATCGTATTTTTTAATTTAATTTATCAAGGCTATATCAATTAAGGATATCATACAAACAATACCAAGTTATTACAACTTATTGATCTGGGCTACATAACTTAATTTCATCTAAGTAAAGGATCTTATGTATATATAGAGGCTGGCATTGACGGACATTGAGTAAGCTCGGTCTCATGAAAATACATCCTCCCTTTAAGCACTATCATGTTGATTTCTACTTTCCAATATGTAATAATAAATTTCCAAATTTGATTCAATTAACGTGTTGTGTGTTTGTGTTTAGATTGTTTCATACAGAACTACTAATTTGCTCTATCCTGAAATTTACAATTCAAACAACATTTGAAGATAATAACACCTGAGATATTCCTATCTAAATCAATTGTACGTCAATCTTTACTTTTTAAAAATATTCTTTCATTTGTAAACTTATTCTTTCCTTTAAACAGAATGTTTTCAAATCTGTCTATATACTGCTACTGAAGCTGACACTTAGAGAAGGGAGAAGAATGAAGACTCCATCGAACTTCAGTATATACGTCATAGTCATTATGTAACTGGTTTAGTCATCATTTACACATTAATTTTACTTGAAGCACAGCAGCGTTTTCCCCACTGAAAAGTTCTTTTCCAGTAGGTTAAAAGTACTGAACACGTAAAGTAGTTTGGCTTCCTATCTTAAAATCTAATTTTCCTACTTAATTTGTCCAGAATCCTACTTGAAAAGAATACGTGTACGATTTCGCCTACTGGAAACGTATTTTTTCCTGCTTGAATAAATTTTTCCTACTTAACTTTTCATTTAACTTATAAGTTCAGTAGGGAGAACTAGAAATTTAAGTATGGTATTTCCCGTTAAGAGTGGAATTCGGTAAAGAAGTTTTACTTAGCTAGAAAAGAGAGTAAGGAGGCAATGAAAGTTAAGTAGTAACAAGCACAAGTAGCATTAATTCGGTAAAGACGTTTTACTTATTAGCTAGAAAAGAGAGTATAAGGAAGCATTGAAAGTTAAGTTACTGCTCAGTAACACAGCACAAGTAGCATTTATTATCTCCAATACTTATATATTTTTACCAAACTTTATAATATCGAGGGATTACATGCAACTGAGCTTTGTTTTCAAAAGAATGCAATGATGGGGCACATAAATACAAATCAATAGACATTGATGCTTTGAATGTGCTTAGTGGTTTTATTACAATAAAAGAAAACGTGTCACAATCGTAAACGCAAGTTAGTAATTCTTCTTATAAGTTAAGTTATAATAGTAATTAAAAAACAATTAATTATAATCAAATTTGTTATTAAAATTTACTGTTTTCCGATATTTTAAATATACTCATATTCGTTAATATGAAATCTTTACTATTGATTTAAAAAATTTAAAATCCAAGCTACAGTATTGATTAATATAGATAGTTAAATAAGTTAAGCGACTTTAATCACACTATTCAAAAAGGTACCACTTCTTATGGGTCAACGGCTTTATCAATTAAATTTTAAAACACTTTGATTTTGCACAATTACTTATTTCAAGTTTCAACTAAAGATTTCCTTGAAAGAAGCAAAAAATTACGGAGTCCATTCCTAGTGAATCAGTTGTCTTAATTTACTCTTATCAATATAACAAAATGGTCTAGTGGTTAGCAATTTGGATTCATGATCCATAGGTTGATGGTTCGAACCTAATGGGGGGCGGATTTTTTATTTTTCTTTGTTATAAGTAATATTAAGTATGAATTAAATGTTAAGTATGATACATTTATTAAGTAGTTTGTCAGTTTAAGTAGGAAAAACCTGATAAAGTAGTTTGGCACTATTAAGGGGTAGTAAGTAGGGAAATCGGTTCTATGTTAAGGAGTAAAAACGCTGCTGTGAGAGTTTCAATATTTGTTTCCATTGGATCCTTTAACAGATCCCAAAGTCTTTTCAACATGCCAGTCTGTATATGGACAACACTGTGCTGTCCCCACGACAAAACTATTCATCAATCAATAAAAAAATGGTGGAATCAAAGGCAAATGAATGGAGAGACCTTTGCGATCCAGCAACCAATGAAGAATAAAACATTTTTCTCTTTTCAATTTGGCTAACATTCTCTACAACTTGTTTTTCTACTTATTTTAAGGTAATTAGCAAAGTTCCCAAAGCAACTAAGGAAGAGATGGAAAATGCTGTTGAATCAGCCAAAGCAGCTTACAAAACATGGTCCAAAACATCCATTCTCACAAGGCAACAAGTCATGTTGAGATACCAGCACATTATTAGAAACAATATTGTATATCATGTTTAATGGTATCTGGAATTTTAAATCTAATTGCAGTTTATTTTTTGGCAATACTGGGCTATTGCAGAAAGAGTTGGCAAAAAGCATCACACAAGAGCAGGGCAAGACCTTGATAGATGCTGAAGGTGATGTACTTCGAGGACTTCATGTTGTTGAACATTGTTGCAGTGTAATTAGTCTTCAGTTGGGGGAGACTATGCCAAACATGCATTGCCAAAGATATGGACACATTATCTTTCCGAACTCCCTTGGGTGTTTGTGTAGGAATCACTCCCTTCAACTTCCCTGCCACTTGGGGTATATTTATATATTTCTAAAAGTATTAAATTAAAAATGGTAATCTAAATTGCTTATTTTAATATAGATGTTTCCCGTTGCCCTCGTCTGCATGAAAGGTGAGCAAAGGTCAGAAGACAGGAACCCGCCTAATTTTTTTTCCTAATCTGCATTTTTTCAGGTAGCTTCTCTACCAGTCACTGATGCAGTTACTCTATTTCCATACCAGATATGGAGACAACTAAAAATATGGGAATATTAAAAATTTAAAAATAAACTAAATAGATACAGTTGTATACATTATGACTTTATTCTTTGTAAAATGCAAGAAATATCTGAACAATAACCTTAAGATTGTTAGAATATTATTCGTTTTTATGGTATAATACAAAAATCAATATTTTTTACCACATTCTTAATTGCTAACATATGTAACGAATTTTAGAAGTCATCAAATTCATCGAAAACTGTTTTAAGTCTTCGAATGGTGACATTTTCGATAGCCGATAACCGTTTCATTTCGCGAATCACGTGAGTTCTAGGTTTATATTTCTTTACATCAGTATTTAATCTAGTCAACGTATAAAAATCAGATAATTTTCGAACGCGTGACAGGATAACGTAAATCCATCCCGAGCTTCCATACAGATGATGCTTTGACAGATAGCCAAGTATGATCGCATCTAGTGTTTTGCCTTGAACTTTGTGACCGGTTAGAACCACCGATAGGACACAAGGAAATTGGCTTACTTGAATTTGAAATGTTTTTTCCGATTTTCCTAATCTGCATTTCACACAGTTTTTGGAAACGACAAGCGGAAAACATCCTTTATCGAGACGTGGATAAAGTAAGGACTCACTCCACCCAGAAGCTGTGTGTTTAAACACAAGACAAAGGACATCTTCGGCATAGACGGCATGAGTCATAGTTCCGTCGTCCAGTTTAGCAACTCTAATTACCGCCGAATCTCGCAAACAAATGTCTTCCAGTGTTGCGTCCGTTCCATTTGCCACTCCTTTACATACATCGGAATTTATAGTGACCATATATGGTGCTCCGATGAAACAGTAAAGATTTCCCGGTGCCTTCAATCGCTTTGATCCTAATGAGCGGATGTACTCTGCTTGATTGGGATCTATCGTTTGATGACCAGATGATTTTGAGATTGATGCTTCTATAAGCAGTACGCCACGGTTACGCCAATCAGTGCTGTTGCGTTGAATCAAAGGCAAATTGTACAGCATAGTAACTTCGCAAAATTTTAGTGCCTCTTCTCTTGATTGATTTTCTGGAACGGCGATAACGGTACCCAAAGGAGGTGACGATATGACAGCACTTGTGGGATAAATGAATCTTTTGTTGACATCGTCAATGTCCTGCTTGGTAGGTTGATTAACGCGCCATCTTTTTTGTGAATCTGCCCATCGCGTGTCAGTTTGGCGAAGATTTTCGGTTAATTCAATAACATCAGTGAGGCACTCCTTCCATGCTACACGAGCACGCATTGATGCTAGTGAGTGGTCGTCCGAATTATTTTCTTGCCGGGTAGGAAGCTTGTAAATGGTGACGCCGACCGGAGAAAGTTGATAAAAATCACCCACTAGCACAAGGTGTATTGCACCATAAGGTTTTGAATTGCCTTTCAGTTTCTCTAGTCTTCGTTTCATGAAGTCGAATAAGGCCGGTTGTATCATGCTGAATTCGTCCAAAATTAGCAATCCAATTTCAGACCAGGCAATGATTTGATCACTGCTGGGGTCGGAATCGACCATTCTTGCAGAAATGCCTAGTGCCGAATGGAGAGTGCAACCCCCAATTAGAACTGCTGCCACACCGGAAGATGCACACACAACCACAGAGGCGGTGGAATGCCATCTGCGGGCAAAATCTACAAATGTTTGGATGACTCTAGATTTACCAGTGCCACCGGAACCGCTGAGGAAAAGTATTAGTTGAGGAGTAGGCATTATTTTCTTCAACAAATCATTGATGTTTGCAGTAAGAAGAGCTATTTGAATTGATGAATTTCCTGAGCTCACACAGTTGGCCAAAGCGATATGTTGCAATAGAGCAGACCCAATTAAAACAAAAGCCATGTGTTGTTTCTCGTTTAGTCCCCAATGTCGGGACTGCTGTTGAAGAGTTGGAAAATTGGGTTCCAATTTTGCTGGTTGATTTGTAGTTATAGGAGAAGAACAATTAGACCTGTTGGACAGTGCTTTTTCAATATTTTGAAGCAATTCTACTCGTGTGCCCACAGGTGCATCCAAAAACACTTTATTGTTCATCGGGTCTTCTTTTGGATCTTCTACTAACGCTCCAACTTGAGATCTACCAGGCAGAGTAAATACGGATTTCTTGCTACTGTTTTTGGTGGGCAATACATTGATGGCCGACAGAGCTTGTTCCGGGGTTACTAAAGTAAAGCCAGATACCAGTTTTAAGCGTACAGGATTTTCGTTGAATGATGAAAGAAGTTTAACGAAAGGATCAGTCACGCTGTTTGACTTGGCTTCTTGGACACCAGCTAGTGTGTTTGAAGCATTTTCCACGTCAATAAGATTTACAATGTCATCGTCGATATCGTCTCTTGGCACTGCAGGAATAGGATCTCCTCGTTTAAACAAATGATCTTCTGATAGGCAATTTTTTCTACAGAATGACTCGTAATAATTTTGCATGTTGTGAAGGGTGGCTACTGTTTTTTCGTTTGCATCAAGCAACGGTTTGCGTTTCAAATAGCTACTCCACCAAGTCCCGTTTTCATCGAATAAATCTAATAAAAATAAAATTTCATTAAAAATTGTTTTTTTTTAAATTTTAAGTCTTAAATTTACACGACGATAAATTACCATTGAGTGTTCGAAATGGGTAAAACATGATAAGCACATCTTCTGCGTATTGTTCTCGTCTTGAAGTAAGTTCATCAATGTTCAAATCACTGTTGTCTACTAATCCTAGCACATCCGGTACTCTTAAACCACTGTATGAAGGCCAATGAAGGTTCTTTCGTTCCCAGTGACCGTGAGTTTCAAATTGAGGATGACCGCAATTGAACTTATGCTGAAATCGGCCTCGTTGAACAAACTCCGTACTCTCCATGTCAGATTCTTCAATGTCTTTGAAATGCTGCAATAAAAACAATTGGTTAAAGAATGTTGATTTATTTCAAATTCATTATGCTGTATGCATTTCTACCGATTTGAGCTGGCACTTTTCCTGACTGCTAATAAAATTCCAGTAGTTCATAGTTTCAATGATGGGGTCGTTTGAACTACGATAAACGTAATCATGGATGGTAGCCAACACTATTCCATTGTCGTTGACCGAAGCAGTCAGTTTTTCAGATCGGATGAATGCTCTGGCCTGCGGAACCGGAAGAACGGCAGTATCATGAGACATTACAAACAGATCATTTCCCAAAGCACAGTAAGAAGCTATAGGAGCCCCAACTGTTTCACCGTTGGTCGCGGCTCTTGCTCCAGATAACAGTCGTGCATATCCAATAGAAGCACTCAATTTTTTTAAATCGTTGTCTGGAACTACATTTAACATGGCTTCGTTTTCCGTTTGTTCAGCCATTTGTTGTTGCTTGAGTAGTCTTCTTTCCTCATGGGCGTTCAATGCACGCATCAATTCAGCTAGAGCTTTCCCGTTTTCAGTACTGTACTTGGATGCGTAGGCACCGTAGTAAAGACTAACTTTCTGATTTTCAACGTAACGAGTACAGTTGTTGCAACCTAAAACAGCTAACACAGTGGGATTACAATCAGTCATGAACATAAAAACGGCCCGTTTCTTCAGACTTATGTTGAGGTAAACGATATCTTTGGATTTCGGCATTTCTGGGTCTTCTCCTTGAGTAATATCCGGAGAGCTTGGGTAGACAGGAGCTACGTTCGTTTCAGCAACTGTGTCGTGCGGTGTATTATAGCGACACAACAATCTGCGATTCTTAAAACAGCTGCTGCGATGTTTCCAGTCATGCATGTTTACAAGAACTTGAATTGAAGCGAAATTCAACAGCCAGCGATCTGATGCCTCAACGTCTTCAACATTTGGTTGTAGTGGCATTCCCAGCCAGATTAAATCAATAACTTCCTTTTTCGATAATTGTTGCTTTCCAAAGCACCTTCTGTATCCGCTTTCAAGTGCTGCGTCTATGCGACTCGTTACAGTGTAGGTTACTTTGCAGACAGGGCACTTTAAACCGTGCGCCTCAACATCTATATTACTTGGGCGACTTCTTAGTTTCTCTTGAGCTTCATTGCTTGCTAATTCCAATTCACCGGGACAGTTGTAAACAGGGCACTTTGTTATCAGTGTCATCTCATTTTCCGGCAACAATAATTCGCCCGTCGAAAAGCTTTCGATGTTCTTTGCCAACAATTTCAAAACTTTTGCAACGTGTGTGAAATGCTCTTCGTCACTATTACCAGCAGTATTCTGTTAAAAAAAAAGTTTGTAAAATTAAATCAAATTTGTTCAATTGCATAAGATTTATATCACATTTTATTAAGAAATTTGAAAAATAGTGGATAATTTAGGTGAAATAAGATACCAAGTATACGAAAAAAAACATCGTGATTACCTTGAATAAATCGTGATCAACAAACGGCAAGTTTTTCGTTTCGCATTCATCCAGTTGAGACGCGGTTTGAAGTTGTCGTTCAATGTTTTCATGACCATACAGCCAAATTAGAAAATGAGCGTGCAATGTGAGTCGTGATTGTTCTTCAACAAGTCCTAGGTAGCCTTTAGAAACGCCAAACACGCCACCTGATTTGTAGGGCAATTTTTCTTTTTTATTCCAACCGATGACTCTTCTGACAACAATTTTCATAATGCGTTGAAAATGAAGTGCCGCTGCAACAGGATGTTTCGCCAAAAGTTTGAATCGAAAATCTCCAGCAGGCACTGGATTTTTACAGTACGCTCCCTTTGCACCCAGTGCGTACCAAACAATCTTGAACGATTGAGTATCGTCAGGACTCACTGTAAACCAAATCTGAGCTTTTCCCAGGGAATTGTGTGCAGCATAAACCATTTGACGATTTCGATTTGCTGCTGCTTCTGAATGCTGCATCGGCTGAGTGGCTAGTCGAATATCTGTGTAGAAATCCATTGCTAATCCATTAAGACTCGTGGGAGGTGGAGGAAATCGCAAACCCCGATTAGCAGCGTCTGCGCATACTACTTTATAATCATGCGCAGCTTTCAAATCTTCCATCGGAACTCGACCATATGCTTCTCCTTTGCTACTAGTACCTCGCTCTGGACCCGACAATCGAGATGGAAGTATAGATCGCACATAAGCCATATTTGATACTTGCTGACGGGTCACCATGTCATAAATGGGTAGAACAAAATCCACTTGTTGAAATTGTCTTGTACTCAAATTCAGAAGATGCTTTACTAAAGCTTGTCTTGAAATTTGATTCTTCCTCTGTTCTCCAAATCCACCACGTCCAAATGGGAACAAATCAGGATAATGAAGCTCAAGATAATCGGGATTGGAATCAGACGCAAAATCTTTTTCTGGACGTACAACATAAGTAGATGAAGTGTTATTGGTCCCCATTTCATCATGGCTAGTCGTATCACTTAAAGATGTACCTAAAAAATACAGATGTTGATAAAAATATGTAATCAAGGAAGGATAAGATGAAATAATGAATTACCATCATCGAGTATCGTAGTTAACACCCGAGCAATTTTTTCGTGGTCGTTAATTTCTTCCCGTTCTGGAGCTCCAATAGTAACGGTTGCCGATTCAAATACGCCATCAAGAAACTCTTCACTGGATCTAGATAAAGAAGGTCCGCCTGTGCCGTTATCTAATCCAGCTGATTGAACTAAATCAGAATCCTGATGGGGATCTTCAGTTTCTTCTATTTCTGTCGTAAAAACCATATCCACTGACGTTTTATCAGAAGGTAGATTGTTGATTGTATCTTGATCGACTTCAACATTTTTCATTACTTTGTTGCCAACATTCCGAAAAAAAAGCAAAGAACTGGCAATTTTTTCGCGTTCAACAATGTAATCAGATTTCACTGATGCCAATTTTGCTCTTGATACAGTGGATTGGTCAGAAGCCATTGGCGAAACAATCAATACACGGATCGCTGTATCTGCAGGAGCCATCGGGAGTTTCTGCCTTACAAGGGCTGTGTTAAGACGATTTGAATAAATATGACCTGTCAATCGCGTCCCACTCGTATCAGAGTAAGAACCCATTCGACCGAATGAAGTAACTGGTCGAATTAAGGATCTAGAGGCAAAAGTCATTTCACGTATCGCTTCCGGGAGTTGACCAATATAATTTCCATTAGCAATCGCAAACTTGGGAATTCTTTTTTTTTGAAGGGCTGTTAAACATCCGTTAGTAACGCAAATGTATAGTTTACACTCACAACAATTCTGAATTTCAATTGAGCAGTTTTTGCGGTGAATTTCTACACCACGGGGGGATATCAGTAACCCTTGAAACCGCGCATCACTTGGAAAATAATGACTTACATCATATTGCTGCAGAAGAAGCGGATGTAATGTTGAATCTCCATCTGGTGATGCAGAAGGTTTACGCAAAACACTGAAAAAACTGCTTGGAAGATGAGACGCACCGAAAAGCTTTGTTTCCGAATGGGAAAACATTTCATCACAAACAGCACAGACGACTATTTCCGAATGATAATCTTCGTGGATTGCTTCAGTAATCGTTGCTAATTTTTCAGGCGAAACTGGTTGTGGCATTCCAGCATTTTCTAAAGTAGCTAATTCTTCAGCAGTGAACAATTCATTCAATAGATCTTTGCCTGGATTGATCTCGTCGTACTGTTGTGAAAGATATTTCGATGCTTTATCACGTCTAGTCTTTTGAGACCTTCTATCTTCAACTGTACGACAGGGCTACAAATACAGTATAACAATAAATACAATTGCTGAAAAATGAATTTAACAGTCTTTTCGGATCTTTTTTCGCCTAAGCCTGGGCTACACTTGGGCGTTTTTTAAGGCTTACGTAAATATTTCTTTAAAAAATCGGTTTAACCAACCTTTATGTGGAAGGCAACCGATTTTGCTTGGGCGTAAAACCGCTGCCTTAACCGATTTTTCCTTAAAATACTTTAAAAATCACCCCACATTAAGCAACCTTTATGTGGAAGGGAACAGATTTTGCTTGGGCGTAAAACCGCTGCTTAAACCGATTTTTTCTCAAAACACTTTAAAAATCGCCCCAATGTAGCCCAGGCTTTATGTATATACATTATAGACATATACATTATTGGATTCTACGTACAGTCATGCGTAAAAGTTTCTTTAGCAATCAAATGACTCTGCATATTTTGGTTTTAATTTGATAGAAGGATTCCTATTTCTTTTTTCCTGTTCAAGAAGTGTGAAAATTTGAAAAAAAAAATTGAAGGAAGAGAATAGTAGATTAGCGAGGAAAAGGAATAGGTAAAGGGGAGTCATCGATCCCCTCCATCAAATTTAAAAAAAATACAAAACATGCTGAACCATTTGTCCTGTTAGAAAACTTTCAAGCATGACTGTGTATATTTTCTTATTAGAAAAAGCTAATGATTCATACCAAATGAATAAAATTTAAAGAAATAAGAAACAAACGTAAAATTAGTTACCTTATTTATAATTGGATTGTTTTCCCTATTTTCCATCACTCCAGGAAGATTGCTAGTTTCAAATATCTGAAAAAAATACATTTTAGTTACTAGATTTCTATTTTCATGTGTGAATACATTAATCAGGAAAGTTCGCAATAATTCAAAATAAAGGAAATTAGATAATTGATTTATGAATTCTTTACCTGCTGATTGCATGAAGCTCCAACAGCTATTAGCTCTTCACGACCCAATTGATTAGAGCTAGCCTTTTCAGACGTTTTGCGGTTATTTTTAAGACAGCGCTAAAAAAATTGTTTTACATACAAAATGAAATTAAGAAAAATTAACCGATAATTAATAATAACTACCTGATGCATTAGATCATTTTTGTTCGTTTCGTGATGATTTATTTCTGGAATATTTTTAGCTTCAAACGTCTAAAATAATTTTTCAATGTTAATTTACCCTTAATTAAAATTATCTACTATTTTTACCTGTTTACGCTTCAAACACTTTGCAATTTCTATTGGATTGTTTTCCCTATTTTCCATCACTCCAGGAAGATTGCTAGTTTCAAATATCTGAAAAAAATACATTTTAGTTACTAGATTTCTATTTTCATGTGTGAATACATTAATCAGGAAAGTTCGCAATAATTCAAAATAAAGGAAATTAGATAATTGATTTATGAATTCTTTACCTGCTGATTGCATGAAGCTCCAACAGCTATTAGCTCTTCACGACCCAATTGATTAGAGCTAGCCTTTTCAGACGTTTTGCGGTTATTTTTAAGACAGCGCTAAAAAAATTGTTTTACATACAAAATGAAATTAAGAAAAATTAACCGATAATTAATAATAACTACCTGATGCATTAGATCATTTTTGTTCGTTTCGTGATGATTTATTTCTGGAATATTTTTAGCTTCAAACGTCTAAAATAATTTTTCAATGTTAATTTACCCTTAATTAAAATTATCTACTATTTTTACCTGTTTACGCTTTAAACACTTTGCAATTTCTAGACTTGCATTTTTGCTGGAAGCCATAGGAGGATTCTTTTCTTCATCATCTATTTCTGGAAGATTGTTAGCTTCAAAGTTCTAAAATATTTTTTTGATGTTAAGTCAACTTAATTGAGATTAATCAAACAAATTTACCTGTTTACGCTTCGAACGGTTTGCAATTGGTAGATTCGCATTTTCACTGGAAGCCATAGGAAGATTCGTTTCTTCAACATCTATTTCTGGAAGATTGTTAGCTTCGAAGGTCTAAAATATTTCTTTAATGTTAAGTCAACTTTATTGAAATTAATCAAACATATTTACCTGTTTACGCTTCGAACGCTTTGCAATTGGTAGATTCGCATTTTCACTGGAAGCCATAGGAAGATTCGTTTTTTTAACATCTATTTCTGGAAGATTGTTAGCTTCAAAGGTCTAAAATATTTCTTGGATGTTAAGTTAACTTTATTGAAATTAATCAAGCATATTTATACCTGTTTACGCTTCGAACGCTTTGCAATTGGTAGATTTGCATTTTCACTGGAAGCCATAGTAAGATTCGTTTCTTCAACATCTATTTCTGGAAGATTGTTAGCTTCAAAGGTCTAAAATATTTCTTGGATGTTAAGTCAACTTTATTTAAATAAATATAACACTTTACCTGTTTACGTTTCGAACGCTTTGCAATTTCAAGATTTCCATTTTTGCTGGAAGCCATTACGCATAAATTTTTAGTTCTTCGCCGATACTTCTAGAAGTGAATTGCGTTTTAGAAACAACATTCAACATAATATCCTCTCAACACGTAAAAGAACGAAGATTTTACCAAAGAAAACAATCATGAATGGAACATGACAGACAGGACTAGACCAAACCTTTTAAGGAACGAAAGAGTACTATTTAACTTGTTAAAATACAACTGAATTCAGTGAATCGTCTAATCGAAAAGAATAGCCTTCGACTTATAACGTCGTTATATCGATAACATATATTTAAATAACTCACACTGATTACCTATTTATGCCATGCTGATCAGCATACCGTCCTGAAAGAATGCGAAAAAAATTTTTTTATTTTTTAAGATCAAACCATCTTTAAGAAATTATAAAATAAAGTACACGCATAATTCCATAAAAGAAAACACCATAAAGTTATGCAAACCTCCACAAAGGAGAACACGATAGAACTTATTAAAACTCAACAAGAGAGAACACAATAAACCTTATTTAAGCTTATGCTACCTCCGCGTATGGGCAACAAAATTAACTTATTTAAACTATTAAAACCGTATATCGTCGAAAGATTAAATAAATACATTACCATTTTGAGAGACGGCAGTGAAATCAATATTCAACTCAATAAATCACTAAACCCGTTAGAACCTGTAGTCCACGTAAAAAGCTGCATACAAAGTGTTCCTCAGCTCTCTATTAGACGTCTCAGTTTACAATATATCCACTCTCTCCTTTGTTATTTCTGTTACTCTGAATTTCGAAATCCCAACGTTGTTCACTTCTCAAAGATGTCTGTACTCATAAAACTCTGTTCAATCGACATGTCTAACCGACATTATTTTGTCTAACCGACATTATTTTGGCCCACAGATGACGTTCTCGAGGCGCGCGGTTCAAAAAATTCCCAAACTCGAGGCGCGCTGTTCAAAAACAAAAAATGCCAAAAATCGAGGCGCGCAGTTCAAAGCAAAAAAATATCCCAAAGCCATCTATTGGTAAAAATAAAAATCGAGGCGCGCAGTTCAAAGCAAAAAAATATCCCAAAGCCATCTATTGGTAAAAATTTGCAACATTTGTTCCTCCTGTATCAGCAAAGTTGTACAGAATCCCTACGGGAAATTAATACATCTCATTTTTGTTAGTGCGCTAATAATTGACCAAGATACATTGATTCGTTAATAAGTAATTTAAATAATAATGTTTTGGAAATGAGTTAAAAATAAATATTTTAGTTTATAGGTGTATTTGTCTTTAAGTGTATTACTTGAAGACTGAAATCAGTTACTTTCAATTCCCTTCAGAATGTTAGTTTTTCTTTACTTCATTAATATAAATTTGTTCAGTTAGCGATTTGATCATTTTCATTTAACAGCAACAAATACTAGAAGTTTTCAATCACAGAACTGGATCATTTTTAACACACAAGATTTGTGTTAATTGCAGTGATATTGGTACCCATTTCCAGAAACTGAAAAATCAATGCACAAACATTGTAAATAGAAAAGAAGAAATTATTAATACGGACTTTGAAAAATAATAAGAACGCGATGTAGCAAATTGCACGGTTAAATCTAATCATCTTCTCCATCTTTTTCGGTATCGCTTGATTGATGAAGTTTCGATTGACGATATTGAAGTGTTTTATAAATAGCCCATCCAATAGCAACACCAGTGGCACCCACAGAAACTACAGTTGCTCCAACAGTCGCAGCCAAAGACGTGCAGTCGCCAATGGTAACAGGCAGATTTTTGGCAAAATCGGGTGATATTTCACGGCAAAATGTGTGGGCCCATGATTGGCAGTTGGCAAAGATAAAATCATACTTGCCCTCGTTAAGGCGTACTTCCTTGGCCCGATGAATAAGTTCTCTAGGGGAAATTTTTATAGAGCCAACAAATATTTGGCGCTGGACTTGTTCTGGATATTCGCGTTTCACCTTGACCACAAACTCTGCACCCGTTAGACCACCAGATGTGTCAGCATCCAGTGTGTAAACGGATTCAGGCGATTCGAATTTGACCACAACGCTCCAATGCATGAGTGTTTTCAAATCTAGAAAACCAGAGGCCAATCCCATGCTCCGGCCAGAAGAAGCCAAAGACTGAAGTTTGGTAGCGTAGACATAAAAATGAGCCATTCTCTCATTAATATCTTCTTCTACAAATTGGCTTATATTGACGCTAGACGCCAGGTCTACAAGGGCGATTCTATTCTCCTTCTAATAGAAAAACAATAATTGAATTATACAAGTAAGGATTTGAAGTTCTTTACTAACCCTATCACTCAGGATTGAGAACGACGAAGGCCCTTGTTTTGTTAGCGAACTGGAACCGTGTACGGCCTTTAAAGAAGTCTGCTGTAAAAAAAATGAAACAACATTAATCTCTCACTACCAATGGAAAAGAGACACTCACTCAAATAAAATTAAGATCACTCAAGATAAAAGCCTTTTTTTATTGCTGTTAGCCTGTATTTTTGTCCCATGAATCACAATGCTTGATTATAAAAAAATAAGTTCTTAAATCCAGGAGTTTGGCATTAATAACATGCCAGACACAAGAAGCTTTACAACTGATTTCCCAGACTAACTGGTTGTAATGAACTTGCAAAATGTCTGTGACATAGGAATTGAGGCAGCATTACATTTCACTATCAATTGAGTTAAACTAGACTTCAGTTGGCAAGGGAATCAAGGTTGATTGAGCCCTTTCTTGATCTTCTGCATCAGACTGGGTAGCTGATTGATGTGGTAGTTGACACAATCGACAGCACAGCTTTCAAACTCTGCTCTGTAACGTTTCATGTCTCCTTCAGTGGGAGAGGGTCCAACTTTTTCCTTGATTTTGTCCTGACACAGTAGCACGCCTCGCTGTAGCCGTTCTTGGAACTGACCCATCTCGTTTTGCACAAAATTCTGTGCCACGTTAACATCACGAGTGCAATGCTCAACACAAGCATGAACACTGTTCATCGAGGCTGTGCTATCAGAACAGCAATCTGCTGCACAGAGATGCATGGATTTCTGATAAAACATAATTTAAACACGAGTCAAAGAAGTAGTTTTGCCATAATGTTATACCTGCATCTTTCGAAGATTGGATTTTTCGATTTCATCGACGAAGTTGGAGAGAGCAGACTCAACCCGGCGCTGTGCATCTTCGGCCATTTTTGCACGTTTAGTCTGTAATGTTTGCATGAGAAGTGGTAAAGAAACAAGAAAATAAAACGCCATCTAGCGCTCAGAATTTTGACTGCAAGACGGACGTTTATTTCATAGGAAAACTAGCTTTAAATTTTGTATATAGTAATGAAGAAACTTGAACTACTATTTTGATAAACTAGGAACTCGATAAAGAAGTTCTCCGTCTGCCGTGTAGAATGAATCGCCTTTTTGGTAGACATCGCTAATATTTTCGTCATTTTCCGTTTTCGGCTGAGTCTTAGAATGTTGCTGTTAAAAGATAACATTTATTTTTAAAAATGAGATTATGATTAAATTCAATTTAATAATACCTGCTGAATGTCTCCGTCTTCTCTGAATTGTATTTTAGTCATGTCAACCTCCTCGGTGATTTTTGATTCCGATGGGTTGGACTCCTGGGATGCCCATTTGGAAGGTGATTTGCCCGAGAGGTATTGAAGCACCAAGTCTTTATCGCCACTTACATCTTCGGGTTCATATTCAGTCCGTTTAGGTTTGGAATCGTTCTCAATTATAGACTGCGTTCCGATTATAGATTCTTCCGTTAAACCCATGTCTTTTTTCAACTCCTGCAGTGTCACTCTCTGGTTTTCCTTGAACATTCGTGATTTTAATGGAGGCTTTGTAATTTCCTGCTGCTGCTCTTCAATATTTGCTAGTGGATAAATTTCAGTAGGGCTGGGTAGACTTGTCTCCTCTGATTTGGGTTTATGGGGTATCCATTTAGCAGTGGCAATAGCTTTAGCTACATGCGGCTCAATGCGAAAATGTTCTGCAATCATCTCAAATGTCCACTGATCCGGATCACTGTTGTGTAGAAAACGAATGTGTTCCTTATCTGACCACGACAGAGTTTTTTCTTCAGCCGAATCTTTGAAATACTTTTGCTTGATTATCTTCATCTTGACAAGTTCTTTTATTTCTTGTTTAGTGTTTAGTGTTTCATCATACATCTTGTCAAACTTCATCACATTTACTTCATCATCAAAATCTTCTTCTCTTGAGAGTTCATTTGGATTGGAAAACTCCCCAAGGGCTTTGGTCTGTCTTCTAATGCCAGGGTCTCTTTTGACTGTGAATTTGGCCATTTTCTTGAAGTCTCCTCGACACTGATTTTGTATATCCCTTAGTCGGTCCGATTCCTTGAGAAAATGCTGACCAACTTTCCATTTGCTGGGTGTACCAATTTCTGATAGATTTGCATTTCCCATTCTTCTGTCTTCTCCATATTCTTCCCCTTCATTGTTTCCATATCCAGAAGTATAAGAATCTTTTTTATTCATATATCTATTATGCTTTGTTGGACGATCTTCCCAGCTGGATCTGCCAGTTTCATATGCATTTCCAGTTCTTTTGTCTTCTCCATATTTTTCTCTTTCTTCATTTCTATATCCAGAGGTGTATGAATCTTTTTTATATGAATACCTGTTAGGCTTTACAGGACGATCTTCCAAGAAGTCTTCATCATCAGCATCAAAACTTGTATGCCTGCTCTCTGCATAATGATTGCTTCTTTGAGAGTATCCACCATTTATCTTGTTGAAATCCCGACTATAAGCACTCTTTTGGGGATAATCAAAATCTTCGCTTTTTTTTCCGTATTTTTTTCTCTTCCTTTCAAAGTCTGTATCTGAAAAAGATGCTCCTTTGTAGTCGGCCAAATTATGACTAGTTGTGGTAAGGCTTCTGGACTGAGACAAACGGGTGAGTACTGATCTCCACATATTGAAAGGTCAAAAATATAAAGTTTTCGTTTAATAACAACACGTGAGCCAAGCCAACTGATTATTTAAAAAGAAAATCAGCTAAGAAATGTGAAATTTTAACGACTAGCAGTCTAGACTGCTAACACTAGCACGACTACACGAGCACACGTTACGAAGCAGACGAATTTTCGCAGAGTTGCCAGATAAGTAAATTCCAATCTGTCACTCGTTTCTTCAGGTTTCATTTCAATCCTGAATTCCTGATTCCTGAATTCTATCTTTTTCATCAATGTTTTACTTTTTTTAAATTTAACCGCTGTCGAATCATCAAAACTGCTTAATTTTGACCTTCAGATGATGTTATCGCAACAAAATGGGAGAACCAGTCAAAGTTAGTAGAGCAGTTATTGGCGAACGCCATTATTAACATGGAATGAGAAGACGATAAAGTCTATATTTTTCTCGTCTATTTGATTATTTGACACACCCTTGTCAAAACATGTTGGAAAAGAAGGGGAGGAGGGCGTTCAAGTGAACCAGGAGCCATCGTGTGGTGTTATTCGTCGTCGTGCAGGTTATACATGCGTGACTCGGAACTTTTTTCCTTATTTTTTTTTTTAACTTTCCGTCGGTGTATCAACAACCGAGTCTCCATGGAAACATCCCGGAGTACCTAGCACAGGTACATAGAATAAGGTGAGCACTCCCCCCCCCCCCTCACATCCACCCGATTCGGCTCCCGCGGTCTTTCCCCACACGACGACGTCGACGATGACCAGTTCTTTTTCGGCCGTTCTTTTTTTCCCTACCATCCCTCTTCTTGAGCACCTCCCCTCCCTCATGGAGACGTCTGTAGATAGGGAAAGCTAAAAGTTCAGGTGTCACCTTAGCCGACTTGTCTGTCTGTACACGGACGAAGACGAGTTGAGTCACGGCGTTCGACGTGAAGCTCGTTCGGCCGAGGGAATACTATACAAAAACAAACAGATAGTGCAACGAGAAGGATTATTATTGTTCAAAAGTTTTTATAGCTCCTATTTGTTCCGTTTGATCGAGAAGGACTGGCGAAATCAAATAACATGATCGGAATCGACTGTAGTGTCATCATCGGATTGGTGGTGGTATTTCTCACGGCCTCGTCGTCTGTCGCCACTGAAAGTCAATCATCTGACGGAAACAACAGCATGACCGACCCGGAATTGATGGAGCAAGTAGAGCGACACTATCATCATCCGCCTTCATCCAGTGCAGCAGAACTGCGTAATGATATTTTGGCGTGCCAGTCGGATCCTTGCTTTCACGGGCTCTGCATTGATCACACGAACAAGTAAATGTCTCCTTTCTAAACTGAATTGAATTTTTAATAATGTAACTTATATAAAACAGTTCAACTTACTCGTGTTTCTGTGAGGACGGATACACTGGCTATCAATGTCAAACCGACTGGAACGAGTGCTGGAACGGACCTTGCAAACACGGAGGCACTTGCGTTGATGGTATCGGACGATATCACTGTCTTTGCCGGCCAGGTTTTACGGGTGAATTTATTTTATCAGTCTGAAAATTAAAAGCATGCATTTAAATGGATAACATTTAAAGGCGACGACTGCCAAGTCGATATCGACGAATGTCAATCGGATCCTTGCCAGAACGGCGCAACGTGCCAAGATGGGAACAACGGATACCGTTGCCGCTGTTTGCCCGGCTATGAAGGGGCTTTTTGCCAAGTGGACGTCGCCGTTTGCCGACATCAACAACATCACAATGACACGAGCAGTCGCGATATTTTTTTGCCGCCCACCTGCCGTCACGGAGCCCGTTGCGTCGAAGGCCCCGGTTTAGCCTATCATTGCCTCTGTCCAGAAGGTTTTTTTTATTATTATTTCACTTCTATCGGCCTCTTTTTCTACCTCATTTCCATATATGAAAAACAAAACTAAGGTTGGACAGGAAAACATTGCGAGACGGACGTGGACGAATGTTGTAGCAATCCGTGCAAGAACGGAGGCCACTGTATCGACTTTATTGGTAGCTATCAATGCGCATGTGCTCACGGTAAATATGCATCAACTATGTGTACATAGTAGACCTAGAGGCGTATACTAACAGTGCCGTTCAAGTTATGCTCTGTCACATATTAAATATTTGATTGAACGGCTGAAACATTTTTTTTTTTCCGATCGATACATCAACGCCGGGACAAAACAAACAGGTTTTACCGGTCGTAATTGCGAAACGGCATTGGAGCGATGCGATGATAAGATATGCGGCTACCAGGGCATGTGCTGGCTTGATGGTGATGATGGACAGACTTCCTGTTATTGCCGGCCCCGATTTCCACGGAGCCCATTGCGAGGACCAATATAACGAGTGCCTTCTGCCAGGGACCAAATGTTTGAACGGTGGCCAATGTATCGACCAGGTGGACGGCTATTCCTGTTCTTGTCCATCACAATGGTAAATTGACACATAACGTGCAACAGCAACTAAAATTATTATTTTCCTCTTGTACCTTTCATGGCATAATAACATGGTCATTGATTTCTTGTCAGGACTGGACCGCGCTGCCAATCTGTCAATAATCAAACAGGGCACGAAGAAAAACATGAAATGACAGTGTCGTCAGCTCTCTCTACAATGTCGTCAATGCCAGTTATTACGACGCAGCAATCGACAACGATACAAGTGCCATTGGATATGACAACTCTACTATCCAATGCGAGCAGCGACGACGTTTTATCAACACTCGGATCGGATCACATCGACGGAGAAACGGACCAAACAACGACCGTAGAGTGGACCACATGGATTGCTGTGACGACCACTAACCTTTCGCGAGAGATGGAAAACACGATATGGACAACAGAAACTACTCAAGAGACAACAACCAACGGATCGATACCTAAAGACTTGCTGACATTACCAACTACAATATCCGATGAAACGACGTCCATGTCCACGACGACTGATGCGTTGGAGACCACCTCGACGACGCCATTAATGGAAACTATTACAACTGATACGGCCATCAAGTGGAAAACGACCGTTTCTTCATCTTCTACTGAGAAGCCAAGCACAACTTTTCCATTTCCTACCGAGTCCAGGAAACCGGAAAATTGGGGTTTAGATGGCCAAGAACGTGAGATGAATAATTTCACGACGCCCGTCAGTCCTATCAGTTTCCCTTTCGATTCAACAAAGATGACCACTAGGACGGCCATCTCCTATTCCACCCCATTTGATGATCAGATTTCCACTACAACACCATCAGCTACAACTACTTTATCTACAACACTGCGTAATGAAAAACGTACGGAAGACGTTACAGCCGGTGTTACATCGATCCATCAGCCGACAGATGGACGACCTCCAGAGGCTGATCTTGTTTCAATCACTTTGGAACCCGAGATAGACACGGCGACTACTGCGAGTGCAAGTATCGATTTAGATATTCCTCTTTCGATCCATCCTCATCCGGAAGAGAGTAACACTACAGACACTCCATCATTGCCAACGGATCCATTTGTGGCAATCACTACCCTCCCGACTGACCTCGATACCAGAAATCAGACCACCACAGTGAAAGCAATAGCTGGTGAATACCCGCTAATGGAGCCAACTTATCCAGCACTATCGCCCGGAATTCCGGCCGGTTCGTGCACTAGTGAAATTTGTCTGAACGGAGGCACTTGCGTCATGACCCAAGAAGGATGGCAGGTACGCACGCACGTCCAGCTCGTAAATCGGAACGACGATTTTTTCATAATTTTCTTAATTTGATAACTTTTTAGTGTCGCTGTTCGTGGAGAAAACGAAGGGCGTCGTTGTGAAACAGACAGAAAACTTCGGGTGCCGCAATTTCACGGAAATTCTTACCTCAGTTATGCCGTGGTGGACCGGATGCAATCGGATGATCCAAATCATCAGCAAGTGTTGGAGGCTCGACTCGAATTTAGTACCACCGCGCCGTTGGGTTTGATCTCTTATATCCACAGCATCGACGCTCACGTCTACCTGGCCGTTTACGTTGAAAGAAGCGTTCTCAAATTCCGGCTGTCATGCGGGCGTCAACAAATGACTCTGGTGGAAACAAAGTACAACGTATCAGATGGAGACATTCACGCCATTTTTATGAGGTTTTAATTTACTGTAAATAATTTGAAGTTAAAGATGAGAATATCATTTTATTAGATTCCTCAAAGTGGAGGACAGAAATTCATCCAGTACCTTTTGTATGGGTTCCGTTAAATTAAACAATTCTTACTCGATGAATGGCGAGCAGAGATTGGCTGAAGATGAACGTTTTACTTGGCCGGGTAGACTTCATATTGGTGGTCGACCGACTGGAGTACCAACCCCAGCAGAACTCGTCTTTTTTGCCCGGAATAATCGGCTGTGCTTACACTTTAGAAGTAAATTTTACTTAACCAATTTAAATTTAAAAATAATAATAAAATCCCTAATGTATGGCTCAGATTGACGGCAATCGATTGGACATGATAGCAGACGCAGTTCAAGGCAAAGCGTTGGATGAGTGTCCGGATCGTCGAGCCAACTGTGGCGGATTGCGATGCCTAAACGGCGGAATTTGTCGCAGCCATCTGGATAACACTGAAAAGGAAAACGAACAACATTTTGAAGGTGGCGGTTGCCTCTGCCCAATGGGGTGGGTGGGTGACCAGTGTGAGATCCGTCAATGCCCGTGCAATCCGTGCCAAGTCAACAGTACCTGTTTAATGAGCCCCAACGATCAAATGATTTGTGTCTGCAGTTACGGCCGAATTGGGTCACTCTGTGAAAATCGGTAAAATCTTGATACTTTTATTACATTTTTTCAATTGACTGCTATAAAAAGCATTTGGAAAGAATTCAATCGCATTTCAATTGTTTCACAGCGGTGAACGTGACGCGGCCTCAATTCGACGGCACGTTCATGGGCCACTCGTCTTACCTGAGTTTGACTCCGCCGCCATTCATCCGCGAACATTTTGAGCTGAAATTCAGTTTCGTCACGGACGACGCCCGCCAAGTAGCTCTACTCCTTTTCATTGGCCAGCAAGTCAATGCAGATCAAATGACTGCATCTGGAATCGAAGAAAAAAGGGATTTCTTGGCCATTAGTTTCATTCGTGGCCACGTTGCTCTTACCTGGGATTTGGGTTCGGGAGCCAGAAGAATTTTTACGGCTCGACCTGTCTCTGTTTCGACAATGGGAGGTCACTCGGTTCACGTCGGAATGCGAGGGCGAGTGGCTTGGCTTCAAGTCAACAATCAGCCGACAGTCACTGGGAGATCGCCCGGAATCCTGTCTGTTCTCAACGCTCACCCTAGTCTCTTTTTAGGTGGTCATTCTTCATTCAATCATTCACGATTGCCGTCCGACCTGCCGCTGCATTCTGGTTTCCGTGGATGTATTTACGATTTGGTGTTCCGCTCCCGTGAATTTGCCGACCGCGATCAAGAATTCGATCATCACAATACAATCAACCATTGGCTGCCGCCCGTTCAGTCTGGCCGAGGCGTCCGCCAATGCTCCATTCCGTCGTGCCGATTGCGGATGCCCAAGACCAGCGGAGAAAACAGCACGTCGTGGAGCAGCAACGACGTGGACGATCAATTCGACGATTGCTAATAAACACGTTTTTGATTCAAAATGATACTCACCGGAAAAGAATAAAGAATAGGAAAGTTATAGCTGGTTGAAAATTTCTTCTGCTCTGAAATGAAAATTCAGTGAGAGAAACAATAGAGTCACGTGGGGGTGGGAAGTGTATTTATTTCCTCTTATTGATGATTGTAGGAATACAATCTCGTTTGTTTTACTTTTCCTTGGCCCTTTTCTCTTTTCTGTCTCGACCACCCCAACAAATTTCTATAATCAACCACACACACGCACACACACATACATACAGGATATGAATTTAAGAATATCGAATGAAGAGAAGAAAAAAAAAAATGAAAAAGGGAAATGTCGCTGCTGCGAAAGAGGCATTTGGATTTCTCACGTAATACTTGAACTAGGACTTTTTCCTATTCCCAGTGTGTTTTCTTTAACTATAAAGCTACGATGTACCGGTGATGATAAAAACATTATTTTCTCAGCCCTGCGAATGGTGGGCATCTAAATGCCCAGCCTTAAAAAAAAACACACACACACACACACTTACACGAAGATGAGATCATGCGAGTAGGAGAGGGCGGGGGACCGAGAGAGAACCAAAAAAGGGAATATCATGAACGACGACCTAAACATGGGAAAAGAAAAACATCGGTCTCTTATCAGGGCACTCTTTGCTTGAATGAAATTTCCTCGAAGAAAAAAACCACGAAACGATGAAAGCTTTTCATAGAATTATCATCGGAATACATAAGAAGCGACTGATATCAAACGGGGTATTCGGATAGGCGGTGGAAGCTTCAAGCTATTTGTATAACTCCCCACAAATCATGATATTACCGGTGTGGTAACAGAGAACAATAAAGCCGACTGGTGAGAGAAAATGATTCGATCATTTGTTGACTGCGAATAATCAACGGAAATTCCGCAGTTTTGAAGGAAATTAATTCCTTGATTTTCGTTGGACCTACACCCCTCATAGGACAAGGAGTTTAAAAAAAAAATAATTCCTAAACGACAGACTAAAATTCCGATCACTAGCTTTTTCTCTGCCAGAAGGCGCGGTACATTAGTAATGCGAAAGAGAATCGGGTGGGGAAACAAACAGAAGAACAGCTGCCGTTCCACGCATACGCAACACACATGGTTTTTAAAAAACGAGCAAATACTTTGTGTAAAACGGAGGCTAAATGGAACACATGTTGAGTGGCCAACAAGCTGCTAGAACGGTAGAAAGGGGACCAGAAATGGCTTTTTTTTTAATAGAATTTTTGTAAAAAAAAAAGCTGCCAAGTTTAATTGTTTTTAAATTAAAACGAGGCTATTTTGGAAAAAGAGATCGAAAATTATTTTTCGATCACCAAATTACTGTGTAGTAAAATCAATTTAATTTGCGTATGACCGAAAAGAGGGAAGTATGGGAGATGATGGGCTGTTTTTTCTTTTCGCTGTAGAGAATTTTCTAGCTGTCTAATAGGCAGGAGTGCCAACGGTTTCGCTCTTCTGGACGCTTCGGACTCGTTCGCCCTGAGCAATTTCTCCAGCACGCCAGCCCTTTAATTTGAAGAAAGGCGTCGACTCCGTAGAGGATCATGGAAATGAATCCAAAAAACTAAAGAAAAATAGAAATGTTAAAATTACAGCCGCGAGAAACAGACATCAATGCGCCAAAGACATTGAAATTCGGATTGGAACAACAATAGTATGAAATTTCACCCGAAAAACAAGTCAAATGGAAAACTCACCGAAGCGGCAGCCCAAGCTTCGAATAGACTGCCTTGAGCAGCGCAGGCAGCCGAGGCAGTCAGCATAAAGAAAACACCACAGGCCACAATAGCCCATCTCCTGTTAATGTTATACCAGCATGGATTATTATAAATTCATCAAATAAACCCGATTGTCGTGTATATATAATCAATGGTTGTACTAACCACCATGATCCAAGGAATGAAATAAAGCTTCTCGATGACATGGAAAAGGTAGGAACGCCAATAGGATGCCCGTGATCCAAAATCCTCCCATTGCGCAAAAGTTGAACCAGTTTGGCTCTCGAATGATAATTGACTTCCGACACCATTATGCAGATGAAACCGAGAATATTCAAAACCTAAACGTGATAGTAAATACAATTAGAAAAATTACATAACGAATCAAAGCAGCAAAGTTATGAAAAATAGCCGAGAAGCCTCAATACCATAATGGCTATTTTCAACATGCCCGGAATAGTACGGACGTAGGACGGATCAAAGCGGATATTAGTGGTGACTGTGGTAGCCGTCTGAGTTTGGGTGACGGTCGTCGTCGAGTAGGTTCCAGGAAATCCTGTTTCGGGCCATCTTCTCTTAATTCCTTGTTGAATTTGTAATTTTCAGCTGCTGCGGCCATGAATCACGTCATGTTCACAAATTCAGAAAGAGAAAAAAAAAATAAATATCGACCGATATTAGTGACTGCTGATTAAGCATGTGGTCAGGAAACAAGTATTCAATTTCAGGACTTGGTTATTAATAGACATTTCCCCTCCTTTCCTGTCCCGCTTCCTTCGGCCCTTCTTCGCATTTGTAGGTGACGAGAAGCAAAAAAAAAAATTGAAAGAGACAAAAACGAGATTATGAAGAGCTTAACGGTCGCATAATCTCGTTGCACGTCTAGAACGACGAATGATGGAACAAGTTTCGAGTACTCGTCGTCATTGGAAAACGATGGAACGAAAAGAAAGGAGGAAAAAACGATTCTGCTAGAAACTCGAACATGGCTGGGCAGCCAGCAACAAGGAAAGCAAAAAAAGAAAAGAGATCGAAGGGTGGCGAACGAATGGAAATAGAAGAGGCTTTATTGATCGGATCCTTTTCGCCAAGACCCGCCAAAAAAAAAGGAAAGGAAGAAATCCAAAGTCGTGAGACGCCCAGTCGTCCGTCACGTCAGATCATAGGGTACATATTAAATCTGGATTTGTTGGCTACTATCAACTATTATTTTACCCTCCACCAATCTGAAACCTATTAAGCAAGAGTAACAAGGAGCTAAATAAAGAGTTGGTGAGGGTAGTTATTACCACCATCACTTAATGCATTGAGTGACACCCCCAACAATGCCCAGGAGAAATGTTGTTGGCATTTGTGGTCTTACAATATAAAGTAGTAGACTAAAAGAGGGGCTTCACTTGCAGTTGTTAGTCACTGTCACTCGTTCTCTCAGTTTCTGGGAATCGATTCGAAAACGGTTTGAGCTTAGGAAAGGACACACAGGACGACGCGATGATGTCACGAGTCGAGGCTTCAAAGCCCAGCCAACCGTCCCAGGCTTACCAACTTTGATAATGATTTTTACAACTCACACAGCTCAGCTAAAATATCGGAAATCTACAACAGGAATTGAGCACATGAATAAGTCAAACGATCTACGAATTACCTGATCAATCGAAATAGCACTTGACTAGAGACAGGGCCACTTTTTACGATACACAAAAATACTTGTGCTTTGTTGAGAGAATCCAAACACACGCAACCGTCAAACGTAGAGTATTTTCTCTGTGTGTGGGGTGGCCTAAGCGAAACGGTTGGGGGGAAAAAAAAGAAACATCACGATATCTGCGCATGGCAGCGACGCCAACACCACCTAGCGGTCAAAATAACAAGCTTGTTGTCAGTTTTTTTCTATTTGAAAATGTAAAAAATAAAATCTACTTTAAAAAAAAACGAGAAGAAATCATAAAACGAGAAAATTTTAGAAATTGAATGAGTTAGTCTGGATTGAAAAATATGCGTTATTTTACTTATTTCAATACTAAAAAGTTTTGAAATCCTTTTTATTCTAAAATAGAAATTGTGTACGAATACAAGTTTGCTCCCACGCGAATGAGTTGTCGGCTTACTGCATCTATAAATGCGTCATCGCCAAACAAGATGATTGGTACAGAATTGAAGAAAGTAAAAACATGACTACCTTCATTCAAACCATGATGAAAAGGTTCTGGGGAAATAAGGAAGAAGCCGCCGTAATGAATCCGGCGCAATAAATATGGGATTCCAATTTAGGCGAATGGAGGGGACACGAGATATACATATTATTATCCAGAATTCACCGGATCAATGCCTTCAATGATGGACAGCAATGAGGGGTACGATTTCAGCAATGCCCGATGTGAATTTCTAAGTATGTCGTCGTCAGGAATCCAACTACAGGAAGAACTTCCACCTTTCGACCCTAGACGTCGCCAGTCCCTGCCGTATGGACGTAGAAAACCGCCCAATCAGTTGGGTTGGATTGAATGGATCTACCTCTTTCTGACGGTGTAATCCTCTCTTTATTTCCTCCTTTTCTTTCACGAAATAAATTTTTTTTTTCCCGTCAAACTCTCAAATAAAATCAGTTTCAATCACATAGTTTGTTCATTTTTAGTTTAAAAATGTACTTCCCGCTGATGGGTGTGAAAAGCCTTTGATGGTAAATAACAGCTGGAAGGATTTTTATATAGCCGTATCTCAGTTGGTAGTCGTGAAAAAGTATTAAGTCGTGGACTGTGTACACTCGCGGACAAGGATACCGACCCTGCTGCGCATCTGACCGACTGAAAAACAAACCTGTCAAAAGCGTCATCAAAATAAAATGTAAGGCAAATATTGGCTCAGTCTGTAAGGCGCTTGGTGTGTGTTTGGTGAAGAGCGAAAAGACGTTCGTTAGTTGACCAAGATAGAAGAATCAATTTCGTTTTAATCTAATAGCGCAAAATAAACTTACAGTCAAGAAGAGTATTTATTATTTTGATTGTTTTTCTCTCAAGTGCGTGAATGGTAATCAATCGGCTGAGTAATATGTCCAAAGATTAAATAATGCTTGACGTTTTTAATCGGGTTTTACTTGCGACCATCGTCGGTGGGCGTTGGTGGTACCGATAGGACTGCAGACACGGTTAAAGACGGCCATTTGTTTGTAAGTTGGACGGCCAGATGACGAAGTAGTCAAGTTTCTGCGTCGCTGAATCTTGATATTGAACCTCCTCGTCCGTCACTTTGCTCACGCCTTTCAGTGACATTTCCTTGATTTGTAGCACACTGTTCAATGCGGTAGATATCTTTACTATAAACTATAACGAACTGTATAAGTAAATCATAGAAATAACTAACGTAGGAGAAGAATGCTCGAGTTGAAAATCATGAATGAATTTAAAACAAAATCACTAACGTCATCCTCACCGATTCTATGAGCACCGAAGTCGTCATGGAGGTTCATATATTACTCATCCATCCTTCTGAGTCGAATTTTTTTTTTTTTAATAATCGCGATTGCATAAAAAGAGTTCTTTGAACTACCGCCAAATGAAAATACCGAAAATCGTCAGTCAAGTGAGCGATGATTTTTCATTTTTCACCATTACAAAGATGACTAGAGAGAGAGAGAGAGAGAGAGAGAGAGAGGAGAGAGAGAGAGAGAGAGAGAGAGAGGAGAGAGAGAGAGAGAGAGAGAGAGAGATGAGAAGAGCCTGCTGGGTTAGATATTAAATTATAATAATAAAAGATGGTGTCACTGGTCTTCTACGGCGCTTTTTTGGCTTCTGAGCTGTCTTGTCGGGTGTTCAATTCCGGCGAGAACGAGTGTCACACTACCGCTATGTCGATGAACTACGTATATATAATTATATACCGATATCACCGATATGGACCACGCTCGTCGAGTTCTTATTTTATGGCGGCACGATGAAAGTGGCGGAGCAAATGGCGAACACATTCGGCGATGACAAGAAAGATTTCAATCTCAATTTCCTCATCGGCCGACACGTCAAGGTGGTGTAACATCCTGTATAACATACGATACACTCTAATACTACTCTCATCACAGCTAACACATATCAAATAACTTAACCCTATTTCTATACCATCTAAATTTCATTTGCACGACTCCTTATTCAATTTCATTTTGGTTTGAAATTTATTTGTAAAAACGACTAGCCGCAAGATTTGAGAATGACGCCGATTTAGATCTCGACCTTTACGTCCGCACACAATCGTCGCAACAGATCGGTTCCTTTCATATTCTGCGTGGTGGCAACGGTGACAACTTTTTCCAATCTTGAAGGGTGGAGAAAAATCAAATAAACGGAAACATACAGCTGCTAACTCGGCCGCCTCTCTCTGCGTTCGGGAATGGAAACGGGGTGAGATTCGCAGCGCGGTTCTCTCTCTTAGCTATTTCGATCGTCGGATTCATATCGTTGGCTGCATTTGAGTTTGTGGGTTATTGCATTTCATTCTATCAATTCCAATGTAGCAGCAGCAGCAGCATCAGAGAAGGATTCAGTAGATAATATAACAAAATATATCTTATGTAGGCTCTTTTTTTTTTACATTTTCTTCGTCTGCGGACGATATTCCGTTTCATTCGGAAATGGCGTTCGTTCGTCGTTCGTTCGTCCGTCCGTTTTCCATTTCCCATTTTGCGCAAGGAGCGAGCGACGATAACCGCACGGCGCACCATCGACCAAGATCGATCTGTTTGTCGACTCAATGTGTTCCACTAAAAAAAATGCTTTTTGCCTATCTTATTATAGTTTTATTCCATTTTTGAAATTTTCCTTCGGCTCTTTTACGATCACCATAATAATATCATGAAAGTCTCGTCCGCCATCATCTAGCAAACATTCTCGACTGCATCATGCGCATTGCACAGCTTCTTCTTCTTCTTTATGCGACGAATGCCATCTATCAAATATTTCAACAAAATATAATAAAACAGAACAAACAATAAAAGAAAAGAGAAAGGCCTATCACATGACCGAATAATGAACCCGTTTCCTTTTGTAGATTTTCATAAAATTTTCCCAATAAAAAACAAAAAAAAAAGAAAGTCATGCAGCACGACGGGGGGGGGGGTTTCTCTTTGTTTGCTGAGCCGACGTTCCATCATCCAATCAACAAACAGTATTTAAGTGAATAAACACAAAGTATATACACGCTGATGACCATACACACAGACCGCATGAATTGTTGATGTTTCTGTGTGAATACCGACTTTTACTTGATTGAATTTTTAATCTTTCATTGCTTAAAAAAATTAAAAAAAAAATATTTTCTTCATTCGCCTATATCTTGGCTGCTTTTACTATACGAGCACCAAGCGAGTGAGAAGGATTTATTGACACAGCGCGCGAGAGCTTTCCTTATTATTGTCCAAGAGTCTAGACATTGGGAGAAGCGACGAGTTAGGCTTTGTTGGAATAGAAACGCAAACAAAGATCAGCGTTAGTGGCGGAACAAAAAGCGAATAGCCGAATAGATGGGAAGGCGGAAGTCTCTCTCTGCTGATGCTCGTTGGGCCGCGCCTTCATCCCTACCCATCAAAGCTGCTACTACGGCAACACAATACAATCTATTCTATTACGAAACAACACATTAGGACACTCTCAGATAAAGAGAGACAGGGACCCTATTTATTAAAACAAAATATATATCCGGCATGAAGCTCGAATGATGTCACAACAACCGGGCGACCTCCTCCGCTTATTTACATCATCATCCGTACACATGCCTGCTGTTTCCCAGATTTAAGACATCGCAACAATAACAACAATAACTTTTTCCTCGTCCTCCAATTCCACATTTACCAAGATACGATCCCACATAAATTATAGTGAGCACTTCGGCGTAGATTGAAAAGACCGCAGAGAGACTTGAAAAGATTACAACAACAACAATACTGTAAGTAGTAGCCGTAGATAAAACTGTTAGCGATTACTATTACTGAAAGGCGAATCCCCTACAATACAGTAGACTTGACTAGACGTTAGCCTTTGGTGTGATGGTTGGCAGCCGATATAAAGGAAAAGAGGAAAAAGGGCAGCAGACGGTCAACAGCCATACAATAACAACAGGCTCTGACTAAGGCTCAACTCGTTGAGACGAGGCCATAACGCGTACAGTAGAGTGTCGGCCAAGATGCAGGTCACGCTCTAAACCTACTCTAACCATCTCGGACATCGAGGGAGAAGGAAACCGCAGGCCGTCTACTCTCCGTCTAAACATCGACCGACGTAAACGTAAACGACTCCCTCTTCTCCCCTTTTCTATGCGCGTTCTTCCTCGAAAATCTCGTTCAGGCCGCGGCTAAAAACGACCATCAGCAGCACATGTGGTGTACAGAGTAGATTAAAAAAGATAACTCAAATAGAGGAAAGCATCTCTACATGAACGCCACACAGACACAACTAACCTCATTCAATAATAAACTACAAAAAAAAAAAACGGCGGAGAAGAGCAAACAAGGAGTTGTAGTAGGTATACACGCCTTATATCCTTGTTAGTTTTTAGACAAGTCTATAATTAGGTGTCTTGTCTGTCGCTTCGTATCTTGTGCAAACCAGCACCTTTTTCCTCTGTTCAAAATTTCATTTCATTTGAAAAATGTTCTTGGCTCTTTCGCTTGTTGTTCGACTTATCATTCGTCCGTCGGCAGCCTCAAATCAAGAGATATTAGAACATCAACAGAGATGTTTGCATATGTTACATACAATTCATCGCTTAGCGTCGGGCAGGTTGGACCGACAGCAGTCGAGAGGAACGCGGTCGCCGCAAGGTTTTTCTCGGTTCTCATCACAGATAGCTCATCGCATAAATATGCCGTGAAGGGCACGAGATCCACCTCCTTGGCTCTCGCTTTTTCGTGTATAGATGTAGCGTAGGTATATATTTAGACGGAAAAGCAACAAGAAATAATTGGAGCACGTCATCCACTCGTCATTGCAACTCATCACAGCATTTCACCAGCTTTTAGACCTCTATGCCGACAGGTATATATCGTAGTAAAGGTTGAAGTGCACGATCTAATCAAATCGTAACCGCAGAGAGTGAAGTCAACTAAGAAAAGAAATCGCAATACGTGATCCGCGTCGGAAATAATAACGATACGTCTTTTGCCGCAAGCCAAACATTGAAAAAATTGAAAAGATCAAGAGAGCGAGAATAGTGTACGTACGTATATACTTGCTCGAATTTTTAAAACAAAAACACGCAGACGCCAAATGATTTCGTTGCTTCTTTTTAATTGAAAAACTATCTACTTGCTTCTGCTTTGTCTCTGCTAAACTATTTTTAATAAACTAATAACGACTTGGCAAATGAAAATGAGCAGACGTTAATTTTTCTTTTAATTTTAAAGAGCTCAATAAAAAGAACTTACTTTGTTTTGCATTGTCGTGTCTCATCGGGCTCGTTATCGTCGTGACGAGAGAGACGATCATCCAGCAATAAGCCAACTAAAACAGTTGCCACTCTCCTATATAGCTCCATTAATGAGCGCTCGTCTTCGTTAGACTTTAATGACTTCCCTATGAACGTGATAAGCAGTGCCCATCTAGAAGATACTGTCATATTATTCTACACAAAGTATAGGCACGTGCCACGTACAATTTTGTTGGCCCTTCACTCTCCCGTTTCCCTGAACTGTTACTCTCCAGGGAAGCTGTTGGCCCGTCCATCACTCCATGCCATGCCAAAATACGTCGGCGAAGATTCTTATGAAGTTTAAAAAGCTTGACGGTTTGCTGATGGCCTCCCTACAGTCAGTAGCTGCTGTTATATAGACAAGAACATACGGATATAGTTAGTCGGGGCCAGTCTATTTGCTCTACATCCTTCCCTTTTACGTCCGTGTATAGTCCCCCGATCGGTAAGGATCTTTTCTCTGAACCGCTCATCACAACAGCAGCGCTCGGCGGCCCCATGGTTCCAACTTCTTTGCTTTTATAACGGACTAGTCAATATTGGTTTTGTCCTCTCACGGCCAGTCCCGCAAAAATAGGAGGGTGGGATGTAGTCCATTTATATATATCGATGGACCGTGATTTTTAGCACAGAGCAGAGAAAACTCGTCCAACATTTTTTTTCCTTTCGTGAATACACACAGACAAGTCTTTATCGGATGGCTAAGCAAACAGTATAGATGCAGTCTGTCTGACTGACTAGCTGGTTGCGCTTGCTTGGCCGACTGAGATTGGTTCCAGTTGTGTTGGGTGTCGCCCTACATAGCTAAAGCACACATATAAAAAGCCTTTATAAACATAATATACGGTAATAACATTACGGATGGACGCTATAGACGTGGGTGCTTAAAAAAAAAGCGAAATAAAGTCTATTGAACGAGTCAGCCTTTAAATGTAGACACTTGATTTTCCAGTGTTATCGCATTTGTCCGATATTTGTAGACTTCATCGATCAAATGAAAATTGAATTCCTGCTAGAGCAGTGCAATGCAAAAAAATAATAATAATAATAATTTATAGGGCTACACACGTGAATGAGTGTGTCTTCTTGACTGGACTATCGCTGGTTCATCACTCTTGGTATCGCAACAAACCAGTCGATGAAGCGTGGAAGATTTACAGGGAGGACAGAGGGCCAGTTTGATCAACGATCCAAGAAATCCAATAAAAATTGACAAGAAATCAAATGTCCCAAAAAGAAAGAAAAAAACTAAAAAAAAAAAAGACAACAAACTAAGTCTTCGTCTTAGTCGAACGAGTGGAGGAGGCTATAAGGAAACTGCTGGCTGTGAACTCGATTTTGCGCTTGTGAGCCATAAACTTCCGCCGAGTACACGTCATCACTTCCGGAGGAAGAAGAGGCGGCCCATTTATCGGAGCGTCAAATGAAAAAAACTACAAAGTGTATAGAAAACATTGAACGAAGAAAGGAAAAGACACTGTATGTATCGGCCTCTAATAACTAAGAAAAAGAAAGAAAAAACACAACTGCTGGGTTTCTGCTGATGAAGTCTATAAAGCTTGGAATCTGATTTTATCCTAAACAACATCCGGTCGTCGTTCTAGAAACTGAATGAATGGATTCGACACGTTTCATCATTGAAGCTACTACGTATACCGGAATAGCCATGCACTTTAGTTGTATATATACTCTCGTACAGTGCCGGATATAGTGCTTCTATACTGCAACTGAGTAAAGGGTACGTCGTCACATGAGTCTAAGGAATATCTACATAATAGATTGCAGCAGTCATTAGTCGCGCATCCTGCACGGATTGGCTGCGTTTGTCCTTTAGAACACTTGAACGATGCATCAGAGAAGATCATTAGCCGATCTACACGGCAAATGCAATTCTTCTGCCCACTTCTTCCTTCCGGCAAATATAGAGCAATCGCCAATTTATCAGGAAAATATTAAAAAAAAAAACAATAAAACTATTCGACTAAATTTGGAAGCATCAGCAGTTCTATATTATTTAAAAAGTATCCAATAGGAGAACGATAGAAGTAACATTTCAAAATCCTACCAAATATTCAATGGTGAATATCTTTCTCGACGTGTTGGTCACGTTCTGAGTGGGAGTGAATGAGACGGTAGCCGTGCAACACATTTTACGCTATTCACAGTACTGTAATAAAGTACAAAAGTTTTGATCACGACGAAGCCCCAAGTCAATATCTTTCTTGTCTTTTCTTACTTCCTCCGCCGTCTTTTGTTTTTTGGATGGTGCGTAAATCATATCACACTGCCGACTCTCTTCTCGACATGGTCTGGCGCTCTCTTTCCATTCCTCGCTCGCTCGCTTCATCATTTTTCCTTTTTGGCCTTTTCAACTTGTTCTAATCTATCTTTGGAGTTTTCGGCCAACTTTTTCAAAGGGCAAAATCGCGAGAGTAACGAATGGACAAGTGACAACGGGTGCGCGGTCTACCGACGAGCGGCCATGGCGGCCGCAAAAAATGAGGGGAGTCCGTTAAAAGATAAAAGTTTCTTAAGCTTCTCGCAAGTTGCCGAAGCTGCAAAAATAAAGAACTATATCAAATCAAGAAGAAGAAATGTTCTAATCTGCTCGAATAGTTTCAATCTGCACAAAAACACGCTACAGAGAGAGAAAGAAATTCGCGCAATTTCCCTTGGCTACTGCTTATATTTTAGGATATGAAAATCAATTGAAAGCAACAAGAGTCGACCAGCTGGAACAGACTTATTATCGGGCCAACGCCATAGCACACAGCCGCAATGTCTCAACTTTCAAAAAAAAAAGATTGTTTTTGCACGATGAATGTGACTTGTCTCCATTTCACTGGAATGGGAAGAAAGGGAATCAACCGGTCGTCGTCAATCAATTCATAGTTGCAATTCAAAAATGGACGACAGATAACAAACTGAACCGCAGTATGCAGATTGATTTGAGAAAGCAATAGACCAGTTTGCATCAACAAGTCCCTTTGTACTGTAGTTTAATTCAGCGAACTTCTCGTTTGATCATCTTTTAACCAAGAAAACTCAAAAAGGGAAAAGTTGTAAAAATGTAAATACGAGATGAGTTAGACGACGGCAAAGGCATTTCGATATGATGTGCGATGACGCAAGTATAGAAGGGAGACAGACAGACGACAGCTCGAGTTCTTTATATTAAACTGAAAACGCATAAAAGTGGAAAAAGAATTTTTAAATTGTAAATCTTTTTTTTTATCGATTGCGACGAAAGAAAAACAAGAATCGAGGCTTGTAAAAGAAAGACAAAAATGTGTTATGTTTAATTTGTTTGGCTGTCGCCAGGCGTGAGCGTCGCGTCTCAGCAAGCTAGAGAGATTATATTATAACTATTGTGATATTATTATTTCATTGTTGGCGAGCGTTCAGGGCGTCTCAGCCGTCTATATGTAGTTGCTATGGTTATTACATCTCCACATGTCTCTCAATTGATAATAATCAAAACTGAATAGCGGATATTAAAAGACAAGGAACAACTGAACAAGGAGAGGAACTACATAATACATACCGTATTCAATAGTAAAGAACTTTTGAAGAAAAAACAGTCGACACCCACAGAGTTTCTCCTTTTTTCCGTCTAATTTTCCTCCGTTCTCATATTTTAGAACATTGTGATTTCACTTGTGATTTCAAAGTGCGCATTATCAAGGACCATCCAACACCTCAGATTGTCTCTCTTCTCGACTCACCCAGCTGGAAACGTAGGAGGAACTTCAAATAAATAGACAAACTACACCGAAATCCGAATCTTTTTTTTTTGTGAGTCTGACGGTACAGTTTACCTTGTGAGTGCGTTATCTTTCTATGTGCGTACGAGGGGGGCAAAGAACAACATGGCAAAGTCAAAAGGTAATAGTGGTAATACGATATAGACCTTCTCTGTACGGCGCCATCGTCTCTCTCTCTCTCTCTCTCTATTAAATGCAATATGCAACATACCCCATAGCTCATTCGATATACGTATGAACCCTACCGGTATCGTCCCACGTAAAGTACAATTCTCAATAATGCATCGAAAGGATAAAGGATTTTGGAGAAACCGAATCAACGATAAGTATAAAACAACGCCTCGATTTAACAGGAAAAAAAAAGAGAGAACTTCCTATAATGCGATTACATTCATAAACTGATAAACAAACAATAATATAATAACAATAGTAGGCAAGAGTTACTTGCCAAGTCGTTACGTTCGGTAGTTAGAGGACGCACATGATTTATCGAGAAGAAAAACAAAAGGAAATAACAACAACAACAAAAGGATTGTTTCCTATCTCTTTCTTTCTGCCCACCTACTCGCTTTAAGAGGATACAAATAATAAAGTACGTCTAAATATTCATGCGGCACTTGATATCCAACGGTACGCTATGAATAGAAGAGTTGCGAGAATGACGCTACGTGATTACGTAAAAAGAAACATTACAGTATAGATTTGTTAGGTCAAGAGAAGTAAAAGAGCTTCAGAGGAATGTTTTGTTATATTAAACACCATTAGAACCAGCAAGGCAGGAAACCAAACCCGAAGATAATACGCAATCAATAGAAAAAGAAAAAGGGTTTCCTAGTTATCCTATAAATAAGTCGATGTAAGGGCCCCTCTACATTTATATGATATTTCAAAAGAAAATGAGAGCTTAAGTGAGACTTACGAGGAAGTGTAGAGAGGAATCATAGACAACAGTGAGTGAGTCTTGGGCTGGGTTAGAATCCCCGCAATCTGTGTTGAACATCACCGGGAGACGTGTCGAGACGAGACGTGTCGTGTTTACTCAGTTCAGTAGAATCCAGCTCGGCTTCACTTTCTTGATATTCCATGTCATTTGCAGTCAATAAAGGGACGAGGCCTATACGTGTTTAAAGAGAAAACTACGCCAGCTTCAAGCGTATACCACCATCATCACTCTACTGTTTTATCCGGGAAGAAAAACTAGGTAAAGAAAGCAAAAAGCCAAGAAAGACAAGGAGGGAAAAAAAAAAGAAAGTAGAAGGAAAATTTGCTTTGCCTATAGACTTTGGATTATTGGCTGAACAAGTCAGTCAAGCGTGACATATACCTGAAACTATACGAAGTTTTGCCAGCCTTTTTCCACGAAATCCCGGGAGGTGATTCCCGAAAAAACAAAATTTTTACGCAGAGAAGAGATGAGAGCATACAAATCCTATTGTAGAAGAAAACTTATTATTATTACTTGCTGATATGAGAAAAGTGTTGGGTATGTATCGAGTTTCAGTCTGCCATGGGGAGGAGAACAACCAGCTGACAACAAGAGTTGTAGCAAATACTAAGCGATAATAACTGGCTTTTAAACAGCAGTTGGCACAGTTGAGTAAGACTCTTATTACTACGGCGGACCGATGATGTAATAACTCCTCTTCGTCTGAATCAGTTCTATTAACCCGTAACTAACAGAGAGCTCAACTCTGCCACGCAGCTTTATTACAAGAAAACGGATCACTTAACACAGAGTATCGCTGCAATACTACGTCACATAATTATACAAAGGTATGAATATACCGGTATTGCAGATTTGTCCTCATTTCACTAGGAGCCAATTACATATTAGCGCCGGCTATGAGTGATAGCAACAAAACGCGCACTTCGATAGAGGACAGTATGTAGTATTGTGTATAATTGGCCTCGTCTGTCAGTCCAACAGAGAAAAAAATGTTACCTAGTGTACTTTTACGTATACACGCGCGTGTGTAGGAGACTATAGTAGAGTGTACATAAATACATTCAAGCGGCGACGCTGTGTGTGCACTAGTCACGTGCTGCTACTGGATTCCATCAAAACGCCCCCCGTACCGAAAAACAACAAGCAAACAAACAAACAGTTGGAGAAATGAAAGGACGATTTTCTCCCACGACTATCAAATGTCGTGGAGAGTCACACAAGTCCTAAAAAAAAATGAAGAAAGGAAAAATACATAAATAAAAGGGCCAAATAGAAGAGGATATGGAATAATAGAACCGGTTGTGTCGGATGAGAAACTTCTTGTGTCCTCTCCTACTCTAATTGGCAAAGCAACAAAATCCAGTCCGTGTCCGTGCCATCAGTCGCCAGGCAAGGCCATCCAGAACAACAACAACACGACAACAACAAACAACAACAAAAGCTACAAGAAATATCATCATTAGAATCCTTGCAACCAACCCTCAACAAAAACCCAGAAATAAAAAGCCAACGACGACGAGACAAGAGTCGCAGTCGCATGAATATATAAAAAAAAAAATCTTCCTAATAATGGTCGATTCCAAATGTTGACATGAGATAGATTCCCTTTTCTGGTCAATGGGAAAGAGGAAAAACTAAACACCAAAAGTCCAAACAAGAACAAGAAAGTCAAAACGAAAGAAAAAGAATGATGAGGGTAATAAAGATACTGTCAAGATATATCATTAGTTTCTAATGGGCGGCAAATGATTTCAGGAAGAAGGGGGAATCACGACCGTATAGACAGGGTCGAGAAAAATTCATATTTTAAAAAAGGAAAACGGGCGAGCAGGTGAGGTGGGCGGGGTTGCACAGACCTCAGAAGGGGGATAGAGCGCGGGCACGGACCTCGTCTATCCCGGTCGGTCGGTTCGCTTTGTAGAATTCATTTTGTTTTTTCTTTTCATTTTTTCGGCAAGAGTTTGTTCGAACTAGTGAAAAAAAAAAAAAAAAAAGGAAGGGGGGGGGGTGGGGGGGCAGGTGATGGAATGAGGGTGGGCGACTTTTTAGTGGAGCATGCGCAAACGCCACACGTATTCATTTTTTGCGTTTTCTACTTCTTCTTTTCATTTTTTCCCTTCAATTCTGTTTGTGTTTGTCTATAAAAATGAAGACAAAGATGAGTGAAACTCTTCCCCGTTTATTATGTTGCCGAGTTGATCAACGGCGACTACTACTACAGCGACGACTGCGACGCCGGCGACCGACGCTGCCAAACGGAAAGATTGGGCAATAAGAGGAGAGCCCACACGGCAAAGTCAAAAGCTCAGAGTCAGTCGAGATTCGTTAGTATGCGCCAGTAGTGCCGAAACAAGCCAGACCAGCCGTCGTATAGTTCCACAACTGGCAGTCGACTGACTCACAACTGAGTTTGACTGAAAAAACTCTTATTGCTGGTCCATCAAAACGATTCAACCTTTTAAATAAAATTAAAAAAAAAAAATTCCTTCTACCTGTGCATGCTGCACCACCAGCACCGTCTAGTTTGTTGTGTTACTTTGCGTTCGAAGAGACAGTGCGGTTGATTGATATGTCTACTGCAACAGACTGACATCTATTTTTTTCTTTTTTTCAGTTCTCGTCCATTAAAAACTGCTTTCCTCCCTTTAAAAGAGAAAAAAAAATAAAATTCGTTATTTATTTAAATTTGTTATTTCGAAAGTAAAGAAAAGTGTAGGTGTGCCGTGCTGCGCTCGTAACAATTCATAAAACATTAAATAACGGTGTGTGCAAGAATTAAATATGGCGCCATCGTCCATTAGCGGATCTTAATATTAAACTCTCCAACTCGACGACGACGACGGTAAGTGAGCGCCAAGTCTTTTGTCTTTTTATTGAAAATGAAAGTTACTACTGAAACCAAACTACCTGATGCTTTGCCCTCCTCTTCACCTGGCGCTCTGATTCAAATCAAAATGTGATTCGTTGCGTTGAACGCAGTGCAGTATATATTTTCCGCTGCTCACTCACTTTCCCGATTTCCGTCAATCACTTGACGACATTTTCCCAGAAAAGATAGGAAAGAAAGAGACAAGAGAAACCCTCGTCAGATTTTATTCCAAGACAAAGTAGTCGACTAATATTTCTCTTACATCAAAGCTTCGCTTGCAGGTGGATTGGCATACAATGCTTTGTCTTAGAGTCTTTCTCTCTTCAGTGGACGTTTCACTTGATCCGTTTCCAGATAGATGACTTGTTATAAATGAAAGAAGAATAGTTGCCGATAGTGTAGTGGCCCGCATCCTCCTTTTCTAAACCAAACAAACAAAAAACTGTGCGATCTGGATATATATATTCGATTTGCCTTGGCAAAAGCTCAGTGCTCTTGCTGTATTTTTCTTAGTTAGAGAGATGATGGATTTTCGCCCCATGAGGTACATTGAATGATAATTATATAGGCTACGCGCTACAGCCAACGCCACATAGTATACGCCATAATACACCATCCGAGTTGGAGAAGAGAAGAACCAGCAACCAGCAGCAGAGCCAACTGGGCATCGGCAAGCACTTCAACGCCCGTCAGCAACAAGAAAGAAAGATGAGAGAGAGAGAGAGATGAGAGGGGAAAAAGGCCACATAAAAACACAACAAGCTCCACTCCACTGGCATTCTCTCGTTCTCTGTATATCTACAGCTTTATAGACTACTACTATATAGTTTAATTAGTACCGAAAACTCTCGTACATGCCCAGGCAACTGACTCGCAGTTTGAGCCCAGTCATCCGATCCCCCATGTCCAATGTTCTTTCACGCATTCGGGCTGATTGGCAAACGGGCGCAAACACTTGACATTGTGTTCCAGAGTCTCTCTCAGTTTCTGTACGCATGTGATGAGCCAACTCGAATAGGAAATAAAAGAAAAAGAGATTATAAAGAAAATGTTAAGCCTAGCGGTTTCTGGTGGACGTGATTGCAGACAATCGTTACGATTATAGAGAGACCCGTCATTTTTTTCCTTCTTCCTTTCAGCCCCTAAATGGGAAATAAGATTCGGCTGGAAAAAAGTGAAACGAGTCCAAAAGATCAGCACACACACAAAAAAAAGTACCCAATCTACACTTAGAACGTCACTCCTCTTAGTTTGTTTGATGTTTGAAAGCCGCTAGGAGTTTTACAAAAGAGCAGAGCAGTGCAGGATCTAAATAAACATAAAGGGACGAGAGACGAATTGATATCGCCATCGTTGAGATGATATCGCAATCTTGTTGTGATCACATTTCGATTCTCTTATCTTTCACTCTCTCTGTCCAACTATATTATTACATGATGAATTCTCTGATTATTAAGTTTTACGCCGTTTATATAGTTATTCTAGTCATTATTTCCGATCTTTGAAAGAAGAAAAAGAAAAAAAGAAATCCTCGTTTTCCCTTTTTTTTTGGGCGTTTTTTTTTTTTTGTTTCTTTTTTCGTGGAAAAAAACTGGAAACGAACATTCGCATATGCCCTGAGGATTGCAATGCAAATTCAAGAGTTGATTTTCTTTGTATCATCATCACCTGCCATGTATACTGTTGATTTTATAAAACAATATGAAAAAGTGAATCGAGTCCAAAAGATCCGCTATACACAAAAAAATAAGTATCCAATCTACATTAGAACACGTTACTCTCTTAGTTTGTTTGATGTTTGAGAGCCGCTAGGAGTTTACAAAAGAGCAGAGCAGTGCGGCATCTAAATAAACATAAAGGGACGAGAGACGAGTTAGAAAATCGTTCGAATCAAATATAGAGACCAGAGAGGGGTTTACGTTGAGATTAAGTTAGCGCATTGGATGAACTCGCCAGACACACCACGCACAAAAGGTGAAAACTAATAATAATAACATATGCCCGTGGAACAATTTCGCCCGTTGGCTTCACCGACCGACAGCGAGAAAGAGAAGAGAAACATATCACATCCGAGTTAAACCAAACAGGAGGGAGGCCAACTCGATTTTTTTGTTTCGACGCAGCCAGAGGAGAGAAACGAGGCGAACGTATCACTTTATCTGACGTTAGATCCGCTGTTCGGATTCGACGTGGAAAATATGTGAGAGTCGGGGGGGGCGATCGTTACATTTAGGCCGACATTGGAGTCTTATGCTGGAGGAAAAGGGTCAAAAGTAAACAGTCTACAAAAGGCGAACCTTGTCGGTGATGGAAATCTCTAAGCCGTCCCCTGAATCTCAATCATCGCGCCCTTTCGGTTCTCTAGAGATGGGAGAGAGACAAAACATTCGATCCCCAGTGTCCTATCTGCGCTATGCAGCCGGCCAGAGAACCGGCAGACAGATAGGACAAGACCACCGTTGTTGTTTGTAGTTGCTATTTGTGTGCCCTGTTATATCACACCATAAAACTTAAATCTATCCCCAAGACGAAGGAAGGGAAAGAGAAGAAGAAGAAAATAAAAAAATTAAAAAAAAACGAGATTTGTGTTTTGCGTTGCGTCTGTGATTCAGCACCGTCGCCGAGTCTGCACGCAACACCTGCGGCACACGGACCGTCCCGGTATGGGGGAATGAAGCGCGCATCCTTCATGACGCGATCACGTCATGAAATAAATGAATCTCTTTCTCAAATTTCTCTCTCGTATTATCTTCCCATTTGCATCTTACCCCCTCATCTTCCAACTCCCGAGTCTCACCAGTGCCTCCGCCTTTAACTCCTTTGCTTTTTATTATTTTTTCTTCTATTTTCTCTCCCCCTTATTCTGATTCTCTCATTCTGATTCACAGATCAAAAGCTGCTGACACTTGACACGGTCGTCATCCTCGTTAGCAGATTGCGACTTTCACGTTTTTCTTCTTCTTCTTCTTTTTCTTCTTGTTTGATTATCTTCCACCCACATCACACGGTTTGATTCATTATGGAACAGTGCCGTCAACTCTACCTGGAAGCTCAACGCGACTTAGAAGGTAAGTGCCTCCTAATTGATTGCCCTGACGATAACAGACCGGTCTAGCGTCTAGCTATTACTTTTTTGTGGCTTATCGGCAAACGTCGTATAAAAACTGGGAAGCCGATCATTGTTTATTAGTTAATAAAATAATGAAATGATTTCATGTACCATAACAGAGACGAGTCAATTCCAAGTATTTTGCCGTGTGACGTGGGATACTCTCTTGTGCTGGCCGCCAACTAGACCCGGCGAAACGGTCCATTTGCCCTGCCCACCGCGTCAGGGCATCGATCCGACTCGTACGTATCAAAAACTCGATTCTTTTACTTTTTCTACTCTCCCTCGGTTCCACCCATTTTTTTTTTGTTTTTTTGGTTCCTACCCTTTAGCGTTGTGTACGGAACGCCGTCTAGTCAAGAATGGGCAGACGGACGTGCAGACCGCAATAATTGCAGCCTGCAATACCTACTGCATGTACGGCATGTATGCTTAATAGCAAGTGCAATAATGGATCCTTGTATAGAGAGAGTGGATCGAAGAAATAATAAAATAATAGATTCGAGTCCATATATAATGCGTGATGCAGCCACGCATCAAGAAGAAGAAGAAGTAGAAGAAACAGCCCAAATGTTTCTTCCTTTCTTTCTCAATCCATATATGTAGGGAAAAAGATTTCCCTTGAGGGGGTGCTGATGCTGTGAGCCAGCAGCCCCCTTTCGCCAGTAACAGGACGAGTAGTAGCACTCCAATCGCATCAGCTTCACAGGAAAATTGATTACAAAACACAGCGAACTGTATTTCATACCGTAACATCACCGCTGGCAGTGTTGTTGCAGCACACGTTAAATAGACAGCTGCAAAAGACTTGCATCATAAGCACACAACTAAATACATTGGCATTGACTTTAACATATGACATCATCTATAGTAGAGAAAGGCTCAAGTCTAATAAGTCGCAATATTTTCTGATCCCTATTCTCTTTTTCTTATTCGCTGGTCAGAATGGGCCGAAAGGCGATGCCTAGACACAGGTCTCTGGGAAGGTCCACCAGAGACGGACGGCAACGACGCCGCAGCGGCGGCAGTGTCCCTGCAGAACGACGACAATGACATGCAGCAAGGATGGACCAACTACAGTCAATGTTTCCTGCCTGAAATACGAGACTTGATGAAGAGATTGGACAGCGGAGAAGACGCCGAGGTGATTCAATTGTCTCTCTCACTCTCATACATATTCTTTATTATTTCATTGTCGTATGTCGTACAAAAGAGAGGCCAAACGGTCTAGAGAATTCTGGATGGATAACCATCAGCGGAAATTTCGCAGATGCTTCTAGAATAGAATTGACTTGCATTTTAGTCGACGTCGTGAATGCCAAACAATTGGAATTGACAGCCGGCTACACATCAAAGAAGCTAGAATGTATCAGACAGATAGATACTATGCGTGTAGACACTGTAGTTAGGGATATAAAACCGTTAATCAACAGGCTGTTGTGCACACAGCTTACCCCTCTCTATCCGAGTCTGGTGACTGTTGTCTACTCGTCAAACAAACTCACGTCCGTTCACGCTAAGCGATTTCCATCTGAATCCAACCGGAATGAATCGAATCTAGGGAGGGTCAACTTTTTTCGAATTCTGCGAAAGTTAACTAAGTGTACATTAAAAGAAAGTAAAAAGAAAAAAACGGAAAATCTCTCTTTTGTGTGTGTGTGTCCCTCTTTCAACAAAATAGAACAAATTGATAGTGGCGCAAGCTACGAGAGTACTGGAACTGACCGGCTTGACTGTCTCGCTCATCTCCTTGATGATTCCCTCTTCATTTTCACCTACTTCAGGTGATTTATTTGATTTATTCCTTTTCTTTAGACTTTTTTGTCTCTCCTTTTTTTCAATCATCACTAACACATCACTCTCTCTCTCTCTCTCTCTTTCTTTGTAATGTGCCGTCACGTGTTTGGAATGCACAAAAAAAAAACCAACGGAACGTCCGACCGAAAAATACAAACAACTACATATTACTACACAAACAACAACATCAACAACAACACAAAAAAAAAGGAGTTTACAAAATCACCGGACCCGCATTCATAAAAACCTGTTTGCCGCTATCGGCATCCAGGTCATCATCCGCATGACGCTCTACTTGGACCAGGCTGTTTTCTTCTCTGAACTGGTGGGTGGGGGTGGCGGCGGTGGCCATCAAACGTTCGTCAATTCCAGCACAGTAGCAGCAGTTGCAGCCAGAGGCATTCACGAAACCGTAAATCATTTTTTTCTGCCATTCCAAATTTGTTCTTTTCCTTTTCTATTGATTATTAATGCGATTACAAGTTCTAATGATGACGCCATACCATCATATCACCCACGAACAATATCATGACTGATTAATATCCTTTTCCTTTCTTTTTTTGTTTTTGACCCTTTTCACATGCAAATTTCCAATTTCTGCCAAACCAAAAAATAATACGTATTACACAAAAAGCCGATTTTGTGCG